>WHUX01000773.1:0-11245 GCA_015179025.1 Terfezia claveryi
CATGTATTCGGAGTCGGCCTTCAAATTCCCGGGCTCCTTTAGAGCCTATTGAGTCATATTATATATTAGAGCGAGTTCAGATCGACCTAGTCGATATGAGAGCCATACCTCATAATGGGAACCATTGGATTTTACATATTAAAGACCACTTTTCCAAATATAGCTTTCTTTATCCTCTTCTCGATAAAACAGCAGCTGGAGTTACTAAGTATATTGTTCAATGAATAGGGATTGTTAGAGTTCCTTACATACTACAGTGTAATAATGGAGCTGAGTTCAAAAGCATTCTCTTAGATTTATTGAGGAAATATGGGGTCAAAATAATCAATGGTAGGCCACAACATCCACAAACATAGGAGCTGGTTGAACAGGCTAATAGAGTCATGAAGACCAAGTTACGTTATTGGCTTGCAGACCATGATAGCCAGGGCTGAAGTGATGCACTGCCGGATATTGCTCTTAGTATGAACAGACAAAGCCACTCATCGTTAGGTGGCAAAATGCTCTATAAGATATTTTATAACTGGAAGCCTGGATAGGAGGACTGAGTTACAGTGGATCCTATTGCACAGCTGGATAATATTGAGGATGAGGTTTTCGATGAGGTTTTTCAAGTAGGAACTGGGATTTGATACCATGTGTATAAACTAGAGATTTTATTAATATTTTTTCTAGCTATCACCTCTAAGCATAGCACCTCTGAGTACAGTACCCCCAAGCATAGTACTCTTAAGCACAGCACCTCTGAGCACAGCACCCTCAAGCACAGAACCTACAAGCACAGTACCCCCAAGCACAGTACCCCTGAGCACAGCATTCTTGAGCACAGCACTTCCGAGCACAGGACTCTGGAGCATAATACCCTTAAGTACAACACTCCCGAGCACAGTAACCCCCCCCAGAGCTACTTACTCTCAATTGATCCAGTATTGTTGGAGACTACTGCAGCGACTCTAGAAGCTACTGCTATAGCGACTCCAGAGGCTACTGCTATAGCGACTCTAAAGGCTACTGCTATAGTAACTCCAGAAGCTACTGCTATAATGACTCCAGAGGCAACTGCTGTAGTAACTCTAGAGGCTACTGCTATAGCGACTCTGGAGGCTACTGCTACTATGCCTCCTACTATTCTACTCACAGAAGCAGAGGAATCAATACTGTCTATAGCCCAAAAAACTCAGGATCAAATGGCCAATCGTTATAATAAATGATTTATTATTGACTCCTTTGAGCCCTATACAGTTGTTTCCCTGCACATTCCTACATAAGACTGGGGTACTTTAGACCATACTAGACTATATGCTCGAGTTATAGGCCAGCTACACTCTGGTAGATATCAACTATAGATAGAGTATGGTATATTGGATCGATTATATCCAACCGGTAAACTCAACCAGGTTCCTGAGCTTGTGGGTAAGTGTCTTATCCCTATTGTCAGCTTGATTTTCTTTTACTTATGCTTTCTCCAGCTACAACTTTGGATCTCATAAGTAATTCATCAGTAATCACACTCCGGTGCGCTGCTACTCTAGCCTCTCAAATAACAGAGGTGCTTCTATACTGTACTTGCAGCAATAGCTCTACCTATTAAATCAAATGGTGCAAGTACTTCAAATCTGGCTCTAGATGCACTAACTATTGCCAACGGGGCAAGGACCGCTTGGGTGATCAGGCTAAGGCATGTCTAAACCTCGCTGCCCTTGAGGAGTGTAATACTCGCACTGTAGTCTCACACTCTACACTTGTACCTTCAGGCTCTACCTCCATAACTCATCGTTCCTCCTGACTTACTGCTTCGGTGTCTAATTCAGCTGGTAGGGATAATTTAATAGATAGTATAGTAGTCTGAAGAACTTGATTTATGTTCTTTTATTTATCTGTTTTTTTTTTAGATCATACTACTGCTTGTTATATTTATTTGTATCTTGTGTATATATGTCTGGTTATTTTGCTTGGTTATTTTGCTTGGTTATTTTGCTTGGTTGTTTCACTTGGTTGTTTCAGTTCGTTGTTTCTCCTACATAGATAGATAGTTCTGTATGCAATAATTTTGTCCGGCTTGCAATAATTATGCTAGAAAATTATTCCACCACTGGATGGGACGGTCACTAGTACCAAAGCTGGGTGGGACGTCCCACCCAGCTTTAGCGTCCCACAGGCGTATCGGACGTCCCACTCGTGGGCGGGACGCACCGCTCTATGGGACAGAACACACCCTGAGTTTCTAAATTGCTGCCTTTGAGTCGTTTTGGCAGCTTTTGAATTCCACTAGAAACCTGATTGTAGGAAGGTACTTTATCTTGAACAATTCAATACTCAAATGGTGGCGGAACGCATCCTCGAGTGAGGGGCCCCTGGTCTCCTCCCCCCATCATTCCCTTAATCTAGATACATGTCTGTCCGCTCCCATCCCTGGTTGAATATATGGCAAGTTGAATACCTACCCAGCTGAGGTACCTAAAATACGTTGCTCTTCCTCCACCAACAAAATCTCTGCCTTCATCCACATAAGACGAGGTTTCTTATAAGTCGTGTATAGCTGTCCCCTGTAGGGGGGACAGGGAGATGATATTGTGATTGATCCCGGGATATCCCGAGGAGGGAATCCCCGTAGCTGACGACCGAGTCGTTTAACTTGTCAACATTATGTTGGAAGATTTTTTTGAACAATACTCATTACTCCTACTCCGATTCGGTCCCATTACTGTACGTTGGCGGAGGCCGCAACAGAGGACGACCTTAGGTGAGATTCCGACAAGGGAGGCAGACTAGACTTTCACAACAAGGTTCCGACGTAATTTTGTCTTGGAATCCAGGTCATGAGCGACTTCTCCTGGGATGAGCACATCAATCACCGGATAGATAAGGCAGCCCACCTCTTCCGAGTCCTAAGGCTAGGGAACTCCAATGGTGTAATGAGTCCATAGCCCTTTACATCGGGGCCAACCGAACGATTTTCCTTGGGCGCGGAGAGCTCTTTAACAGACCCGGCGTACCTTCGAAGCTGGAGCCGGTGCGGAGGCTGGAGTAACTCCAGGCGATGTACATCGCTCTCCGCATTGGATCCTATATGATCGCAATCCTCCCGGAATCGTGGGCCACGGTCCAGACGGTCCACAATTTAATCAAAGGCTCACCCGCGAGGTCCGGGATTGATATGAATATCAAGGAGACTCTCTCCGAATTCGCCAACTTAAGGATGTGAGGATTTCGTAGGTCAGTGGCCATCGGCATAGAGGGCAATGCGAAGGTTGACCAGAGGGGTTCCTTCGGGTCATGCCTACGAGTGCCCACAGGCACAGTACGTACAGCTATGCATGGAGGAGTAGGCGCCGCCTCTAAGGCCGTACGGAAGAAAGTGAGGAGGCGGGTTATGGGTCACGGAGGTGGGAATGGTACAGACGCGGACTGTCAGCCTATACTTGGACGCGAACCGACAAGGCACCTCAGAAGAGCGGGTTACAACATATCGCGAAGTCAGACACCAAGGTATAGCGCTGCGGCCACCCGGTAGAGGACTCTCGATACTTCATGTTCGAATGCCCCTGGTTCGGACGAGTAAGAGCCCTCCTCTTGGGAAACAATTTGGAAGAGTTAGAGAAAATGGATTGGAAGAAAGAGGGCGAGGAGAGTTTTGAGGCCAGGGAGGCCTTCTTCAGCTACTTATATGAAGAGCTCACTTGATCTGGTTCCCCCCGCCCTATTCGAATTACCGTATTAGTTCGAGAGTAAGAATGCTGTCATACTAACAAACGGGCGGTCGGAGGGGCCTTAAATTTACTATCATATATACGATACTAGCTTAAACACGGGGTACTTTCTTATAAAAGAAGAGGAGGGGGGACAAAAACAAGGCGGGAACAAAAAGGAATTCTGGAACTACATCGACAGTAGCATAATTGATATCTTTTACACAATCTCCTCTCCAAGCGTAATTGTAGCATATTACGTAGCCTCTTCTTCAGTAATGTAATCTCCATGCCCATTGTCACTTCCATCCGCTTCATCCTCATCATCCACAATCTCGAGGTCGGAACTTTCATCCTCTATGTCTGTTGGCAGGTCGAGTTGGTCTTTAGACTCAAGAGGTAGTTGCCAGTCAGGGACTGTATAGTTTAAGATTTCTTCAATATAGATCT
Source organism: Terfezia claveryi (assembly GCA_015179025.1). Lineage (NCBI taxonomy): Eukaryota > Fungi > Ascomycota > Pezizomycetes > Pezizales > Pezizaceae > Terfezia > Terfezia claveryi. Next base: position 4,140 of record WHUX01000773.1, read on the forward strand.
CCAAGTCTGCCATGACATCAATTGGGACAGTAATTCCACATTTGAAATAAGCGAGTCTAAGAGGTATTAGCTAAGTATATATATAGGCGGATTTTTAAGATTGAGCTTACAATTAAATTATAGTTGGCAGATATGAATTTCTATGCTGTTACTATATATTTGTTAATAAGAATTTGCAATTAGAAAGCTATATATTTATTTTCCATCCAATTGTTAAGATTTATAGTATTATAATATTTTATAAAGTTGTTTTTTAAATAGTATATAAACTATTGTATCTAATAGTTATATAAAGGCTTATACTAAAAGTTTTTTCTACCTATCTATTTAGGTAATATATATATACATGCATACTAATATATATACATATTTATATATATAGTATAGGACCTATGCAAGCTTATTTATCTATAATTAGGATATATATAACTTTATATATATATAAAACTACTAGGTATATATATAACTACTAGTACAACTCCTTAGTATATATATTATTTATTCTACAATATCTAATAGCTCTAATACTAACTAGACTACTAATAGTCTAACTATTATAGATTTCCTTTTAGTTTTCTATACTAGATACAAAACTATTCTTACTTAATAGACTTACTTCTAATAGTAATAGTAGTAAGAAGTATACTTTATATAAAATGATGTTTTAGTTTCTTCTCAAGAACTTTGCTTACTTATATTATCTTTAGTGGTACTTTTCTGTTTTGATATAGAATTATAATATTAATAGGATCAATACTAATAATTTGATTAGTCCCTAAAAATCTAGTAGATATTCTAAATTATATGAGATATAATAAGAAGAATTATTAGAAGAATAATAGGCTAGTACTAGCTTCTAAAAACTTTAAGTAAGGTAGAAAAACAACTGACTATCTTTATAAATACTAATAAAAAAATTTAGCTTAAAGATTTTTTTAAAAAGAATACTCTTACTTTTACTAAAAGAGTACTTTCTCTTTCTTTAAAAGGAATACTCTTGCTTTTATAAAGGGCTCTCTTTCTAAATACTTTTATATTAATGAAAAATACTCTTTTTTAAAGAGAAAAAGCTCTCTTTAAAGTAGTAGAACTATTTTTAAAGAGAAGGTTTTTTATAATAACTAAGTAAAGTAGAGACTTATTTGTTTTGAGAGGAAGAGGATAGCTCTAGTAAGTAGTAAGTTAAACAAGAAGATTAATATTAATAATAAAAGGTATATCTTGAAAAAAAAGAGAGAAAAATATAAATAAAAAGGAAAAGTAGAGAGAAATATGTAGTAAAAAGGATAAAGAAAAATATAAAAGGAAAGTAAAGATAAATAGTACAAAAGTGGAAGTATTATAACTTATTAACTTTTATAGAATCCTTTTATACTATCTTATAAACCTTCTACTAGCCTTCTTTAAAATAGTAATTATATACTCTTCCATTCTAGTCATAAGCTAGATATCTAGTCATAAGTTAGATATCTAGTATATTTAGAGCTTCTAATTAGCTAAATATTAATACTTCCCTAAATCTAACCTATATATGATGATAAGGCCTAAATTTTATATATATGGTATATATTTATATATAATTTATAGTTTTGTATATTTAAGAAGTTATATATATTCTAATATAAATAAATAAGGTTATATAGACTCTATACTACCGATATAAATATATATATATTTAAGTTACCTCAAGAGATAAGTAGAAATAACTTATTATATGAGCTTCTATACTAAACATATATATTAAAAAGAATTGTAATTGAAATTATATATATATTCTTTATTGTTTTTTTAATACTTAATGTTTTTTAATGTTTACAAAGATTTCAACTAGTATTTTATATAATATACTAAATATTTTATATATTTTCTAACTTTTACTAGGATTTAAGTTAAGTTAAAGTTATAGTTTTATTTACTTATATATAAACTTAAATATTAACTACTACTTATTATAATTATATACTTAGTTTTATTTTAAAAGTCAAATAGATTTTTATATAACTTTTATTATTATTACTATTATATTTATTATTACCTAAAATTATAAATCATGGAGAAATAATTATAGCTAAATTTGTATTTTTTTTTTAAAAAACTTATTTGTAATATAGAATATTTTTTATTATGTATATAATTACTTATATATTTTATATTTTCTATATTACTATTATATTATGTAAGTATATCTCTTAATTAAAGAACTATTTTACTATTACTTATTACTTTATAAGTACCTATAGTAAGTAAAATTTACTATAGAAAATTCTATGGAACTTATTATATAAATATATTCTTATATAGCCTACATAACCTTTAGTATAGTATACAACATTAAGTAATATATTATCTTTTATTTAATTTAATTCCATAGTTATTAGATTTCAGATAAAAAAAAATAGGTACTAGATTGCTTTTAGAATTTAAAAGTATATAGAAGTAAATAAGCACTAACAAGCCAGTTTATATACTAATTAGATAAAATTTATATAGTTTGGATAGTATAAAGTTACAAATAATAGATTATAATAGTTAATTACTATTCTCTAGTAGAATATCTTATATAGTAATTATCTTACCTTTATAATGTGGGCTCTGGGGACAAGGCAACCAAGGGGTATGCCAGGGAGAGGGCAGAGGCTAGAGCAAGACACACATAGGAATGCTATGTGTGTGACTAGGGGAAAGCTGGGATGGGAAGCAAGGGCAAGAGGCAAGAGGGGTAGAGAGCAAGGAGCATAAGACATGCGGAGGTAGTTGCCACGTGTGTCAGAGGGGGGCAGCTGTACTGTAGAGTTATTCACGGGACGAGGCAAGACGAGGGGGTGTACAAGGGAGGTACACCTTCGCAGATAGACAAGGTCCTGTATTAGATATACAAGACGTTGGATAGGGATCCAATGACAGTACGAGGGACAGGGGCTATATATACATAATTCCGGACCAGGGTAACGGAAGGAATAAGCTTCCCAAGATCACTTATTTCAGAAGCCAAGCAAGGTAACGATAACCCATCACCTACAATTGCAGGTGATGATAAAGGCAACAATGTCAATAACCTATCACTTACGTCACAGGTAATGCCGAGGACAACAATATCAATAACCCATTAACAATATTTGAACAAGCCTATTCCAGTGTTAAAACAGTATGATACCCAAACAAGCCTGTTCGACTGTCAAATCAAGACTAAGAATACAGTTGTGACACTATACCCTCTTTAGGCTGGAACTCCAGCGACTAGGAGGCATGGGCATGATAACCGGCAAAATCAACAAAAGAAACAACAACAACAAAGGTAAGGACAAGAACCTCAACTCCGAAAAACAACAAGGACGCAAAAGTCATGACATCATTCAACTGGGCGAGGCTTCCTCGAGTATCGTTAGTGAAATAGGGTGACCAAGTCCTGTGCATTTTCCAAGTCTTCCGCAGGTTGCCAGGTAGTCTCCTCATCCCCTAACCACTTGACCTTATACTGAACTCACCCATAGCACTTCTTGGAATCCAGTACCTCCTCAACCTCCCACTTCTCTTCACCTGCAATCATTATAGGAGGGGGTGGGGGGTGCTTTTGCTCGGGGAGGGGATTGTAGGTAGCTGGTTCGATCTCCAAGACGTGAATGACCGGGTGGCGTTTGATGTCTTTAGGGAACTTCAACTGGTAGGCGTGAGTGCTCACATTCCCCAATATATCATACGGCCCCAGGAACTTATGATCCAGCTTATGAGAAGGTCATTCTGTTCGGAAGTGCCAGCTGGAGATTCACAACTTATCTCCTGGCTGATACCTGGGGGCTGGCAACCGTAATCCGTTGGCATACTCTGCTTGTGTAATAAATAGTACTAGACAGTATTCATTCGGTACCATTGATACAATCTATATCCATAGGCACGGACGTTTGTGTATTTCGGTTCTGCTGAGGTAAGACCTCAGAAGGGTAGGGAGATTACTATGTAGGACGTTCCTAGAGGGAACAGTAAATTAACTGGGGTAATCTATCTTATATGATTTGTACTATCTAAGCTATATGATCTTGATCTGATCAAAATATAGGCTTTGCTTACTCTATGTGCTTGCTTGTTGCTTCTTCTCTTTCTGTGGATTCCAGAGGGAATCCAGCAGCCTATTTATACTCCTCTTAGATCTAATGACTAAGGAAATAAATACAATAAAAGTTGGCACACCAGAAGGTGGTGCGCTGTACAAAAGAGGTCATGTGGCCATAGTAATGAGTTACACACCTTAAACAATAGTCATGTGGCCATAGTAATGAGTCATACACCTTAAACAGAGGTCATACGGCCATAATGAGGGTGTCTTCATATGGCAAGTGCCATGGGACTTCCCATGGCAAATTCCGCATGCTATGGACACTTATGAAGCAATAGGAGGTGTTTGAAGGCTAGCCTTCAACCAAGAGGCTTAGTTATATAACATAGTAGTAATATAGGAAATACAAAAGTATATAATCAATTATATAAGCAATAAAACAATGTTCTCCATTACACTTCCCCATATAGAAGGATTTCTTATCCTTACTTTTCTCGCTCTGCGATATTGGTTTCCATATGTCCTAAGATTTGATGCATTGTTAATATATTTGCATTAACATGAATATTCTTAGTGTTTCCTTGACTCATGATTCTATCTCATTCTTGTTGGATAGAGCTCGGGTCTCATCTCTAGTTCGTAGTCCTTGTTTTCCTTTAGTTCTTGGACGTCTCTTGAATGTATCTTCCATACTTCTGGTCGTCCAGAAGTCTTGAAGAATTTCAGCAGTGATATCCTTGGCGTTTACCCAGGAATCATGTTTAGGAGACTATCCTAGCCATCTGACCTTATATTGTCTTTCTCCAGTTCGAGGGCTGTTCTGAATTCTAATACCTTTTCAACTTCATAACGATCATCTTGAATTGGTCCTGATTCCTGAGATTGTCTGTGAGGGAACTGAGTACATTTTTTATAGTAAGGTTTGAGTTTCTAATATGAAAAGTATCATATATGAGGTGAAGTCAGGTTGACTGAATAGGTCTAGGCTATAGTTATTACGTTTCCAATTACTAGAAATAATGGGAAATGGGCCTAGCCATTTTGGTTTGACTTTGGGTGAGACATTCAACAGGTTGATATTTTCTGAGGAAAGCATAACTTGTTGTCCGACTGAAAATTTGGCTGTATTGGGTAGTCGTTTGTTTGCTTGAGATGCTTAAGTCTTCTTGGCGTCATATAGGTTTTTAGACGTTACCTCATGATTTTCATTCGCTAGTACATATTCATTAATGGGGTATAGAAGTATCGATAGGCCAAGATGTGCATTAAATCTAAATAGTGTGGAAAAGGGACTATTCTGTCTAGCGGCATTATACCTAGAGTAAAGTTTCAACTGTATCTCTGGTAGTTTCTGTAGCCAATCAAATCCTTCGATTTTACAGGCTCTTGCTACTTGTAGAATTTCTTTGTTCACAATTTCTGATTGTCCGTCTGTACGTGAATGATATGCGGTGGACGGTTCCAACTTAATTCTATTATTCCTAGCCCAATCTTGAAAGTGCGTTTACATAAAAACAGTGTCGTGGACAAAAACAATACAGAAAAGGTATCCCATAGTTGGGACTACATAAGTATCAAAGGTAGCAGTATATTGTTCTGCTGTGAAATTATCTGAGACAGGAATAAGAAACTTGAATCCTAATAGTATATCGACAATTGTCTAAAGTCGTGAAATACAAACTACATGATCTTCTTCAACAGGAATATTCGGGTACAAAATTGAACACATAGTAAATACAGGTCCTAACTTAAGAAAATCTATTGATATGTCAGTCCATGGCCTACTTAGTACATGTAATGGAGTTATGAGTCCGAGTGGCGCCTTGTTGGAATACTTTGTCCATTGACAAGTATTACAACTTCTGATATAGTCCTTAGTTGGTTCTGCAAAGGACTGGCAATTATATCAGTCAGTAAGATATTTCATTGTTTTTTCAATGCTACCATGAGCGGTTGCTTCATGTGCATCTTTAATAACTAATTTAGATAGTTCTTACCTTCGATATTAAAGGTTGAGGGCAAGACTAATCTCCATTATCCTTGTCGGTTCTTGACATACAAAAATCCATCTTTTCTTCTATGATCCTCATGGTTCACAAAGGTATAATAGTAGTTCTTCCAGATAGGACATACTCTCATGCATGATTGATATGCGGCTTTCATACCTGTACCTTAGTCAAGCCAGTGTGTGATGAAGTAGTCCTTGTCGTCCTCCCATCTGTCACTGATGTGTTTCTCTTCAATGAGCTTGTTGAGGGTCTGTTCAATCCTTACGTTAAAGTCATTGATAGTGGGTTTCTTCTCCTTGCATGTAGAAGAATTATATCCTGAGAACTTACAGAAATCATAACACTGTCTGTAGGTCTTGGTGTCTTGAATGAAAGAGGGTGAATCTTTATCAATGGCTACTTGCTTTTTAGAACGAGTTGTGACAGTGGCAGTGTTGATTGGAATCACATTACTGCTGCTAGCAGTTGCAGCTAGTTGTTTAGGTGCATTCCATGGTTGTTGTGGGGTAACAAGAGTATTCATGATCTCCTGTTCCATTTGTCGGGTGCTTATCTGTTCAGTAGGGTTACTGAACTGAATGCTAGGTTGGAGAGTAGGTCGTGTTGGCTTGTTGGTAATCTATCTTTTTGCCTATTTTCTGATTTCTTGGATAGCTTCTTCGCGGCTAAGAGCTTGTGGAGGTGGATAAGCTGGCATTTGTTGTACTAGTGCTAGTTCCTTTTGAGGCTCATTTGCGGATACGAGATATGCAATACGAGTCATAAGGAATTCCTTCTCCTTCTTAAGAACTGAGGCTGACAGGTCACAGTTCAAACTGCCATGTCCATGGTGATTGCAAATTGCACATGTTTCAACGGTAAACATGCGGTTGTTCATGGCGTGGGATTTGCCATGAGCTGGACAGTAAAAATCTTGGCAAAAGGACTAATGCATCCTTTTGTGTTGTTGCCAATTGCTATGAGCCAGGTCGATAGCAATTTCCTTCACTTCTTCAAGAGCTAGAGATTTTTGTTGAACGTTTTCAGAACATGGAGGCCTATATCTT
>WHUX01000774.1:0-11220 GCA_015179025.1 Terfezia claveryi
TATATTAAAGCTATAATACTAATGAGACATTATATACCAGATTCCTCTATAATGTTGGCTAGAGTTCAGGCAAATACTACGAAGTTCATACTCAGATGAGTATAAAATATAGTATGCTCGCACATCTCGGAGGCCTGCCAATGCTCTCACCTATATCAGCTGAACTTACGCGCTCGTTGGAAGAACCCTATGAGCTCGGTTAGCTGTGCGTACACATATCGAGGCCTGGCAATGCTCTCACCTTTAACAACTGAACTTGCTTGCTGGTAGAAGAACCATATTAGCTAGGTCAGCTATGCGTGTATATATCGGAGGCCTGGCAGAGTGCTCTCATCTCGCTCGTAGTTCTAGAGGTTTGGACTTGTGTTGGGGATAAAATCCGAATGCCCTTGGAATATTGAGAAGTGTGCCCGCGCCAGCCGCCGTATTATTGTAGTTGGGATGGCCGGGAAACTTGGCGTATGCTGATCCACTCGACTGGGTATGATCAACCCCTCTTGGCAGCCCGCGGCTCGGGAATGCCTGGTAACTCGAGCTAGTGTTGTCTCGCAGCCAACCCGGCGCTATGCCTGTGCAGGCAATAGTCATATTTGGCTTCGTTGTCCCAAAGCCTGCATACTTTGGTAGGGACGGAGCTCCTCCATTCGCCAGCTCCACATACTATGTCATGTATTCGCCGCGAGAAACTCATGCTTTTGAGGCACATATATATATATATATTATGCGAGAAACTCATGTTTTGAGCTATATATATATATATATGCGAGAAACTCATGCTTTTGAGCACATATATATATATCTATATATGCGAGAAACTCATGCTTTTGAAGCACATATATATATATATATATGCGAGAAACTCATTGTTGAGGCTTCTATATATATATATGCGAGAAACTCATGCTTTAGAGGCTTCTTTATATATCCGAGAAACTCATGCTTTTGAGACACATATATATATATATGTTTACAGCATGCCTTCCTACAATATATACCAGCGGCGTATACATGGACGCATAGCGAGGTTGCGACTGGATCCGTCCCTACCAAAGTACGCAGGCTTTGGGACAACGAAGCCAAATATGACTATTGCCTGCACAGGCATAGCGCCGGGTTGGCTGCGAGACAACACTAGCTCGAGTTACCAGGCATTCCCGAGCCGCGGGCTGCCAAGAGGGGTTGATCATACCCAGTCGAGTGGATCAGCATACGCCAAGTTTCCCGGCCATCCCAACTACAATAATACGGCGGCTGGCGCGGGCACACTTCTCAATATTCCCAAGGGCATTCGGATTTTATCCCCAACACAAGTCCACAAACCTCTAGAACTACGAGCGGAGATGAGAGCACTCTGCCAGGCCTCCGATATATACACGCATAGCTGACCTAGCTAATATGGTTCTTCTACCAGCAAGCAAGTTCAGTTGTTAAAGGTGAGAGCATTGCCAGGCCTCCGATATTGTGTACGCACAGCTAACCGAGCTCATAGGGTTCTTCCCAACGAGCGCGTAAGTTCAGCTGATATAGGTGAGAGCATTGGCAGGCCTTCGAGATGTGCGAGCAAAACTGACAGGTTTGACGGGATTATCTAGGCTATACAGCAAATATGAGGACTGCCTTGCCTCCGAAGTCGCCAATGCCTTGCCTGCTAAGTCCCCAATGCCTTGCCTGCGAAGTCCCCAATGCCTTGCCTGCGAAGTCGCCAATGCCTTGCCTGCGAAGTCCCCAATGCCTTGCCTCCAAAGTCGCCAATACCTTGCCTGCGAAGTCGCCAATGCCTTGCCTCCGAAGTCGCTAATGGAACTCGCCAATGCCTTGCCTCCGATATCAACTCTACCATCCCTTCGCTTCGATTTACCGCCATGCGCAGTATTAGCCGTATTTGCCTGGAGCGAAGTAAGTCTTAGGGCATCGTTGAATTATCTCCGCGGGTCTACGTCGGGGGCAGGTGGTATGGGCTGGAGTTGACGAGTCACATGGGGAGGTAGATGGGATGCATGTTTATGTATATAAAGATTTCCAAATACAATTGACATTTATTATCCTTGTTTGCAGGTGCGCCCTCAATTATGTGTACGCTTGATAGCACAGGGCTGGCCTGTATTTTAGGGAAGCTAAAGGCCAACCGTTCTAAACACAATAACTAAGGCATGGTTGGGGACCCAGGGAACTCGCAATGGTGAGGTTGAACCTGCCCACTGCAGCGGGTATTCCCGAGCCGGGTTCGGCCCGTGGGCATATTTGGCCTGGCCAACAGAGGCAGGAAGGTGGACGCCTGGCGCCCGGAGGCAAGGAAGTTAGACACCTGGTGCCCCGAGGCAGGAAGGTGGGCAGCTGGCTCCAGAGCAGGGTAGCGGGTGCCGGGCGTCCTGACGCAGAGGAGCCTGAACACCTGGTGTCGGGAGACAGTGAGGGGAGAAGGTTGGCATCAGGATGCCATGTATTTCTTGCTCATATACAGGTTGCCCTGGGAGGCAACTGGGCGGAAGGGCATGTTCGGGGTGCCCGGGACGCCATATGGGGCAGAGTAAAAAACGGTGGCGTCTGGACGCCTCTGCAGGGCGTCCAGATGACAAAATTTCTTTCCTGATGGCAAACCACCTATCATTAGAGAGGCTGCTTCCTTAAGTACATCGACTGAGCCTGAAACTAAATATAAATGAAGTTAAAACACAAATCCGGTACACCTGGTACCCGTTATCCACCGCCGGCAAAGCCAGCGCTGCGATATCCGGATTACAAACCACCACAACCACAATTCAGCTGAAATCCACATACGCAAGCTCCTTACGTCCGCGCATACGCAAGCACCATTACGTTCGTACATACGCAAGCATTTTACGTTATATGTTGGATCGAGTCAGTTTGTTGTTGTCTGGTTGCCACAGAACTGCTATGTACCTGTGATCCCTGTGTTTTCTTAATTTTTATTGGCCAATTAACATATCCCTGCGCTTGTCATTTACCCTGAATTTATGTCCACTTTGCGTCTTACCATCCGCTCCAGTAGGCATATTACTACATATCTACTGTGCACCTGTGCTCACCGTGCTTGCCTCGCTAGTACCTCCACTGCCTAACAAGATATTTCCAATATATCTTTTGTTAAATGTAAAGGCAAATGTCATCCTGATCCGAATTCTCTAAAGAGGACACAATGCATGTTGCTGGCCCTTCTGCTTGATGTCCAATCTCATTTCTTACTTTACTCCCACTTTATATTCCCTTGTGTGCTTTATTCCACCTTGTATCTACTATTTATCAAATTTTAATTATTTGGGTAATTATGTGCTTCCATGTTCTCCCGTGGGGCCCAGGTCCAAACTGTTCTTATAGCAGGACCGGGCCAGCCGCAAGCCAGGCCTCTCATGAGAGGCCCGGTCCTCTCAGGAATATTGTGTTATTGCAACTAGCCCAGAACACTAGTCTTAGATGAAATACTAACAACAGGGGTTAAATCGATGCTGATATTGGTTGGTGGAGGTTGTATTAGCTGGTAGAGGCAATATTAGCTGGCAGAGGCAATATTTGCTAGTAGAGATAATATTAGCTAGCAGTAGTAATATTGGCTAATGAAGGCAATATTGGTGGGGGTGTTAACCCTGGAGAGTTGAACATAACATTGTATCTAGGAAGGATAAGAAGGTGAGATACTTGTCATTCTGCTTATTCATAAACCAAGTTTAATTTATGAAGATATTCCTTATACTGCTTTTTCTCCAGTACTACTCCTTTTCTCTCCTATTGGTTTATACTACCTTTCCCTCTCCTGCTAGCTAGTACTGCCCCTTCTCTTAGCTGCTAGTTCGTGCTGTCCTTTCCCTCCTTTACTTGCTAGTGCTACCCCTCCCTTCCACTGCTAGTTCATACTGCTCTCCCCTATACTCTACTGAAATAATTCATACTACTCTAACAACAACTGTTCCATATTAGTGAGTTTAGAGTTTATATGATGTCTTAATAAGTTTAGAGTAAATACAATAATAGTTGCCATGAAAAAACAAAGTAGCTATATAGCTAAGTGGTTGTATATAGAACTAAGGAATAGGCTAATATTAGATATATTGCAGGCTGAATAGCCAGCTAGTAAAGGGGTTAATTATAGGATGTATAAGCTGCTAGTAAAGAAATGAATTACAGGCTGAATATATAGTTAGAGAAGGGGTAAATCATAGACTAAATAAATAGGTAGCAAAGAGGTGAATTGAGGGCTAAATAAACTGCTAGTAAAAGGGTGAATGGCAGGCTGAATAAGTAACTAGAGAAGGGGTGAATTATAGGCTATATAAACAGGTAGTGAATAGGTGAAATGTAGGCTGAATGAGTAGCTAGAGAAGAGGTAAATTGTGAGCTAAATAAACTACTGGGAAGAATATGTCTTTATAGTAACCAAGTCCAACTTACTATATATTAGTAATTAAATGCTATACATTTATTCATTCTACCTATACCTTACTATTCTATATGTAGTAACCTTCAGCTTGTAGATTTTAAAGTAAGCAATAGTAGCAACCTTTAACTTGCCTGCAAATCTTATAGCAAGCAATAGCCTTCTTATGTATTATGTATATGCTTCTACCTTTATAGGCATTGCATGCTTTGACCTATAGATTATATGGTAAGCATTGGCCTTTATAGGCATTATATACTTTAGTCTTTATAGGCATTGTGTGCTTTAGCTTTTACTAGTATTATATGCTATTTATATATCCTTCTTCTTCTTTACTTTCTTATGTATATTTATTTATATATATATATCTCATTTATTTCCTATTGGATAGCTATACTACAATCATATAACAATTATATAATAATACATTTCTTTAATTCTATATACTCTTTTCTATGTAACAATCTCACTTTACTTATTTGTATTATCCTTTAGTAGACTTTTAGATATTACTATTTCCTATACTACCCTTCTTTATCTCTTAAAGGTTCTGAGGCCTCTATACTTTGACATTTTATAAACAAGCACAATATGTCTTCCAAAGTAGGACTATCAAGGCAACTACAAACCTATTCAAGAGTTTACTAAAATTAGCCTGATAGTAAAGAAGAAATGCTCAAACTATTGTACTCTTATAACTATAACTTTTAGCTACTTCACTAGCTTCACTGCTTCTACAACTACAACCTCTAGCTTTTGAAACTACACTACTACAAGTCTAACTGGCTTTAGTACTTACTACCAAAGTATCATAAGTGGCAGTACCTCTTCCTATCTATTAGGACTTCAGATCTAGTATTAAGCTAGAAAGCTAGTAATTCTTAAAGGCATAAAGAACTATGATCTTTGTTACAATAGATACTAATAATCTTTGATACTTTAGAACTCACACAGGTAGTTGTCAATAGCTATATTCCTCTACTCACAACAACAGCTGCTGAAATAATACACTATAAGCATATAGAGACAGAATTTCTTCTGCTCTTTATTAAAGTTGTTTTACAAAATATTATTCTATAGATTAGTAGGTATAGGTCTGCAAATAAGATCTGACATTATCTCTACCAAACATATTGCAAAGATACCCTATTGTTCTTCATACATGAGATTCATGGCTTTAATTGGCTTGCTTCTATACTTGATACCTTATAATCAATTTTTTAGTTCATTGACACTTTCAAAATTTGATAGATGTAGTTGTACCAATTGACCTTAAATACATATCCTAGCAGCTTTAAGGCTATATATACAACTTTGGTAAAACTTGAAGAAACTAAATGTAAATACCTCCTCACTTCCTTAGTTACTTACTACCCTAATGTAGTAGATAGTCTAACTACTGTACCAAAAAGGGGGATGTTATCGCACGAGCAGCGCTGTCACGTTCCTATATTATTATGGATACTTTAATGTTAGTCGGCAACTCCTATTTATTTCCGTATACATAAGAAAACTTTATTTTAGTGGTGTCGCGTAGTACATAGTACGCATTGTCTAGAATACTATTGCTTTAGTAAGTATTGTGGAGACTAAAATGTTCGCCACCGTGTTGTCCAGAATACCGTTGCTTTAGTAAGTATTGTGGAGACTAAAAATGGTCACTATTATATTGTCAAGAATACCATTGCAATATAGTAGTACTAAAATGCAGCTTATAACAACGCTAGAACAGGCTATGCACACGCTAACAGCTCTAGAATTTTGGGACTAGAGCAGATTTCGGAGCAGATTTCGGAGCAGATTTTGGAGCAGATTTCGGAGCAGACTTCAGATTGAGAATATGTACAGCGGAAATATTTATTTTATTCACTAATTATAATAGTATACACAGTGTACTAATACTCGCTACAACACTCGCTCTAATACTTGCTCTAATACTCACTACAATACTCACTCTAATACTCACTCTAATAATCACTCTAATATTCGCTCTAATATTCACTCTAATACTTGCTCTAATATACTTTGGAAATCATATAAGACATTGGATAAAGAGCAAAGGGAAAAGGTGCGAGGGGGGAAGGTATATATACAGGAAAACTATAGTTGCCAAGCCCGATTGCCAAGGCCGACAATATAGACTTTCCGGAGCCAATGAGATAATGGATAATAAGAGAGGTGGTATGACAGCCCTGCTTAGCCTACTATCATGCGTGGGTGCAGTACTACTTAATGCCTAACCTAGTAATAGTCATATTGGGAAATCGTAGTCATAGTACTATGATTCACGCTTGTGATGTGATATGTATCATAGGAAGTTATGCCTTCATAGCCTATTTATATATATCCAAGAAACTCATGCATTCGAGGCTTAAATGCATAGAGGCCACGAAAGTATGAATTCCATGCATATCTAGAGATTGTGAAAGCATGAAATCATGCATATATATATAAGCCTCGAATGTATGAATTCCATGCATATCTAGAGACCGTAAAAGCATGAATTCTATGCATATATATATAAGCCTCGAAAGCATGAATTCCATGCATAAGTATATATATATAACCTCGAATGCATGAGTTTCTGGATATATATATATATACGTGAAGGCAAACTTCCTGATACATATACAAAGCTGAACTCCCACATATATCTTACTACGACTACATTTCCCAATATACTATTACCAGTCAGCATTGAGTAGTAATACCCACGCACCGACAGTGCTGAGTGGCTGGAGCACTATCATGCCACCCTCTTATTATCCATTATCTCATAGTCTTCGGAAAGTCTATATTGTCGCCTGCAATCGGCTTGGCCACTATTGTTTTCCGTACTATACTTCGCTTATCATATTTTTTCCTTTGCTCTTTATCCAATTCTTATAAAACTTCTAAGCATATTACAGCAAGTATTAGAGTGAGTATTAGAGCGATATTAGAGTGATTATTAGAGCGATATTAGACGAAGGTTGTACGATATTAGAGTATATTAGAGCGAGTTATACGATATTAGACGAGTATAGAGTGATATTATATTTGACAACTTCGTTATCAACATTACACTGCTATTTTATTTAACAATTCGTGTATCAACATTACACCACTATTTTATTTAACCAACTTCGGGTCTCACCAAACTATAGATTTATTGCGATCCAGGATTGGTGTGGTATTCTCGGAAGTATGTGGTATGACCTAACTTTATTCGTAAGGCCGATAAAGTTCAGCCACCCGGACAGTGCTCTTGGTATTCATAGAGAAGCGAATCACCACCCGAGCGATAACATCCCCTTTTTAGTATAAGTATTAAGGAAAATCTCTTATATAATAATTTGAAGGAGAAGCTAGTAGGTCTAGTAATCAATAACTAACTTTCTAGCTACAATAGCAAAAACTAGACCAACATAGTACTACTAGCTAATAGTTACCCGAATAAGGCTAGAAGTAAGAAATTTGCACAATCCCAGCAACAAGCCACAAAATCTTAATGCATATAAGCTTTACAAGCTTTATAAGCTAGTGCAGATCCAAGCACTAGGTTTTGTACCTCCTGCAAACAACATGGATATCGATTCAAAGGTCATATCTAGTAAGATTACAGGAAGCTAAAATATAACTAACCTAGTAAAAAACAAATAGTATAGCCCTAAATTACTATTGCTTAAGTTGCCCAAGCCTCTATTTCTCAAGCACTTGTTTTCCAACAACTTGATCCCTCCGGTTTTGTCTCTGAATCTATTTAGACCAACCTATAGGTTAGTACAATATATACCTAAACATTAGATACATATACAACAGCTTACATAACATCTAATATAGGTTAATTCTACCATATTTACCTATATTATAGAGTTGTGAAGGTTAAGGGTAACAACCTCCTTTCTGTCAAGGGGAAAGATACTGTAATAATACATACCTCTCTATTCAACAACACAATCTACTATCTGTTTTTGAAGGATATTTACATATACCTACTCTAAGTTATAGTCTATTTACCTAGGATATCATTAAGTTTAAGGTTGTTATTAGTCACTAAGGATAATGTTATTTATATATTCTATAAAAGTGATCTTCAGACTCTGATCTTAGTTATAGATATTAGGGACATGCTTTCTTAGTTGTAAGAAACTACGAATTTGCAAGCTTATATAACCCTTATAGTAATCTTAATACTCATACTAGCCTTATAAGCTCTTTACTTACTTTGTAACCTCATATGAGCCCTACGATCTCCAATGCTTATACCGGCCTTAGCCCTTACTAGCTCTTCACTTACTTCATAATCTTATATAAGCCTTGTAAGCAATCTGAATGCTCATACTAACCTTATGAGCTCTTCGCTTATTTCACAACCTTATATAAGCCTATAAGCAATTCTAAATACTCATACTAGCCTTATGAGCTCTTCACTTACTTTGCAATCTTATATAAGTCCTGTAAGCAATTTTAATACTCATACCGGCCTTATAAGATCTTTATTTACTTCACAATCTCATATAAGCCCTATGAGCTCTAATGCTCATACTGGCTTTATAAGCTTTTTCGCTTACTACACAACCTCAAATAAGCTCTATAATCTCTAATGCTTATACCGGCCTTATGAGCTCTTTACTTACTTCATAACCTCATATAAGCCCTATAAGCTGTAATACTTATACTAGCTTTATGAGCTCTTCACTTACTTTACAATCTTATATAAGCCCTATAAGCAATCCTAATACTTTTACTGGCCTCATAAGCTCTTCATTTATTTCATAATCTCATATAAGCCCTATAAGCTCTAATGCATATACTGGCCTTATAATTTTTTCACTTACTTTGCAATCTCATATAAGCCTTATAAGCTCTAATACTTATACTGGCCTTATAAGCTTTTTGCTTACTTTGCAACCTTATATAAGCTCTATAAGTAGCTCTAAAACTTATACTAGTCTTATAGCTCTTCTTCATATATTCATTAATATAATGCATTTAGGCATGCAGCTAATATATACCCAGCTGCATGTGCTGATGGTAAGCTCTTACCATAAGTACTTACTAACTTTGCATATAATATGTATATTTATATGAAAATCAATAAATAATACTCTATTCACTCTTTTTCATATTACGCCTGAGTATGAGCCAGCTCGAGTCGAGCTCGAGGGGTAGGCTCGAGCTCAAGCTTTTTTACAAGCAAGATAATAAAATAAATATACATGAACTAAATACAAAGACCCTTCCTAATCATCCTTATCACAACTTATTCCAGGAAACTATAATATATTACTATCTACATTAAGCTCTTGAAGCTGATTTAGTAGCTTCCGCTCTATAGTCAATTCCTCTAGTGTAACCTCTAGGAAGTCCAACCAGTTTTTACTATACATTAATGCATTCATCATATTCTCACTTAGGGAGCTTCGGTGCTTAGTGAGAATCTGACCAGCAATTGAAAATATTCACTTTGAGGGAATGCTAGTTGCTAGTACTATAACAAAATCTTAGGCCATAAGTAATAAATGTAGAAACTTTGATACATAGGTTCGCTACCACTTAATTAGATCTACCTACATAGCCAGTAAGTATTGGAACCAATTAATCAATGAAGTAGAAAGCTAACCATTTACCCTTTGATTGGCTCTTCTAGATATACTTCAATTTCTGATAGTATATTAGATGATAATGTAGATAATTGAGAGCCAAATACTACAAGAATAAAATTATTTTCTAAGCTGTCATTCTTAAAAGGGTCTGAAGTGCTTGGATGGTCAGAATTTGAGGGAGTGGGTACGTATTGATCATTGTAAGTCTGTACAAAGTTGGTGCATGTATCGATAATCCATACTTCATACTATGACAGATTTCAAAAGTTCTAAAGCTCATAGTAAGGGTCTAATATTGTCGCAATAGCTTGAGAAGATATGGTTTATATATGATATCGATCTAGCTTAATCCATGCTTATATTATAGCTTGGAATAAGTCACTATTGGGATCCATTTCTCGAAGCTCATCAATAAGCTGCTCTAGTAGTAATACTAAAACTGCAAAATATGGTAGCTGAACTGAGAGAGTTAGATAAGAGCTACCAGATAAATATTCTGTAGCTTTGACAAAAATATCCAGAATACCATGTAACTGACTAAGTAGATTCCAATCATCATTTGACAATAAATATGAGCAGAGGGATTCTTTAAGTTTGCAGACTATATAAATAGTTGGTCAAAGCTAAATTAGCTAATTAAGCATGTCATATATAGAATTCCAGCTAGACTCAATATCAGTAAAAACACTAATTAGCAAGAGAGTAAGAAAGTTGAAGGGTATATACTAGACTGGCATATCTAAAATCAGCTTTAATGGAGGTAACTTAGCAGCTAAACTTTGAGCTTCAAAGCTTTTCTATAATAAATTAGAGGATCTAATTTTAGTGGATAATTTATCTTGCATGCACAAAGACTTTAGGAATCTGATCAATTGAACTTTGATCTATTTCTAGCTAATTATCATTAGAGTCTACTACATCTAGTATAATTCATAAATGAGATAATAGCTCCTGAACTGCAAGATTAATAATATAAGCCATACAATAAATATGATAATCTTTCACTTTGAAACTAAGTAAAGACTTCTCTAGAAGCTGCAATATCTTAGTATTAGTAGATGCATTATCAGTAGTAACAGCTTGTATATACTTAGTTAACTGAAAGTGCTGGGAAATAGAATGAGATAGATGATTTAATAAATCTGCGGTATATGAACCTCGCAATCACTTAAAACCCAATAAAATTGACTAGTATTCCCAATTCCTACCTTCTATAAAATGCCCAGTAATACTAAGAAAAGG
>WHUX01000775.1:0-11210 GCA_015179025.1 Terfezia claveryi
AGGGCCTGTTTGAGCTTAATATTGAGGCCTTCCTCGAACTGTTCCAGCTTCACCCGATCGTTCCACTCCACCTCTGCTGCCAACCTTGAGAATTCTGCCACGTATGTTGAGAGGTCATGGCCCTTCTATTTTAGTGCTCGGAGAGCGCGAGTTGCTATACCCACGGGGTTTGGGTCTCCGAAGGCACGGTCGAGGATTGTGAGCAGAGCAGCAACATCAGGGAGGTTGAAGCGGTCATCGAGCACATAGGGTTGGACCTGGTCCAAAGCTCTGCCCTCCAATAGGCCGTATACATAAGCTAATCGGTGCTGAACGGTAGGGAATTTTGCAGCATCCCCAGTTAGTTTGATTTTGATGGAATTTTTCCAGGCTTTCAGGCGAGTCCTGTCGCCATTGAACTTTGGCGGGGTAGGGAGATCCTGGGTCTTGGGTGCCTGTAGTGCTTGAGGTGCTGGGGCTGCTTGGATTGTGTCCAGGGCTCTATTCAGGCTCTGGATGGTCCTTCTTTCATTGATCAAGTCGTTCTGGGCGGTTGTGAGGTCAGCCTGGCAGGAAAGGAGGTCTTCGGTGAGTATCGTGACCTCGTCATTGGTTCTGGTCTGTTTTTGTTGGCCTTCATGTATGGCTAATTCCAGTCATTGGCCTAAGGCATCCGCCGCCAGGTATATATCGATAATGGTCTGACGATAGCTGCCGAAATCGGCCTGGTTCATGGGAATGGGTAGAGCTTGCCAGGCTCGAAATCTGGCTGTGAGCGCGGGAGTAGTGTCTTGGGCAGCCATTGAGCGTACCGGTTGATCAGAGTGATCCAACGTAGTTTAATGGGGGCTCAGGGGACAAGGCGACCAAGGGGTACGCTGGGGCGAGGACAGGAACAAGGTGAGACACATGTAGGAGCGCTACATATGTGATCAGAGGAAAGGCTAGGACGGGGGACAAGGGCAAGAGGCACGAGACATGCGGAAGCGGTTGCCGTGTGTGTCGGAGGGAGACAGCTGTGCTGCAGAGTAGTTCACGAGACAAGGGGGGGGGGGGTGCACAAGGGAGGTGTACAAGCGCTGGGAGAGGCAAGATCCTATATTGGATATACAAGACGTTAGATGGGGATCCAACGAGAGGGCGAAGGGACGATGATATATATACATGATTCCAGGCCAAGGCCGTGGAAGGAATAAGCTTCCCGAGATTCCTATCTCGGAAGCTAAGATAACAATCACCCATTAACGACACCCGAACAAGCCTGTTCGAGTGTCAAAACAGCACGACACCCGAACAAGCCTGTTCGAGTGTCAAAACAGCATGACACCCGAACAAGCCTGTTCGAGTGTCAAATCAAGACTAAGAACACGGTTGTGGCAACTAACAGTTGAATTGTATTTGAATTTTGTCACACTCGGAGGTTTAACATACACCCCAGTCATCCATGCTTTGAGGCAATGTCATATGGCCGAGGTCACCAGGTAAATGAAGACTTCATTAATAGTATCAAAGAAGGATTCATCGCAGTTTTCCCACTGCTTGAGAGTAGAGAAATATTTGCAGAAAATGATTTCTATTATTTCGCTCCCTCGAAAATGCTTTTACTGGGTCTATATGAGTATTAGACAGGTTAGACATGTCAGACTTCTGATGTAAGAAGGAAGCTTTACCTCTTATCCATCTTCTCAATAAATGAACCAATCCTAGAATAGGAGATAGCTCACCTACTGAGCTATCTCATATTGGGGCAGCTTATCTAACCCGAAAACACGTACAATACTGCATTTATATTCGTAAATAAGATGTGAGTGAGTTCGAGAGTAGATGCTGTAGAGCTGTGATGGTTTAGATTACTATCTGACATCATGTATAGGGAGTATTACATATATGAGTACTTGCAATTTTCAGGTGTGGTAGTGTCTCACTAGTTTTCTCCTGTACCTTGACCCAAGTTACAGATAATAATTGTTGGATTTCTTCTGCATTGAGTATTAGATTTCCAAAAAGGGTATAATGCCATACATGGGAGGCAGCTCGATAGACCAGTTCCTTATATTTGTCAGGAACTGAGAAAAATAAGTAGAATCTGGGCCCGACATAAGGTGGCTTCTAGATTATGAGTCCAAGCTTTTCTTTCTCTTAAGTATGGCTTTCTAAGTTTAAGCTGAATATATCACTTAGCATGTTACTGAGACTAGACTCAGTGTGGTGGGTACATGGCTGCCCTCTGCCAGTAGAGAGCAGTGGTGGTAAGGACAATATACATCATAGTTAGCCAGGCTTGTTACGGCTCAGGTAAGAGGCCTACTCTCGACAGGGAATATCCCAATACCTAATTATAGCTGCTAACTGCTATGGCCTAATCAACTATACAGATGCGAGTAATGTGTCCAGAATGGACGGGTATTGGAGCAAGGAACCATGTGACCTTTGAATACATTCTCATACATGTACTTTCTTCTATAGATATCCATTAAGTTCTTATGTTTATTATTTTTATATTGTTATTCGTTGTATACAAGCTTATCTTCTGTATGACAGCCTAACTGCAATGCATTAAAGTTCAGGCTGCCTAATCAATGTATGTCAGACTACAAGGTTCCTAAATAGGAAGCGTCTTCCTATTCTAGGCAACTATCTGATGTCAGTTCTACTAAGCTGTTATAGGAAGTGTCGTCAGATCTGATAATGAGTTATCAGATCAATGCTTCTATATAAGCTACTGCTTTTACATAGTTAATACAATAAGACCCAAGCAGTGTTTTAAGTCTACATATAGCTTTACTTTTATCGAGTCTGCTTTACACCCGAGTTATTACTACATTTATACTTATACTTATCACCAATAACCTCTTTGTACCCCTATTGCCGACTTGTATATTTGTAGCTACAGCCCACCTGTAATATTATACTGCTTGTCTATATACACCTCTATAGACACCAACACCCTATAATCCCCTACAACTATGTCGATATTGAGAGGATTACTTGGTGAAGCCTCTGATAAGCCTATGGCTGACACTGACAATGATAGTATTGTCTAGGCACAACAACGAGCTGAACAATTTATTGAGCAATAGTATGCTCCCTCATCTCAGATTCCACAGTTTCAGGAACGCTGGGGCACCCCCCATCAATAAATAGGACTCAGATTAATATCCTCCTCCTCTCCAGAACCTATTATACGATCAGTCGCTCCATCAGTAGCTCCATCTACTAATCCAGGACCCTCCACTAAAGGCAAGTGACCAGCAGCTCATTACCAAACTCCAGTAGATCCTGAATATGCTGCCATGAAGGCCTAAGTTCAGCGACTAGAAGCAGAAAAGCAAGCTGCACTAGCACAAGTACAGCAACTACAACAGGCACAATCAGCACACATGGAATTTATTCAGCGAAGTGCAGCAGATATTCAGAATATGGCAAATGCTGCTGCCAGTAAACATGCACAACTATCGAATGATACTCAAGATGCACTCACTCAGATCCAGAACCTTATTATTTCTAGACAAACAAACCAGACAAAAGAATTTCAGATGATCCACCACAACCTTCGATACCTTAAAGGACAGGCAGACTACTATAATAATCAATACCAACAACAATTTATTAGTATCGAAGGACGTTTCACTAGTGTCGAGGAAAGATTGGCTAAGGTAGAATAGTGAATACAGGCCCCTCAGCTGATACACCCTTCAACAAATACAGCACAGAGACTTGAGTAGGCAGCAGGAGGAATACCACCTCTACCACCGCCACGAGATCATCAATGACGACCTAGAGATCCTACTCCTCTACTACCTCCTCCAGTGGGATTGGGAATCTTCGAAGATAAGCAGATAGTAGGCAAAGCACCACCCCCGAATAAATTCAAAGGGGACCGAACAGAACTCGAAGGCTAGATCCTTTGAATAGATGATTATTCCCTTATCACCTTTACTCGGAATGAGGACCAGAAGCTGGCATATGTTGGGTTATCAATGGATGGAAAGGCATTAGATTGGTAGAAGGCTAATCGAGTCAAGTATCATACTTGGAAGGAGGTTAAGGAAGCTATAGAACTATATTATGGGGACCACTACCAGGCAGATCGAGCATATTATGACCTAGCAGCATTAAAAAAGACTGGTTCTGTCTTAGATTATCTAACAGAGGTAGATAGGCTTAACAATTATGCCAAACTATCCGAGATACAGGTCATCAATATTATAATCTCCAACCTTCCCTATAATCTCTGCAAATCAATGGCTCACTACGAAAACCTCCACACCTTCCCTCATCAATGGAGACAGAAACTTATCGAGATGGATATTATCAGTACTGAATTCCAAAGCCGCAACCGCAATCCTCCTCCTACTCAACCAGTATCAAAGAAACGTACATTCGAGGAATAGATACAACCTCGGAGTAGAGTACCCTCTAGCACTAGAGCAAGTACAAGGGATGTACAAATCCCTGAAGCAATACGAGATGCAAGAATGCGAGAAGGAAGATGCTTGTCTCATAGATATACTGGCCATCGAGCGGCTGAGTGTAGGCATGGAAATGTCACTACTAAACTCTCCTCTAAGCCAAAAAATACCACCAGTACTAGCCAGGCACTAGTACCTACTAACAAGAAGGCTCGAACCAATAAAGGACAGCTTTGGATTACAGAGCTTGGCTCTGAGGAAGAAGAATCGGGAAACGAGTAAGGAGTACCTCACTTACTGTCAGACGTACTCCTAGACATTCTCCTCTCCTGACAGTCCGAATTCTCATCACTGGAGAAGAAGTTAAAGCAGTGGTAGACTGTGGAGCTAGTGCTCCAGTTGTTGGGAAAAGATTGGCAGTTAAGTTGGGAATTTAGAAAAGAGCTCGGGAAGTTAGGGTTAGGCAGGGAGATGGATCTCAAATTTCTGGAGGAAAATATGTAGTTAATACTAGGTTTGATATATTGGATTCCTCTTCTCATTTTTTAGGTAAGTTTAAGATGGATGCCAAAGTATTGGATATTAGGAAGAAGGATATTATTTTGGGTTTATCTTGGTTGACAGAAAATGGATTTCTGGTGGATACTCAGGACAGGTGCCTGAGACAGGTCTCTATAGGTTTGAATATTCCATGTTCTGTTAGATGGATTCCTACTGTTTCTGTTCTTGAAGTTGAAGAGCCACTAGAGGATGACGAGATTGTACTTATTATTGACGTAAGTGAATAATACTCTCATTACACATATTGCTTTACTGCAGAACAGGCAGCTAGGCTCCCTGAACACAAGCCATAAGACCATGAAATCTCTCTCCAAGACCCAATCGCAAAGATACCATTCGGGGCTATCTATAAGACCACCTGGGAAGAAGACAAAGCACTACAGAAGTACCTTGATAAGAACCTTCCTACTACCAAAGTCTGATGATCACGCTCCTCCGCCAGTACTCCTATCCTATTTGTTCGAAAGAAAGATGAATCCTCAAGGCTATGTGTCGATTACTGAGCCCTTAACCGTCTCACAATACCAAACAAATACCCACTTCCTCTTATCTCAGAGTTGCTAGATAGAACTCATAGAGGTTAATGGTTTATATGATTGGACCTCAAAAATGGGTATAACCTTATCAGGATCGCACCAGGAGATGAATGAAGGACAGCATTCAGGACGAAAAAGGGACTATTTAAGTATACTGTGATGCTATTTAGGTTGACCAATGCTTCTGCTACATTTCAAGAGATGATAGATATGATCTTCAAGGATATGGAAGGATGTATCTAGTACTTGGATGACATACTTATCTATGAAGGTAAGACAAAGGAAGAACATCAACGAATAGTCGAAAAAGTTCTTCAGCAATGCATCCAATACAGGTTAGCTGTTAACCTCATGAAGTCCAAATTCCATGTCCAGGAGACCTTATTCCTTGGTCATATTATCAATAGTCAACACATCCAAATGGACCCCTCCAAGCTTGAAACCATATCCAAGTGGCCCATTCCTACTAAAAAGAAAGAAGTTCAAGCATTCCTAGGCTTCACTAATTACTACCATCGATTTATTGCCAACTATAGTATGAAGGCTCGCCCTTTAATTGACTTAACAAAAGATATCCCTTTTAGTTGGGGACACGAACAACAGCAAGCCTTTGATGACCTCCAAGAACGATTCCTCACTGCCCCTATCCTCACACAGTTTGACAGACAACTTGAGATAATAATAGAGACTGATACTAGTAATCAGGCTATTGCTGGTATCCTTTCTCAATACCATATTGTCAATGGAGGAAAGCAGCTTCATTCCATTGAATACCATGCCAAAACCCTCTCCGCAGCTCAACGTAACTAGCCTATCTATAATAAAGAGTTGTTTGCAATCATGGATTGCTTCTGGAAGTGGCGAGATTGATTGGTTGGCGTTCCAGTGAACATTTATATAGACCATCAAGGGTTACAATATTTCAACACCAAGCAGAAGCTTAATTCTCGTCAAGCTACCTGATACCTCTACATGTCCGAGTTCATCTACAATATTCACTACAGACCCGGTTCAAAGATGGGTAAGCCTGATGGCCTGTCCAGATGTTCAGGGGAAGAGAAATCAGGCATGGATGCTAGATTTTTCAAAGATGGACAACTAATAGTACTTGGGGAAGAGGATGAAGAGGAAGTCGAAGATGTTGAAGTGGAAGGAATAGATGTGGCCGGATGGCAAAAGAAGGATAGACTATGGGTGGTACCCTCTGAGTTTAAGTTAGAAGTGCTAAGACAGCACCATGATAGTCAAGTGGCAAGACATTGGGGAAGACATTGTACTCAAGAGCTAGTGTCAAGGAACTTTACATGGGATAAGTGGCAGGAAGATATAGCGTACTATATAGCAGGATGTACTAAGTGTCAGAAAGCAAAGGCAGATAGGAATAGTAGGCAAACGAAGTTGGTACTAATACTAACTGGAGAATGCCTATTTGAGGAAATAGCTATGGACTTCGTTGGTGAGTTATCAGAGTCAGAAGGTTTTAATGCAATACTCATTTTCATGGACCGGTTTACGAAAGTACAACACTATATTCTAGCAAAGACTACATGAACAGCATCCGATATTGCTGATATTTATATTAATGAGATATGAAGACTGGATGGCCTTCCTAGACACATCACCTCCGACCGTAGTCCACAATTCGCCTCTAGATTCCTCAAGGAGCTCAACCAAAAGCTCAACATAACCCTCCGCCTCTCCACTGCCTATCACCTTCAGACCAATGGACTTGCTGAACAAGCAGTCCAAACACTTAAGCAGTACCTCCGCATCTACTGTTACGATAGGCAAGCTCATTGGAAACGATGGCTACCCTTAGCTGAGTTTGCCTATAATGCTACTGCTCACTCCACTCATAAGTACTTTTCTTACCAAAGTCTATATGGCTTCGACCCTCGTACTATCCACTTCTCAGATGACCACGAATTCTCCTTTCCCGCTGCAGAAGAATGGCTAGACCAAATGACAACTGTGTACAACCAAATTCACGATACCCTCAAGCAAATCAACCATAAAAGAAGTGCTATACACCTTGAAAAGGCACGCAGGTTTGCTATTGATGATTAGGTATTGGTTGACTGCCGGAACCTACAAATACGAGTTGGGAACAACCGTTCCCTTACCAACAAGTGGATAGGACCCTATAAGGTCATTGAAGCTATTGGTTTACATGCATACAGGCTCGAAGTTCCACAAGGCACCCGATGGCACAACGTTGTTCATGTTACCCTACTAAAGCCATTCAGACAATGGGATGAGCCACAAGATATGGACAAAGATGAACTGGATATCTTCGAAGTCGAGTCCATTGTGGACTCCTACAAGAATCGAGGAGTAGTCAAGTATAGGGTGCGTTGGGAAGGATATACGGAGTTTGAAGACACTTGGGAAACCTTCAACAAGTTAGATAACTGTCCAGAGAAGCTCAAAGAGTATCGAGAGAAGTTCTCCAATAAGCCACGTGATAAAAAAGACATCTAAAGTTTGAACTTATGTCCAGTGTTTCATGAATGAAGACATGGTACCTTTTACCCTCCTACTCGTCGCCTTTTTCCTGTGGGTTTTTTAGTGCGAGGTTTGGTTTATAATGGCCATGGCATGTATGTGTAAGCACACCGGTCTTGTGGTACCCTTAAATAGGATAGAAGTATTGGTCAGAATGGTCAGTACCTATGCCACCATGGTTACCTAAGTTATTACTAATACTTGTCTTCTCTAGGGTTGGAAAGACTTAAATTCAGCCTAGGACAGCTGCCTCGGAACGGGGAGTAATGTTACTGCTCAGGTAAGAGGCCTACCCTCGACAGGGAATATTCTAATACCTAATTATGGCTACTAACTACATCAGCAAAAACAATATTTGTATCCTGTGTATCAGACGTATGTAACGCACGGGACAATAACTCAAAATCAGGACGCAAATGCTTGTTGCGCCAGCGTCCAGACGCACTGGGACGTTGCTCATATGCTTGGGACACAACACCAATTCTTGGTAGTTGGGCTCGCGTCTAGGATGCACTATGACATTGCTCACACGCCTAGGACGCAATACTAATGCTGGGCATTTGTTCTCGCATCTGGGATGCACTGGGACGTTGCCACCATGCTTGGGACGTACTGGAATGTTGCCCTCTCGCCTAGGATGCAACACCAATGCTGGGCAGTTGATCTCACATCTGGGACGCACTGGGATGTTACCCCCATGCCTGGGATGCAAGCATACATGCAACCTTTGTCCCGATGCACTTGGTGGGTAAACACAGCTTGCATCTGCTACGTTCTTACACCAGCCAGCTATGTAGCCGGGTTTGCAACCTTTGAATATGTATGCAGCAGAAACATTCATTGTATTCGCTAATTATTTTATACACAGAGAGGTATTTAGCAATAGATATATACATGGAACATGTGTGCAGCAACACTCGCTCTAACCCTTGGCCTAAGCTTCACTCTAACTCTCGTTATATCTATATCTCTAACTCTTGCTCTAATTCTCGCTCTAATGCTCTCTCTAATACTCGCTGTAATATGTGTTGAAAATAATCATTTCCTTTCGATATAGTTATGTACTTCCATACAATACATTGTTCTCTCTTACGATTACTTCCACATCATGCTGATACCCAATATGGACACTTGCTACCCGATTAAGGACTTCTGTATTATTTCTTTTACATATATTCACATGTCGTTCACATGTTATTATTATCTTTGTTTACTTTCCTAACTTAGTATCTATTATCATTGCATGATGCTACTTTACTACTTAAGGTTACTGCTTACTTGTCTCAGTTGTCATGACTCAACGATCAACACTATGACTTTCTGTTATATTCGTTGACTCATATTACTGTCTCAGTCGCACACCTCTATGTATTTCTTTATTCATATGTGTACGATATACTATTCTTAGGTTATGTAACTTAGACTTTCTTATTAGATCTTTACCCTCAACTCGTACTATTATATATGAGTTTCCTACTCCTATATTTAGTTCTATACACTTCTCGATTAGACTCAATAGACCGTCTACTCTCGACATAGTTCAACCATCTGCTCTCTCGCACTTCTGCTCGCTTGCACTCTCTGCTTAATAGCACTACTGTCCACCGCTACTACCTCCGTAATTACTACCGCAATACCTCCACTCATAGTAACCTTTCAATAGGTTATGAGCCCGGAATAGCTCAGGACAACTCGATAACTCTCTCACATTTACCTTCCCTCCCACATATATCTATACAATAGCATCCGGTTCAGGTTCTAGTTCTGGTGGTAAAGGAAAGGCTGTACCTTCTATCTTCCGACTACCGAAAGACTTCAAGCCTATTCCAGTCAAACTCAATAATATTGAGTCATTTACCAGCAAAGACAACTATGAAGACTGGGCTGATACTGTCAAGATAATTATGAGAGGCATGGGTTGTAAGGAACTCATTATTGAAGGACTTAAACCTGCGACAGATGCGACACAAGAAGAGAAAGAACTTTTCACAGCAATGGAAAATCAAGCTATCCTCATGCTAATATAGGTTATCAGCAAACCTATACTGAAGGTCGTCTCTAAGTTTGATTCACCACACGAAATCTGGACTCATCTCAAAGACCAGTATTACCGTGACACTCCATTTTCTTTCGTACATCAACTGCGCATACTCTTTACTTTAGCCTCAACTTATATTTCTAATACCTCCTTCGCCGACTTCATTGAGCAATTTGAGACTGAGTAGTCTCGACTTTACTCTCTCACTGGCTCTTCAGATGAATATCGTAAATCCCTCCGCACTTTCCTTGATAAGGACAAAGCCAAAAGGGACATTCTCCTCTTCTTCCTCGTCGAACATCACTCTAATATAGTCGACAACCTCTCAACTAAGTCTGACCTTACATATGCCGATGCAAAATTACGACTCCTCTCTGTTGGTTCCGAAATCGAAAAACGGGACACTGCTCTCTCTGCCTCCTTCAAGAAGAAAGGCAAGCCTCAACAGCAGCAATCACAACAACAGAACAAGGACTCCGATGTGGAATGCACCTATTGCAAGAAGCATCAACTCGGTAAATACATAGGTTATACATGGCAGAAGTGCCAGAAGTTGAAAAAGTCAAACGAGGATAAGAAGAAGGATAAAAAGAAGGAAGACAAGAAGGAACAGGCTCTTATCGTTGGCAGCTCTAGTAGCTCCAAGGACGAGGCTCTTAGTGTCAATAACCCATCCCGAAAAACCATCTGGAAATTCGATATAGCGTGCAGTGCTCACATGACCAACGACATAGAACACTTCGAGAACTTTTCAGAGGATAGTGGAACTGTAGAAGGAGCTGGCAATAATCTCCTCGAAGCTAAAGGAAAAGGGACAGTCCTTCTCAACTGTCTACTCCCTAACGGCTCTACTTCCACTGTTCGTCTTGTCAATATTCGATATGTTCCTTCTCTTGGTCACTTACTGTTTTCTTGGAATGCTATTCGATCTCGTCTTTCCACCTTTTCTATGGACTCTGGGTTTTATGTTACGAAAAAAGGCAATGATTCTGTGTTATTTATGGTGGAATTTGTTGGAAGTCTTCCGTTTATTATTGAGTCAAATGAAAAGGCATTGGTTTCCTCCTCTCGAAAAACAATCGATTACTGGCATCAGTCATTCGGTCATCAAGCCATTACTGTCCTCAAGTATAAAGTACTCTACTCTGATGGTGATATTCTTCCAACACCCCCTGATAA
>WHUX01000776.1:0-11185 GCA_015179025.1 Terfezia claveryi
TCAGTACCATCTAGTCGAGCAACATCAGAATATACAAGCTACACCGGTAATATTCTTTCTCCAGATCTCCGTGACTCTCCCGAACACCCCCCAAATACACCAACAGCCAGCCGCTCTTTGGGACTCCTATATAGGACCTAGACAGTGTGCTTAGCTGCCCAACCACGTTGGTAGAGCCGTGTTCATCTCAGGAACACCTCTACTAACTTGGCCCACACTTACACAACGCCATCCCGCACAACCCCCGCTACGTCCAATTCGACCCCCTCGCACAGGACTAAGCCAACAAGAATATGATGAATTATTGGCTAGAATTGTTCGTGATAGAGCCACAGAATTCGAATGGCAACGAGCCGAAATTATGAACCTTACAGAAGGTTTAAATGCTCAGGCTAGTTTTCTAAAACAAGCCAAAGAAGCTCATACAATCGTATACAATGGTGCGAAAGCTACTTATGATGATCTAAAGTTACTGCGACAGCAAGTAACTGAAGAAGTAGCTGCCTTAAAAGTACAAACTGATGGGCAAGAAGATGCAGTAAAGAGGCTAACAGTTTCCATTAAGGAAACTTTAGAAATCCAATGGCTTAAGCTGACAAAAAAGCTTAAGGAGGACACAGAGGCGATAATTGATGCAGCCAAGGTGGAGTTCGATGGTATTAAGGCAGATGTTGGCAAGCTGAATGATTGGGCACAGAAAGCGATTAAACAAGAACAGGATGATTGTATTCGCAGTTGTGAGACTAATAAGGAATCGGTAGAAGAACTGTCTCCCCAGATTCAAACTCACAAACGAAAGCTCAAGGACCTACAAGAGCAGCCACTTGGCCAACAACGCCCACAAAAACGAACTCGATCAATTGATGATGATATCGAAGATTTCATCATCCGTGGTACTCGGACAGGTCCAGTACCACCTCCACCACCTCCACCTCCTCTACCTCCAGTCCAGAAAACCCGAGTTTTTTCTGACAAGAAAGAACCCCGAAACCTCCCCCTACCTCCGAAGTTCAATGGAACTTCAAGCAAACTCAAGAAATTCCTAATGAAGTGTAAAGTAAGGCGGCGTGCTTCATAACCAACTCTCTACTGCCAGGCGGCAGTACTAGAGTTTACTACAGCAAACTATAGGTGCACGGAACCTATAGCTTCTGTTTAAGTATATCTTGCTGTATATATTCTATTGTCGCTCTAGTTGTAAAAGATAGGCCCGACCAGCCTATTACTTGTTATTGGAACATAGAGGGAGGCGGGCCCATAAAGGGCCCAGAATTAATAGCTCAATACTGTTATTATTTCTACTATTCTGTTTCCGTTTCTATCACTGGCTGGAACTGACTTCAACCCTCCTTCAACAAAGGGGAATTCAGGGGACTATATACTGTCCACAGTGGGGCAGTGCTGGGGCAGTGCTGGGGCAGTGCGCCATCATCTGACCCATTACATGATTTGAAATCAACATGATAGAAACTGCCAGAAACTACTAGGAAATAGAACTACAAGTATCGCGTGACCCTTCCAATGGTCACGCTCATTACTATAATGAAATACATGAGTTACTATACCTTTATTATCATCTGCCGGCCGACGCTAGCGGCCTGATAATATCTTATTCCACTAGGTTAAAAGTTGGTATGTAACGGGAGTTACATTTCATTGGAAAATGGAATGTGACTTCCTTACATGGCTCCCTCAAAAAAGAGAGTCCCACTCTTAAATATTAATGTTTTACCTTGTCGCAAGGTGTTGTTTATAAATATATGTTGTTATACTGATAAGATTTGTTGATACCACACAATAATAAATAACTGTTCGGTCAGGCCTCTAACCTTTCCAACACAAGTTATTAAGTTTGTCGTACATTACCAGAAAATGTGGGACCTTACAATTGAGTAACCAATTCAATTGTACTGACTTTGGTGAAGAGAAACTAAGTCTGACTTTGGCAAGAGGAACCAAGTCTTTAAATATGTATCTAAATCTTGAAGTATAAGTTGTATACTTAATAACTTCCTATTGACAAGTACTTTTTATTGTAACCTTTAGCTATTATAATAAACTCTTTGTCTCGAGTTTAGTTATAATACTTCATACTATTGTAATAGAGGTAGATACGTCTATTACTTTTCATAGAAGCTTGCTATTGTTACCACTTGAGACTTAAATAATAAAGTACTATGTTCTATTAAAAAATATAAAGTAAGGCGGCGTGCTTCATAACCAACTCTCTACTGCCGGGTGGCAGTACTAGAGTTTACTACAGCAAACTATAGGTGCACGGAACCTATAGCTTCTGTTTAAGTATATCTTACTGTATATATTCTATTGTCGCTCTAGTTGTAAAAGATAGGCCCGACCGGTCTATTACTTGTTATTGGAACATAGAGGGAGGCGGGCCCATAAAGGGCCCAGAATTAATAGCTCAATACTGTTATTATTTCTACTATACTGTTTCCATTTCTATTACTGGCTTGAACTGACTTCAACCCTCCTCCAACAAAGGGGAATTCAGGGGACTATATACTGTCCACAGTGGGGCAGTGCTAGGGCAGTGCTGGGGCAGTGCGCCATCATCTGACCCATTACATGATTTGAAATCAACATGATAGAAACTGCCAGAAACTACTAGGAAATAGAACTACAAGTATCGCGTGACCCTTCCAATGGTCACGCTCATTACTATAATGAAATACATGAGTTACTATACCTTTATTATCATCTGCCGGCCGACGCTGGCGGCCTGATAATATCTTATTCCACTAGGTTAAAAGTTGGTATGTAATGGGAGTTACATTTCATTGGAAAATGGAATGTGACTTCCTTACATGAAGGTAGACCACACCTTTGAACGTATGCCGCTAACATACTCTACTCATAGCGAAAAAATCCTGTTTGTAGCGGATCTACTTACAGGAGGGTGCGACAACTTGGTATTACGCAAACCAACACAAGTGTACACCAGATGCCAACTCCGGATGGGTTGAATGGGACACGTTTAACGTCTTTAAACGTGAATTCATAAACGCACACCAGAACTAGCATGAGAAGCGGGATGCAAAGGTCTCCCTTCAAAAGGAGTTCTAGAAAAAAGGTGAGTTGAGGAAAGATTTCATCGCTCATGTCAGGGTTCACCAGTTGGTAGCCGAACTACCATGGGAACAGCTCTGGGAGCACCTAATTAGTGCTATTCAGCCTGAGACTCGAGCCCATATAGTCCGAGTCAGTACTGACAAAGACATTCTCGATAAAGTGCCAGCAAGTATAGAAATGTGCTTTCAGGCAATTGCTAATGCCGGGTCTCAGGTTGAGTATGAGAAGGTTAGGGAGGCACATGCACAGAGCCAGTTCCGTCAAAAAGAACAGGCCGCTGGTGCGAAAAAGGAGGTACCCAACACTCCCAAGACTGCCGAAAAGAAGTCCGAAAACCTTAAGGACCGAATCACAAAGCCAAAGCAAAAGGCAAAAACCAAGCCTGATGCTAAGGCTAAATCCAAATCCGATACCTCTTCCAAAAAAGCCAAAAAGCCTGGCCAAGATAGCGTTACGTATGCTATGAGACAGGCTCGGAAGAAGGATGGACAGTGCATCAAGTGTGAAGACAAAACTCACATGATGGGTGACTGTTCAATTGGTTGGAAGGTTACAGATGAGACAAAGGCAAAGGGAAAGGGTAATAAGGGAAAAGAGGAGGCAAAGAAAGTGGCCACAGTGTCTGCAGGAGCGGCTGTAGTAGCGCCACTTGAGGTTCAGTATGGGCATATTGTTAGTGAGGATGAGTTGGATTATAGGGAAAATTCGGACTGTTTGAGATGCGGGCTATCTAGTACGTCGGGTCGGATAGTCTCGCAGGATTGGTTTTCTATTTGTGTTATAAGGAATGGCATCTCTGTTGGCAGTTGGAAGGAGGAACATGAAGGGGAACCGATGGATATTGACCCTATTTTGATTAGTTCTGTTTCTCGCAATTTGTCTTCTTCTGTTATTTCTTCTCTTTCTTTATCAAATAAAAACACAAAAAAAGGACAAAAAGAAAAGCTGATGATGAGGTGGCTCCTCATATTGGCGCACTC
The DNA here is from genome assembly GCA_015179025.1 of Terfezia claveryi. NCBI lineage: Eukaryota > Fungi > Ascomycota > Pezizomycetes > Pezizales > Pezizaceae > Terfezia > Terfezia claveryi. The sequence continues at coordinate 4,071 of WHUX01000776.1, forward strand.
GAAAAAAGACTACGAAAGGTGGCGGTGCCGGATATTTCATTAGATGGAATTAAGGATCTCTCTTTGGCAGGAAAATTGGGTGCGAAGGAATTGAAGTATGAAGGACTGAAATTTCTTATTTCTGTTAAGTTATCTTAGATGTACGGTAGAAATAAACGCGAAATTTCCATTAATGCTTTGGTTGATACTAGTGCAGAAGCCACGATTTTTGATTGTTCTTTCATTGAACAGATGATGCTGCCTTGAGTGAATAGGGAGAAAAGACTGAGATTAGAGAGCGCCGATGGCTCGATTCTCAAAAGGTCTGGCACTGTGCAGGTTCAGAACCTGTAGATGGAGGTCCCAGATGTAAGATCGTGATGAAACAAAACTCTTGACCTGGTAACTGAGGTTGCGTGCCTCGAACTAGGTCTTCCACTCATTTTGGGGATGGATTGGATTAAATCCAATTGTGATAAGCTACGGGTCACTACTCCTTATGGACTCGAGCTAAAAAGAGCGTTGGAAATAGAGGAGGTTACTGATTTCGCTGACTTTGACGAAGTACTTGCAGAGACTCAATATGTCGGATTAATTGAAATAGGGGAATGAGATTATCAGAAGTTCACTAATGGAGACGTTCGCAAGGTTATGAAAATAATAGCGACTGAAAATATCTATGAACTTGTGTAAGTGTGGGCCAAGTTAGTAGAGGTGTTCCTGAGATGAACACGGCTCTACCAATGTGGTTGGGCAGCTAAGCACACTGTCTAGGTCCTATACAGGAGTCCCAAAGAGCGGCTGGCTGTTGGTGTATTTGGGGGATGTTCGGGAGAGTCACGGAGATCTGGAGAAAGAATATTACCGGTGTAGCTTGTATATTCTGATGTTGCTCTACTAGATGGTACTGAAAGAGATCATGTCCTATCTAGAGGCCGCGGAAATAAGGTCTTTAATAGACACTAGATTTCTAAGGCTATGAATCTAAACGAACTCATATAAGGACAATCATCAAGACTCATTATGATACCTGATCATAATGGATACAAGATGGCTCATTCTAGATACATTCTGTATCATAGATGACGCCAGAGAAAGTAATAGAAACAAGGCTGACAATCGAATAGAGAATAAGACATGACATCAGTTGCCGAACAAGATAGGTAACTGGAACAGGAGAAAGTGGTTAGCTTGCTGACCACATAAAACATGTCAGTAATGAGTCATCGATAAAGGAAAGAGATAACGTGCTAAAGAAAGACAACACTAATATATGAGTAATCCATATACTAATTCAACTGAGGGAAATACCTAAACAAGTAATATGCGTCCTAACATTAGATAAAGAAAATCCTAAAAATAGCCAAAGAGATTCCAACGTTCAAACAAGACTTATAGTAAGGAGAAAAACAAGTATTCCTTACATCCTTCCCTTCTTAAGAAAATACTTTACTAGAAAATAGGCCACAGAATTAATAGGAGAAAAAAATATCGAAAATATCAAACCTAAATGAAACTAAAGAAATTATTGCTTGTTCCCACGCCTATACCTACGCTTCTTAATCTGCTTACCCGCAAATGACAAGTTTTCCCAATACTTTTGCACTGCATCAGCTGGGATATTGTCTGCCGATTCCCAAGTATTATCCTTATTTCCCCAACCTTGCCACTTGATGAAGTACAAAGTTCTACCATTCTTTTTGACAACGTGTTTGATAATACGTTCAAACTCATACATTGGGCCTAGAACATCCCGTTCGACAGGACCTGGCTTCGGCAAGGCCCTTGCTGGGAAGGTGTTATCAGGGTTAACATGCCATGGTGCAAGGAGAGAAGTATGGACTTTGATATGTCTAGAGGGGGCAAGAGAGGTTTCGATAGTATAGTTGTCGATGTCTGGATAGATGGCGAGGATCTTGTAGGGACCGAGGAAGATAGGTTCCAACTTAGAGTACTGAGATTCTCTACTGAATGCAGAATGATGAATTTTGACAAGATCACCGATCTTATACTCAGGACTAGCTCTTCTCTTTTTGTTAGCTTGCCTAGTCATCTCAACTCGACTAGTATTCATCTTTTCCTGCACAGCAGACTATAAAGCTTGTGTTAAACCATCTGGCCTTAGTGTAGGAATATCGGAGTGAACTGGAGTATCTTGATAAGTAGGAGAGAATTGAAAGACAAGAGTATGAGGGGTAGTGCCCCTAGTTGCATCCATGGTATTGTTGATAGCTTCCATGACGAGAGGAATAGCTGGCATCCAACTGCCGCCATGTTCTTCCTGTTTGGCTCGTAAGATAGTTAAGATTGCTTTATTAGCAATCTCAGACTGACCATCTGATTCCGGGTGGTAGGAGGTAGATATAGATTGATGAATATTGTTGATAAGGCAGAATGACTTCCAAACACTAGAGGTGAAGAGAACATCCTGATCTGTAACAATATCTTCTGGATATCCGAAGTGAGGATATACATGATTCATGTAGTTGTTGACTAACATGTTGGCAGTATATCCAGTTTGTAGAGGAATGATAATAGTATACTTGGTGAGTCTGCATACTATTGTCCAAACGTGATCCACCACTACATTGGAGGGGCTGAGTTTAACAGGAGGAAGGGCCAGAAAGTCCATAGTAAGATGTGTAAATGGCTTACTAGGAATAGGAAGAGGATAGAGGAGGCCATAAGGCTTTTGAGTCGAGTTCTTTATTGTTTGACATGTAGCACATGTCTGACAGTACAAACGAATATCTCTTCCCATCTTAGGCCAAAAGAAGTTGTTGCTGAGTGCGTGATACATCTTGGTAAATCCAGGATGACCAAGGGATGTATGGTATTTTTCGAGGAGGGTATTCTTGATATGAAGGTTGCATAACCAAGTATTAGGGATGCAGAGATGGACCTGATCATTGTAAGTATAGTAAAGAATACCATGACGAGTACAATAACTATTGCGGAGAGGAGATGAGATAATCTTTGAAAATGCAGGATCTGCCTTATAACCTTCCATGAGGAGGTTTCCCCACTGAGCATAAGTTGGAATAAGGTTAGGAATATCAGAAGTGCTTCGTCCTAATGCCAACGCTTGTTCCACCAGGTTGTTATAGGAATTATGAGATAACCATTGCCAATACATATCATCACCAAAGGGGAGGAGGGTATAAGGGTCCGGAATCATATCTGGGTCTGGAACAGTGGAGGAATTAAATGCCAGAGTATGCTCGATCTTAAAGGGTCCTTTGGGAACGTAATAGGGAACAATAAACTGGTGTGTAGGTAACTTAGAGCTAACATTAGGAATAGAGATGGTATCACTAGTATAAGAAGAGACAGAAGGAGATTTATCTCGAGGGGCTAGAGGAGTAACAGGAATAGTATAACGATAAATAGAATCTTTAAGATCAGTTAAGTCTTCATCTAATGAGAATTCTCTATCGAGAATTGCCTTGTCTTTTCCCTTCTCAAGTCTAGTCCATCCAGTAGACTTTGGAGAGGTTTCTGGAGTCATTTCTGGAGGTGAAGTTGGAGGAGGGTACTGAGTAGTTGACGAGTTTTCTGCTGCTTTGGCTGATACTTGAAAGTAATCCTGATCAGCTTGATATATGTTGCAAATATAGGTATAATGACCACGTTCATCACAATATGAGCAGTGGTTATTATGAGGAGTCCTATTCTGATTTATGAGAGCTGATCGATGATAGTAACAGCCCCATCTTTGCATGCAGTCCAGTGCATAAGTGCGTGCTTAGCCCTGAATCTAGCTGCATTGACGGAGTCTTTACTGGCCGGATTGTGTTTTGGAAGGGTAATAACTCTTTGCTTAAAGGCGGAGTTGTTAACTACCATAGAGAGCAAAGCTTCTGCCGTACTGTTATCTGGAATAACTGGAGGGTTTGCTGGAGGAGCAGATGTTGCCTTAGGAGGGGTATTCTCATTATTAACTAAGGGTCCACTTCCTGGCTTGGAGATTCGGATTTGGTTTTGGTTTTGTCTCTGCTTTGTGATCTTGTAGTTGCAGCAGACATAATGAGAGCTGGAGGAGGTGGTTGTAGGTAAACCGGAGGCGTAGAATCCGCTGGTAGCGACCTTCCGTTTGTAGGAATAAAGCCTGAAGGAATAGAAGGAGGGTGCGGAAATCTAGAGGTATGAGGAGCTTGAGGAGTATCAATTGAGTGTGGAATAAAATCTGAGAGAGTAGGGACAAGTATGGGTTTATAAATACTCGAGAGAGAGCATCTGCTATCACGTTTTTGTCTCCTTTGAGGTGCTGAATTGTACACTGAAATTGGTGTATAATTTGCTGCCATCTAGCTTGTTTCCCAGTTAGGTCATGTTGGAAAGGGAAAGTGACTAGTGGTTTGTGATCTGTAAGGATAGTGAATGTACATCCACTAAGCTCGCTTCTAAAGTGCTCTAGTGCGTCCACAATTGCTAGAAGTTCCTTATCAAAAGTAGAATAGTTTTCTTGTGCTGGATTAAACTTTCGAGAGTGGAAACCTGCCGAGATAATTAGTGAGGAAGTGGGTCCTTGTCCTAACCATGCACCAGTTCCAATTAAACTCATATCCGTAATGAGATAGATTGGATCAGTTGATTCATAGTTGATTGGTTTGACTGCCGGATCTACAGATAGGGCTGCTTTCGTTAATCTAAACGAAGTGGTGTGAGTAGGGGTCCAGTCCCATGTTGCGGTAGATCCAGCCATTTCCGTTAGTGGTGCTGCAAGTGCTGCAAGATGAGGAATGACGCTACTGAAGTAATTAACCATGCCTAGATAGGCCTGAAGTTGCGTTCGATTTTGAGGAGTAGGCCAGTCTAGGATTTTAGTAATTGACTTAGGTATAGGAGATATACCTCTTCTAGTAATTACATGTCCTAGACATTGTAAAACGTCAGGAAGAAATTGGGATTTCTCTCTGCTAGCATAGAACTTGTGCTTCCTAAGTTTCTTTAGAACATTTCGAACATGTTCTAAGTGTTCCTTATAGGTTTTGCTAAAAATAAAGAAGTCATCAATGTAAACATATACAGAGATTCCTAATTCTTCTTTAAACAAGTTGTTCATAGCGTTCTGGAAAGTAGCCGGCTCGTGGCAGTCTCCTTGTTGCATAACTCGTGTTCTGAATACACCAAATGGTATATTAAATGCAGTTCTTGGTTCATGTGCTTCTATGACTCGGACCTCATGATAGGCATTGCTGATATCGACTTTGGTCCTGAAGGGGTGTCGTGCCACTGTATTCCTAATCAACGTTTGACTTGGGATAAGACTTGGTTTCATAATTGTCATAGCATTTCGTGCTACTAAATCATGTAGAAATCTTGCTTTGCTAGGTCATCGGTTTTGGGAATCACAAATATGGCACATGTAGATGTGTCATTAGACCTGTAGACACGTCCTGTCTTCTCTTCTTCTCTGAGTTTTTCCAATAGCTGAGGGAGAATTTTTCTTTAGGCTTAATTGGTCTTGGTTTCCATATTGCATTTGGATCTTTCAAATCGATCGTATGGTTCATTCTTCTCTTAGTGGAGGTAGGTCTAGTATTTTCGTAGCTGGAAATACATCAGGAAACTCATCAAAGACATTGTGATGAGGTTGCAGGGTTGTTGCAGCCGAATTAATTTTCTGAGGTGTGTGTGGGTCTGGAATGAGTAACAAGAGTTTTTGCAGGGATCGGGAGATTAGTGTTAATCTCCTTTTTTCTAGTATTTTTCGTTACTGGTGTGACTGTCCATAGGGCTAGTGTAAATCGAGAATGTCCAGGGGGCTGAATAGTAACACTCATATTACCCATGTTAATCACTGCTTTAGTATGTCTTAGAGATGGAGACCCTAAGATTACATCCCAATCTTTGAGTGCAGCCACATAGAAAATTCGTTGCTCTGACCATCCCAACCAGTCACAATTTGCCTTAGTATAATGGCTAATAGATCCTTTAGATCCTTTCATAGTCATCTGCAAGGTGATCGGTTTTTTTAGTGCCTGCAGGTGGAAATTATGCAAGGTACAGAATTTGCTGCTAATGAGGTCGGCACTGCAGTTTGCTGATCAACTAAAGTCTTTGCAGGTTGGTTGTTGATCTTCGTAGTAACTAGGAGTGTTCTTTGCTGCATCAATGACAGGTGTTACTGATTTCCTTTTATATAGAGCAGGAGGTTCTTGGTCTTGAATGAATTGAGCTGCAGAAGTAATCTTATCTGGGTGATTAACTTCTGTAATTGCGTGCTCAATAGTGCCTGCGGCACTTCGAATTTGTTGCTTCTTGGCTGGACAGTTAGTAGCTTGATGTCCTAACTTCCTACAATAGAAACATCCACCTTTCTTGGCTAGCTCACTTTTTCTTCTGGAGTTAGCTTCTTGAATGTCGAGGGTGAGGTTGCAGGCTTGCTGAAAGATTAGACTTATTGAACGTAGTCTTAGAAGGTCCAGGATTAAAGCCTGTCTGATGTGTCTGAGATTGTTGACGCACTTTTGACCATTTTTAGGCTTATGATCTTTTTTTGAGGCTTGGAAGTTGTGCATAACTGAATCATGCTTACTGCAGAGTTCAATCATCTCGTTCCAATCCATATCTTCATTAATATAAGCCCTAACTTTATGGAGTAAGGAAGAGTCCATAGCTTCCAACAATTGATGGTAAACTGCCAATCCGTTATCTTAGTAAGAAGGAGTTGCATCTGCTTAATCTTATTTGCAACTTGTTGGATAGGTTTAGTGCTCCATTCTGCGTCTGTCTGATAGCTTGGAATTCATTCCAAAGCTGATCTTTGCTGGTAAAGGGAATGCAGAATTTCCGAAATTCTACAAGGAATTGAGCCACTGTGTTGTTCTTAGTTTTATCGTCTTTTCGGTAGGAACTGTGTAGAACTTTTGCGTCTCCTTCTAAGTGCCAACGAGCCAAATCATAGCTTCTCTAGAGTCTGGATCGAGGTCTCCCACATCTAAAGATCCTTAGCATCATCTACCCATTGTCAAAGGTAGCTGCTTCTTTCCATTTTCCAGCTCCATTATTCATCTTGAGTTTAGGAGCTTTAAGTTTCTGCTTCCAAAGACTGAACTGATGTAGTATCCACGCTTTGAGATCTTCTAATGCGTCCAATAGGAATTCGATTGTTATTTCCTCAGATGATTCAG
>WHUX01000777.1:0-11173 GCA_015179025.1 Terfezia claveryi
GCTGATGAACCCTGTGAGATAGGTTAGTTATGCGTGCACTTTTGGGAGGTCTGACAATGCTCTCACCTATATCACCTGAACTTGCTCGCTCGCTTCCAGACGCCTGTGATAGAGGTTAGTTGGGCGCGCACATATCGGAGGTCTGGTAATGCTCTCACCTATATCACCTGAACCTGCTCGCTCAGAAGCCTGTGAGATGGGTTAGTTACGCGTACACTTGTAGCAGCCTGGCAATGCTCTCACCTAGATCGAAGCTCATGGTTGTTGTTGTGGTTGCAAATCCTAATGGTCTTCAGAGGTATGGTACCGTGTGCCAGCGGCAGCTGCCAGGTATTGGGAGGCAGGGAAATTAGGGGTGCACCCGACTAGGTGGGGTTAACCTCGCCTGCAGCTGCCGGCTTGGCCATGCCAGCTTAGAGTGGAATTACCCGCTAGCGTGGTCACACGGCTAAGGCGTGCACTATGCCTGTGCAGGTAATAGGCTTATTCGGGCCAGCTCCCTACCGGAACTCCTCCATTCGGGATGTATCTGGAGTTGATACATTTGCGGCCTCTATAGATGTATGGAATTCAGACGTTTCAGGCTTGTTCATATTGGGTGTTTTCATACTTATTCGGATTGTTCATATTGAGTATTGTCGGCTTGTTCACATTGAGTGTTTTCATGCTTATTCGGCTGTTCAGATTGTGTGTTTTCATACTTATTCGGCTTGTTCACATTGTGTGTTTGCATGCTTATTCAGCTTGTTCATATTGAGTGTTGTTCTCATGTTCATGACTACATATCAAGAGATACGGAGGTGGAGCAAAGAATTTCAAGGATGGAGAGGCTGCGGAATATTCTGACCTTCAAAAACCACATGAGGAGGTACTTCAATACTTCAAGTTTGCAGTGCTAAGAATATAGCTACATTAAGGCTCTCAAATGGCTCAAATTCCATGCCGAGAACGCTGATTTGCACAGCGTGAAAAGTATCATTACATTTTTCACTATTTGCAGTATGCATGGCCCTATATACAGTGAACGACTTGTGTCTATACTAATAGAGGTTATAGGGGGAACTATAGGGAGCCTATCGTTGCTAGTAGCAGTTAACTAGTTATGGTAGTAGTGGTAGCCATGGTGAGAGGGGAGGTCGTGGCAGAGAGGGGGGTTTGTATAAGGTTTTGAGGTTGCGAGAAGTGTAGATTTTTCGAGTGTTTTTTTACCAATATTCATTGTTCTCATTGTTGGGATATTGCAACGGACGGTGGATATATAAAAAGTTACTGCATGGAGTAGGGGACCCATGTCGATCGTCACGTGGGTGTCGATCGTTACGCAATTTGTTACTCTATTTCCTGATGCAGGTTTTTGTGCGGAGGTGTCAGGACGGGCATGGGACGCAAAAGTTGTGACGGAAAAAAAGTTGTCGGTGTATCCTGACGCAGATTTTTTTCTGCTGATGCACTAGTCCTACTCGAGGGGTGGCCGTAAGAGATATTGAAGATTCAGGTGCTACAGAGGGTTTAGGGTAGTTCGGAGTGGGCTGGAAAATTGTTAAACTCGACTTTTCGAGATAGAGGTATTGGAATGTTACTGCATGTGGCAGGGGAGCCCGGTCGATCGTCACGTTTGTTGCTCTATGTTAAGTAAATAGGGGAGCCCAAATTCCATTCTCACTCGTATTCGGCCAAATGCAATCTCCAAAACCTGAGCCTGTGACGAGAGACCCGTGCCGTGGGGATCCTTCCAAATTCTTATATGTATCAGCTACAAACGCCACCTTTTAAGGTGAATAGTCGTATTATTCTGATCTTCCCCTCCTACAATAATGATTTCCCCAATACCCGTTCTCACAGCAGGCCTGCTGCTGCTAAGCAGCTTCTCCTCCGCAGTACCCCAGCCCAAGAATATGGAAACAACCCCGGTCCCATCAAGGAGGCAGAGATCGGCCCAGCCGGTGAAATCCTCGTCTACCATGCTGTTCAGAAACGGCAGACATATGGAAAAGAAGATAAAGGCCGCAAGGGATTATTGGAGCTCCTGAAGCAGCGACACCAAGGGGCGTTTTGTAAATTGTATATTAATCTCTTCCCTGTTGTAACACAACATGCCACGGTCACGAGCTGTGGGAATCAGAATCGAGAGTGTCTTCCGACGACGATTACCAACACCATAGACGTTACTCAAACTGTCACTAATACCGTCACCGCAAATACGCCGACTGGTCAGTACCTATTCCGCCTGTCCCCATTATATATATCTGACCAAAATAAATCAGTGACTGACGACGAATCTCATCCACCACCACCACCGTCACTCCCACTACAACCATCACCTCCACTGTCGGCGTTCCCCTGACTGGTACCGCCGCGGCCAAACGTGCCATCCATCCCGCCCCATTTCTTGATGACTACAAACCCGCACAAATTTCTCCGCCTGCTCCGTCCTCATCCAAAGCCTCATTCACGCAACAACATCACCATAACACATACCGTCCAGGCACAATCAAAACCACTACCATCCCCTTCACCACCACCGTCGCAACTAACACCGTTACCACAACGGCCACCCTCCCGCAGTCACCATCACAGAAATCGTTGCTACAACTACTGTAATCATCACCGCCTCAACCGTCACGCAGACGACTACAATTTGTCCAAGTGCTACCAACGGAATTAGTGGAATTTCAGCCGACCCCAGTGGGAGCCTAACACATGTGAATGCAGCGAATGAGGTCGACTGCTGTACGGCGTGTATTGTGAATGGACCTGGGTGTGTCGGGTGGGCGTTTTGGGAAGTGGGAACTGTTTCTATGGAACAGTGTCGTCGCCGCAATCAGGGACGCCGACACCCCAGTGTCCCTTTGGGAAGGGAAGTTTTAGTTTGTTTTCTGAAGGACCGGAGGACTTAGCGGGAGGTCCGGGTCCATGTTTTTCAGGTTAGTGATGGGTTTAGATGATATATTGTGCGAAAGGATATCCGGGTGGAAATGCTGGGTAGATATGTGATTATATTGTCAGTATTACAATTTAAAGACCCAATATCGAATTCAATTCTTTGCCTCTGCCAGGACTCTCATCACTGAGGTCTCAAATAATCTTTCAACTAGATGATAAAGAAGCACAAGTGGAACAACCCGGCCTCAGCTTGCAAGAAAGAGATTCCTCGTCTAGGACATGATCACTTATTTCAAAGATACGCACCTTTTTGTTGGTAGGTTGTGGGAACAAAAGGCAGTTTTCAGATTCCTGTACTCCCAGATCTGCAACCCAAGTATCGCCTGACTATTCAATTGATTATACAGCATAACCCCCCACATTCCCACTGGCGACCCTTCCACAAGAATCCAGTTTCTTCTCCTGCCGTCCACCAATTTCTGTTGTACAACCAAGCCTCGGATTTGGAAAAATGTCGTTCATGGGCGAATACTGTTCTTCCGGTGACTAAAATTCAGAGATCACTTCCCAGACCATTGCTGTGGAGGAAAATAAGGATATGGTTAGGCTCTTCAAGTTGCGCAGTTGCGCTCATTCTACCCAGAACATATCATGAGGTACCTACATAGCCACCAACTCCACGGACAATGCCTTTCTCGTCGGGTGTTGCATCCCCATCCTTGACAACATTCTCCATTATCCTCCCTATTTTTTCTACCACCTCCTTTGCCATCATCTTTCCTTCCCAACATCCCACCACAAACTCCTCCATTCCGGGCACCCTCAGGAACCCTATACGCTCTTACGTACTCCACAATCGGAAACTCCCCTAAGCACAGCTTCTCACAGAATTGCATAAATATCTGTGGCTGCATCTATCCCTTCACATGCCATCCGTAATCTTGGATGACTATACTCTTCTGGATAATATGCTGTAAATCCCCCAAATAATTCCTTTGGCACAAATGATACACGAGGCCAAACTCCTCATCCTCCTCGTTATAATCTGGGTTTAGACAGCGCGCTCCGACGAAATTGAAAAGCTTGCACCAGAGATCCTCCGTGAGCCAGAGGGACCCTGCACGGACATTTCTGTGGAAAATCGGAGTTGGAGCGCGTGGTGGAGGAAAGTGAGGGATTTGGCAAGCTGTAGGCACCAGGTGAGAGGGGGGTATGGATAGAAGGAGGAGTATCGTTCTCTGACTTCACCAGAGGGGAATGTCTTGAGCCAGTAGGGAAATTCGCAAAGAGGTCAGACGGAGTGGTATTTGTATAATAGGCCATATTTATACTGAGTGGCTGGTCCGAAGCATCTGAATGAGGAATATTTATGTGTTAGGTCGATCATCAGCTCTAAACGGGATTTTGATAGACACGTATACATACCTCAGTATTTTCCCATCCACCTCTTCAACCCGCATGAGAACCCTTTGTGCGGGCCTCTCCGACACAAATGCAGTGATCCCTTCCTCTCACCGACATAATCTTCTTCTGGGCAATCAAATAGGTCCCATGCTTCGCGGAGATCCATATATATGTATTATTAACTTCTCCTTGGGATTAATCGCACTCTTTTCCACTCCCATTTCCCTTTCATCTTTCCCACGCGCATCCGAGATCCCGGCTCCCAGTGTGTTATATGTGTTATCGATGATGCAGGAGATGGACCTCGGCAGGCCCCCGCCGGGCTAGCATAGCAAAGGGCTGGCTGATCATTCGGTGACACACTGTGCCGAGGAGGTTGTTGAGAATTCCTCTGAGGAAGGTTCCGTAATTTCAAGGGGCTTGAGTTGGTGGGCACGGCTAGCGAACCATGACGCCGTCATTTCTCACGTCATTTCTCAGATCTCACGTGATCTTGGGTATGATGACGTATGTACATACTTCTTTATTGATGGGATACAAGAACCTGTATTCCACAAGTTGATGCGTATCGTGTTGGAACGGTAATCTTGCAGCGACATGGTCGGGACCGCAGGATGCAGGGATCAATGGTTAGGGTTATGTGATTGCCTTTCTATATGTTTTGTGTGACTGTTGTTTTATTGTTCCATGATGTACATACGGCATTCTGTCAGAGATCTCTACCATTGGATTGATCATACTCTTCTCACGTTTTTACATATCGCCTTTCTGCAAATTAACATGGGGTTCTGAAGACGAAAAAGACGCAGCTTCAAGTCCTTCAAGAGCAGTCTTATAAGCAATCACTACGTACATCAGGAATGTCATCCGGATCAGAATCTGACTCATGCAACGGAGCGGGACTCATAGTTACATATCTACAATACGCTGCTCCTCCTCCTTCTAATCTCAACTACTTCATCCATGGAATTAATAAAATCAGGAAGGCTAGCTCGCAGGAAACCAGGATGAGCAACTCGAATGCAATCACAAATCTCATGACACTTGTAGCAATTAGATAATAATTGATCTAGTACACACAGTTATAGATGAGTAGAATAAGACTTTGTATGCCTAATTCTAATATGAATGTGTTGAGTAACAATTCACGAAATGCGGGTAACATATGCGGCTCCAGCAACACCTACCACAATGTCCCTGCTCACCGAGGCCCAATAGTAGGCTTGGAACTACGGGCGGACTGTATCATGGCGCTTAGGATATTAAAAGCATGGGCGCTTAGGGATGTTGGAAACCAAGGACCCTTAGAGATATTGGAACCTCGCGGAGATTCCATTCAAGGATCCCCAATACTACCCTCTTGTACTCCCTCCCACGCAGCATCCTGTACCTTAGCCGTACTAAATACAATACGCTCCTCCTGGGAAGGTTACCTCATTACATATCGATCTACCTATACCACAGTCATAGTCATAGTAGCGCTCCCTGGAGCCGTCCATAGTCATTGGCTAGTCTGGCTGGCAGCTGTTGCCATCCAATCAGCGACTTTAGCTCAGTTGGGAGAGCGTCAGACTGAAGTTATTCAGTCCAATATCTGAAGGTCTTGTGTTCGATCCACAAAAGTCGCATTCTAATTTTTTATTTTCTGTTTTGAAATTTCATTATTACTGGGTATGTACGGGGGTTAGAAGGAGCCGAACCTGAAATCATAGACGTTCTCCGCCACACCCTAACCAGACTTACCACACCCCTTCTTACTACCAGAAAACTGAAAGGAATAAGCTTGAAGTGCCATATGGGAATCAATTTTTACGAGAGGCCGGTGGCCACCAGACTAGGAGGGAATCATGAGTTTTCAAAAAAAAAAAGAATTAATGCTGCGCAATAATCATAACATATAGAAGAGGTGCTTGGAAAAGCAAAAGGTTAAGTCCCGAGGCGGTTCGAACGCCTGACCTAGAGATAATCAATCTGCAATCTCTCGCTACTACCACTGAGCTACGGAGACTTGGTATTACTTATATCCAGCTTGCTAATATAATAGAATCAATTTCTACTGGAAGAATACCTTTGGAATTGATCCCCCGAGTCGGCTTCTGCTCCGGCAAAATATGGCGTGCGCGTGCACGGCACAGGTACGCTGCAGATCGAACACTGCGTTCGATCCTTTGTCCGTGAAGTAAGTACTTAATATGCACAACCCTTCGAACTAGTACTAAAATATTGGAAGGTTCAAAGACTTTTGTTGTGAGCCTCCGTACCTAATCGAACTGATTTTGTCGGGATGTTCCGAATGTTAATGCGAGACAACGTTGGGGCCTACCCTCTAGCGCCTATTAATGAACAGGGATGGGCTAACGAACACCCCTGTAGCCAAGTGTCTCCAGCCACAATTTATGATATAGCAGGAGCTATGATGAGAAGCTTGTTCCGGCTGAATACATAACTATGGAAACAACTACGCTCTACAAGACGGTTGCCCTCACATCTCGGCAAAATTTACTCTATGCCAAATAACATACCTTCTAATATGACCTCCCCGATGACCCCCCTTTCCCTCTCTACCCTACCCTTAGGCCGAGCAACCTGCTAACAAGTGAATAGATACTATGGAGAGCTTAACGAAAGGTCTATATCTATGTTAGAATAGCTCTTGTAGCAGAAGCCTAATATATGGTGCCAGTATATGGTCGAAATGAGAGGCACCTATCTCTGAAAAATAAGTAATTCCGAGAATTCTTATTTAATTAACAAAATCCTCTCCACTTATGCTCCACTGGAACTACCTCCCTCCGACGCCCCTTCCTGGTATCCTCAACCACCATGGTGAGGTCTCCAATAGAACTAGAAGCACTGATACCTCCCCTCTTGGGCTTCAATAGTCCCTTCGGTGGGGGGGTATCCCAGCCTCCTCAAAGGGCGTACAACCATGGATATTAGTACAAGCTAATTTCCATATATGAGGACTAACTGGCACTGTGAGGGCTTCTTAGTTGGGCGTTCGGCATCTGCTGGGAGAGCTCCGGGGTTCGATATTAGGTTGGAAATTTCGGTTAATTTCTAGGTTAAAATCTGAGAGAGCAGCAGGGTTAGATGGTGAACTGTGATATCTGGTTGATGGTAGGTGAGTCCCATGGTAGAGACTACGTTAGATACTAGGTTCGATATGCATTCAATGCTGGCTGGTTCAATGGTGGGTTCAACACTGGGTTTAATACTAAGTTCATCTCTACGAGGGTTGTGCTAACCAGACTAGTTAATACTTAGACTCTGCTTAGATACTTAGATTGAACACCAGTTGGATATTGGGTTTGGCTTTGGTTGGTTACTAAGTTGGATAGTAGGTTCAAGTTGGAAGCCGGAAAAGCAATTTGGGAAGATGCTGAGACAATCTCTAGGTTGAATACTGATTTAGGTGCTAGTAAGCTTCTGAGTTGGAGGCGAGTGCAGCAGGGTTTTACTCTGGATTAACTATAACATATGGTTGCTTTGAGGACTGAAACCCCTTGAGGAGCTGGGATATCCCCCCTACCGAAGGGACTATTGAAGCCCAAGAGGGGGAGTATCAGTGCTTCTAGTTCTATTGGAGACCTTACCATAGTGGTTAAGGATGCCAGGAAGGCGGCTTTGGAAGGAGGTGGTTTGAGTGGGGCATAAGTGGGGACGATTTTGTTAATTAAATAAGAATTCTCGGAATTACTTATTTTTCAGAGAGATGTGCCTCTCGTTCTAACCATACCCTGGCACCATATATTAGGCTTCTGCTACAAGAGCTATTCTAACATAGATATAGACCCTTAGTTGAGCTCTCCATAGTATCTATTTACTTGTTGGCAAGTTGCTCGGCCTAAGGGTAGGGTAGAGGGGAAGAGGGGGGTCATCGGGGAGGTCATATTAGAAGGTATGTTATTTGGCATGGAGTAAATTTTGCCGAGATGTGAGGGCAACCACCTTGTAGAGCGTAGTTGTTTCTATAGTTACGTATCAAGCCGTAACAAGCTTCTCATCATAGCTCCTGCTATATCATAAATTGTGGCTGGAGACACTTGGCTACAGGGGTGTTCGTTAGCCCATCCCTGTTCGTTAATAGGTACTAGAGGGTATATGGTTCCCTTCGGAGAAACGAAAGGAGAAACGAAAAGCAACCTCTGGCTTAGTCTGGTTGGCGCAACACCCTCCACACCCTCTGGCTTGATCTAGGAGTAAACTTATATGTCACAAGGTCTCCATGGCATCAATCTAAAAATCATTGCTAACAGAGCAGGTAAAAATGCATCGTACGATTTTGAAGTAAGACGCTGGTATCGCATGAGGTCATAGGCCCACAGGGTTCCCATAAAATTATATTTTCAGAGTTTGGTAGTGACTGGATTTAGTGGATACTGTTTCGCCCCCATTGTCTGTAGGTTTATCACTTTACAGAGGTTGTTGAACCATTTAGAGGATCAACCTTTGACCACTGGTTCTGGGATTCCTGTCTGGGCTGCTTGGTATTTGATACTGGATAGTGTGGTGAAGATACACAGAATAAGTGGGGATGCATATAAAGAAAATAGAGACCAGATAACAGGTTAATGACTTTCTACCTACAATGCTGAACCCGGCAATGACCTTGACCTGCACAAATTCTGCTTGCTGCGTGATAGATATTTCATCCACAAATTGGCCCCGGGAGATTTCGACAGTTACAGAATGCCTCACAAGCCTTTCGAGTTTATAAAGTGAGCGGCGGTGGGCTGTATGTGAAGATGACAATCAGTTTCCGAATCTACTTCAGGCTAAATATTTGAGCGAAGGATGGGAATGAGGGGTAGAATAACCCACATACGGATGAAATGGAAATAATCACTGGAACGCACGCAGATAAGAGGGTTCCGTTTAGAAGTGATCATACCAGTGCCATCATTCATAAGACCTCAAAACGCTATTCACAAATTAACCAATGCTTGAGGAAGCGTCTTCGGCAACGAGAGCGGGGATTTCATGCATGAATACGAGTTTCATCCTAAATTCGGTGGTATTGTCGGTTCGCATATAGTAACATCGGAACATGTAGGCGAAGAACCTCTCAAGTGGGTCAAACTGCGAGTTTATCACTTTGAAGTAAAGTACGAATACATTTGATAAAGACTTCCACAACAATTTCGACGACACCACAGGGTCTTGAACACTTGGCTTTAATATTCATATGGTGTACGTTGGCTTGCACATGCACTATAGTTGACGCAACGTGCTACCGCAAATTCTTGGTTTGCTGCTTGATAAATATTTCACAAAGACAACCCCCAATCATTCCTCAATAACTTTAACATTTACGCCGTCAAGTGCTCTGAGTTCAGTGATGGCGGCATGCGTGAGCGGGGGTGGACTGATGTCAAGATGATAACAGTCAGCTTCCGAATTAAATAGGGATTCACATATAAACATTAAAAAAGAAAAGGGAGAAACAAGAATTAAAGTGAGCAGGTAAAGGGGCCATTTTAAACAATGTGAATGAACATAGGAACACTCACTAGTAAATGGGTGGGAGAGATTTAGTCATAATGAACCCGTCGGTACCAGTGTCCTCCTTGATCAGTTTTAAAACACTATCCAGGGTATTAGAGTGATATCTCGGTCTGCGAGGGGGTGGCACTGTAGGCTTACGTCTCCCTATGCTTCTCATACCAGCTGGAGAGAAAGTTACCTATGCAGAACAGGTGTTAGAAATTGGTAAAAAGATGCCGAGTTGAGCTTGAAAAGGAATGTCGACATACGTTTGTTTTCTTTCGGTCTGTCATTGTGCAGGACTTTGGGTAGTGAGGTATGAATAGATGGATATGTAGAATTATGAGTTGGAAGCTGGTGGTGCATGAGTAGTTCGCCATTAACAGTGGAGTCAGGACGGCTTTTATACCCACAGACGGAGGGCAAAGCCAGGGCCGAATAAAATTAAATTCCAGATTGGATACGAATTCAGTCTAAGTGTACGGTTGCAGCACAGGATCTGCGCGATTACCGTAATATCAAGTGCGAGATGCTTGTGGATTAGGAATAAACCTGCATGGGCCGCATAGGAGAAACAACTTTTTTTTTTTTTTAATTTAAAAAAACAAGGAAACACTGCATTGTGTATTGTTAGAATGCCGTGCATGTCACATGCCATTCCGCCCATAGGTAACTATAGGTACCACAAGACAAAGCTCATTCAGTATATATGGCGTGCACCTAAAATATGGCATGCTTCTAAACATATATGGCGTGCTCCACATTTATGTCCTTTAGATGTCCATACAAGTATTTACATATATCTAGTTCATTTCCTACAAGATAGAATGATTACATCTCTATGAGCTTATAGCTTAATACAAAGCTCTCCTCACTCTACACTGTTCACAACGCTTCACATATTGATATTTGTATATTCCTTTACTGGACTCACTGCTCACTCTGCTCACCTATTTTCATATGTATATGGCTGAGGATGCATATTGTGCGTATGGTTTATCAAGCTTAGATATACATAGAAGGGCGTTTGTACGGCCTGTGATCCCAAAAAGTCAATGCGATAATTTTATTGGTTCACATGATTAATTATCTACCATCGCATTCACCATGATGTTCAGGCAATAACTGACCATGAACTGGCAGGACACACCACTGGATTGCACCGCGTTTCCCAATATGGACGTACTTTTACACGGAGGGGCACTACAGCGAAGTCTCGTTATACGAAACTGTGCCCCGGCCCCGCCGGAATGTGTATGGGAGAATAAGAACCTCTCGCTATTAGCAGGTTTCTTGAGTCTTTGCGTAGTAATACATACAGTTTCTTATATCGAGGTTATGTTTGGTTGCTGGAGCCGCGTATGTTACCCCGCATTTTAAATTCATTGATGATGTGAGG
>WHUX01000778.1:0-11079 GCA_015179025.1 Terfezia claveryi
AGGGATCTAGAACCATGGCAAATGGTATAAGATCAAGGTATACACAGGTCAGCTATAAATCAGTTACAGATTATAGTGAACCAAATAATTGGGAAAATATTAGTAACACAGAAGAAACCATCCAGAAAGAGAACTCATGACAGCTGTTCTAAGGTACAGAAACAATTCAACCCTGTAACGGAGTTTCCCTTATTATTTCCCAAGACAATTCCATGGGAATTACCCCTACTAAGAAGATTAATCACTCTATTAAACTAAAAGCAGAAGCTACTTGGATACCAAAATGGCGACCCTCAGTACATCAATTTAGACAACAAATCCCTGACAAATTAGTCGAAGAAGAAGAATTAGGTCGCATATATAGAGTAGAAAATGATACAAATGCTATAATCATGTTCACTATCCCTAAACAAGATAAACTAGAAGAAGCCAGACAAGTCAATAACTATCAAGACCGCAATTTAGCTGTCGAACCGGACCACACCCCATTGCCAGATATTAATGAAGCAATTGAACTAGTAGCGGAGAATCCCCTTTGGACTAAGCTCGACTTAGCCAACGGATTTTTTAATATTAGAATTAATAAAGGATCTGAGCAACACTCTACCTTTTTATGTCACATGGGATATTTTAGGAGTAGAGTTATACAACAAGGGGATCATAACGCACCAGCTACTATGGTTTATGTTATGCATGAAATTTTTAAAGACATGGTCTATAAAAATTTAATTATTGATATTGATGATATTCAAGTTATTATATTTCTAAAACATATGAAGAACATGTAAAATTATTGAAGAAAGTACTTTAATGTCTACAAGACAAGAAATTCTATCTCAAAGAAAGCAAATACCAGTTCTTTACTCCAAGATTAGAAATCTTAGGACACGTTTTAACATCAGATGGATTACATGTAGACCCGAAGAAAAGAACTACTATATTAACATTTCTAACTCCTACAAGAAAAAAGGATCTTAGAGGATTCCTTGGAATTGTTAATTATCTCAGCAGATTTATTCTTAACTTAGCATCATATATAAGCACCCTGTCAGAACTGTAAGGAGAAACAAAGAAATAAGAATGGATAGATACTCATAATGCAGCATTTGAAAAACTTAAAGAACTCGTGAATTCCCCACTTATTTTAAAACCCTAGAATAATGAGTCTACTGAACCTAAATATTTAGTCTGTGATGCTAGTGATATAGGACTAGGATCTTGGATAGGTCAAGGACCGTTGACATATATCAGACCATCATGCTTCCACTCTAGGAAATTTAATCCAGCGCTACTCAATTATCCTACCTTTCAAAAGGAATTATTAGCGATTATTAACTCATTAAGATTTTTTGAAGCACAATTAAGAGGTCACAAGTTCACTATCCTTACTGACCACAAACTATTAGTAACCTTTTATACTCAAACACCTGCAAGTCAAAAATTGAGGTGATGGCAAGATTACCTAATGGAATTTGATACAAACATACAGTATACTACAGGAAAGGAATATTTGATAGCAGACACTCTATCAAGGAAGCATAAATACTTGGATACTCCCACTACTGAGGATGATTATATTTCCAATACCATCAATCCTCCTAACTACACTTACAACTGCAACATCTCTACCAATACTTTAAAAACTTTCCACTTACTAGAAACCTCCACTCAAAACAATATGGTTTCTCGTGGAGCTATCAATTTCAAGCATGTCAACTATGACTTTAACAAATGTCGTGGAAGAGCTAAAGAACTTGGACACCATATCTTCTGTCTATACTTCGAGGGTATCCCAGATGAAGAAAGCGAATATGACATGATGAAGGAAGAAGAATCCTCAGACGATGAGACTCTATCTACCATACTAGAAGAGGTTTTCAGCGGGTATAATTGTGTACCTAATATAAACAAAAACAAACCTTTAATAGTTCTTGGACTAAGATATAGGCCTCTATTTTCTAAATATGTTCAACAAAAATCTCTCGCTCCCGAAAAAGCAAAGGAAATTGCTATCGACCTGGCTCATAGCAATTGGCAACAACATAAAAGGATACACTGGTCCTTTTGCTGAGATTTTTACTGTCTAGCTCATGGTAGCTCCCACGCTATGAACAACTGCATGTTTACTATTGAAATATGTGCAATTTGCAATCACCATAAACATGGCAGTTTGAACTGTGACCTGTCAGCCTCAGTTCTTAAGAAAGAGAAGGAATTCCTTACAACTCGTATTGTACATTTTATATCTACAAATGAGCCTCAAAAGGAACTAGCACCAGTACAACAAATACCAGCTTATCCACCTCCACAAGCTCTTAGCTGTGAAGAAGCTATCTAAGAAATCAGAGAATAGGCAAAAAGATAGATTACCAATGAGCCGACATGACCTACTCTCTAACCCAGCATTCAGTTCAGTAACTCTACCGAACCAATGAGCACCCGACAAATGGAACAGGAGATTATGAATACTCCTGTTGCCCCGCAACAACCATAAAATGCACCTCAACAACCAGCCGCAACCGCTAGCAGCAGTAACACAATTCCAATCAACACCATCACCGTCACCACTCGTTCTAAAAAACAAGTAGCCATTGACGAAGATTCACTCTCTTTCATTCAGGACACCAAAACCTCTAGACAGCGTTGTGATTTCTGTAAGTTCTTAGGACATAATGCTTCTATATATAAGGAGAAGAAACCCACCATCAATGACTTCAATATAAGGATCGAACTGACCCTTAACAAGCTTATTGAAGAGAAACACATCAGTGACGGATTGGAGGACAATAAGGACTACTTCATCATATACTGGCTTGACCAAGGTACAGGTATGAAAGCTGCATATCAATCATGAATGAAAGTATGTCCTATCTGGAAGAACTACTATAATACCTTTGTGAACTATAAGGATCATAGAAGAAAAGACGGATTTTTGTATGTTAAGAACTGATAAGGACAATGGAGATTAGTCTTGCCCTCTACCTTTAACATCGAAGGTAAGAACTATCTCAAATTAGTTATTAAAGATGCACATGAAGCAACTGCTCATGGTGGCATTAAAAAAACAATGAAATATCTAACTAATCTAGGTCGTATAGGAGGCCATCCTGAGTGGTGCACTTGGCTAGTGAAATCTTGGTATGACGTCACTGTCTAGACTCTACTGCGGTGATTATATCCTTAACCAGGTCGTCCTCCACATATGCCCATTGTATGTATAGAAGGAGATCTGCTCTGGGGTTTGCTTTAGCTTTAGTATTAGTATCAACATCAGCATGTCTATTGGCCGCCAGGTTGAGGTTTTCAGGTTTCAGTACCACCTGATTTTGGTACTTCAGCCTTTCATCCCCCCCTTTAAGGAGATCTCCTGATCTCCTAGTCAGTGCATCCGGCTTACCTCCAGCTTTTCCAGGCCAATACTTGATCTTAAAGTTGAATCGAGATAAGAACTCTAACCACCTAGCTTGCTATCAGTACAGTAGCTTATTGGTGGTAAAGTACTCAAGATTCTTATAATCAGATAGCACCTTGATGATCCCCTTGGCTGATTCCAGATGAGGCTTCCATTTCTCAAAAGCTTGGACAATAGCCATTAATTCCTTATCATAGATCTCGTAATTACACTCTGCTATGGAGTGCTTTTTGGAGAAATAGGCCACCGGGTAGAGGACTTCATTGACATACTGGGACAGGATTCTGGCGGAGACGTAGTCGGAGGCATCTATTTCTATGATACACTCGCTATCGGGATTAAAGTGAGCTAGTATAGGTACTAAGCAGAAGTCTTCCTTGAGGTTCTGAAAGGCAGATTGGGCTTCTTGACTCCAGTAGAATTACCAGTCCTTTTTGATCAGGGCTGTGAGGGGGGCCATGATCTTGGAATATCCTAGAATGAATCATCGGTAAAAGTTGGCAAATCCCAAGAAGGTCTGAACATCCTTGAGATTTGCTGGGATTTCCCATCCCTGAACAGCGGTAATCTTGGTAGGATCTATTCTAATACCTTCCATGGTGATGATTAATACTAGATACTTAACCTCCTGTACATGGAACTCGCATTTTTCAGGCTTGAGGTATAACCCAGCTTGCTCCAACTTCTCTAATACCTGCCAGACATGAATCTTATACTCTGCCAGGGTATCTGAATAAATCAAGATATCATGGAAGTAAGCTATACAGAACATATCCAGAAAGTCTTATAAGGTGTCATTGATGAAGTGCTGGAAGGAGGCAAGGGTGTTGGTTAGGCCAAAGGGTATGACGTTGTATTCAAAGTAGCTGTAATATGTCTAGAAGGCCATTTTCCACTCCTCCCCTTCGGCGATCTATACTAAGTTGTACACCCCTCGCAAGTCCAATTTGGTAAACCATTTCGCCTTGGAAAGCCTGGCTAATGTCTCCTGGATCAGAGGTAGGGGGTATTTGTTTTTGACCGTTATTTTGTTCAGGTTATGATAATCAATATACAACTGAAGGGAGCCATCCGATTTCTTCATGAATAGCACCGAGGCGCCCACTGGGGAGAAGCTATAGTGAATAAAGCTCTTATTGAGGTTTTCTTCCAAATACTTCTTTAATACTTCTAGCTCCATGCAGGATATTCCGTAGAGGGGCCCATAGGGGGGAGTCTTACCCTCTATCAGTGGAATAGTATAGTCATAAGGCCAGTGGGGTGGGAGCTTTTCTGCAGCCTTCTCCGAGAACAGGTCGATGAATTCATGGTATTTGTCTGGTACCATGGACTTCTACTCCTCCTTGGACCTCGTTTTATGGATCTCCAAATTCACCTCATATATGGACAGGACATGTGCCTTCAGCTTGTGCCTTCTAGTGAGGTAAGCTAAGGCCCCTGATCCGATAAAGCTGACATTTAGGGGTTTTTAGGGAACAGGGGGAACAGAGGGAACAGTGGTATTGATGTGCACGAGCGGATATACCTCCTGGGTCAGGTGGATTATTGTAATGAATGGTACTAGACAGTATTCATTCGGTACCGTTTATACAATCTATATCCGTAGGCACGGACGTTTGTGTATTTCGGTTCTGCTGAGGTAAGACCTCAGAAGGGTAGGGAGATTACTATGTGGGACATTCCCGAAGGGAACAGTAATTAACTGGTGTAATCTATCTTATATGATTTGTGCTATCTAGCTATATAATCTTGATCTGATCGGAATATAGGCTTGCTTGCTCTGTGTGCTTGCTTGGTTGCTTCTTGTCTTTCTGTGGATTCCAGAGGGAATCCAGCGGCCTATTTATACTCCTCTGAGATCTGATGACTAAGGAATAAATACAATAAAGGTCGGCACACCAGAAGGTGGTGCGCTGTACAAAAGGGGTTATGTGGCCATAGTAATGAGTCACACGCCATAAATGATGGTCATGTGGCCATAGTAGTGACTCACACGCCTTTAAACAGAGGTCACGCGGCCATAATGAGGGTGTCTTCATATGGCAAGTGCCATGGAACTTCCTATGGCAAATTCCGCATGCTATGGACACTTATAAAACAGTATGAGGTGGTTGAAGGCTAGTCCTTCAACCGAGAGGCTTAGTTACATAACATAGTAGTAATATAGGAAATACAAAAGTATATAATCAATTATATAAGTAATGAACTAACGTTCTCCATTACACTTCCCCACATAGAAGGATTTCCTATCCTTACTTCTTTCGCTCTGCCATATTGGTTTCCATATGTCCTAAGATTTGATGCATTGTTAATACATTAGCATTAACATGAATATCCTTAGTGTTTACTTGACTCATGATTCTATCTCGTTCTTGTTGGATGATAGCTCGAGTCTCATCTCTGGTTCGTGGTGCTTGTTTCCCTTTAGTCTTTCGATGTCTCTTGAATGTGTCTTCCATGCTTCCGGTCGTCCAGAAGTCTTGAAGAATTTTGGTGGTGATATCCTTGGCGTTTATTCAGGAATCATATTTAGGAGTGTATCCTAGCCATCTGACCTTATATTCTCTTTCTCCAGTTCGAGAAGCTGTTTTGAATTCTAATACTTTTTCAACTTCATAACGATCGTTTTGAATTGGTCCTGGTTCCTGAGATTGCCTGTGTGGGAACTGGGTGGGATCGTTTTTGTAGTATGGTTTGAGTTTGCTAATATGAAAAGTATTATATATGAGGTAGAGGTCAGGTTGACTGGATAGGTCTAGGCTATAGTTATTGCGTTTCTGATTACTGGAAATAATGGGAAATAGGCCTAGCCATTTTGGTTTGAGTTTGGGTGAGACGTTCAAAAGGTTGATGTTTTCTGAGGAAAGCATAACTTGTTGTCCAACTGAAAATTTGGCTGTATTGGGTAGTCCTTTATTCGCTTGTGATGCTTGAGTCTTTTTGGCGTCATATAGGTTTTTAGACATTACCTCATGACGTTTGTTTGCTGGTACATATCCATTAATGGGGTATGGAAGTATCGATACGCCAAGATGTGCATTAAATCTAAATAGTGTGGAAAAAGGACTATTCTGTCTAGCAGCATTATACCTAGAGTTAAGTTTCAACTGTATCTCTGGTAGTTTCTGTAGCCAATCAAATCCTTCGATTTTACAGGCTCTTGCTAATTGTAGAATTTCTTTGTTCACAATTTCCGATTGTCCGTCTGCACGTGGATGATATGCGGTGGACGGTTCCAACTTGATTCCTTTATTCCTAGCCCAATCTTGAAAGTGTATTGACATAAAAAGAGTGTCGCAGTCACAAACAATACAGAAAGGGTATCCCATAGTCGGGACTACATGAGTATCAAAGGTAGCAGTACATTGTTCTGCTGTGAAATTATCTGAGACAGGAATAAGAAACTTGAATCCTGATTGTCTATCGACAATCGTCCAAAGTCGTGAAATACAAACTATATGATCTTCTTCAACAGGAATATTTGGGTACAAAATTGAACACTTAGTAAACACAGGTGCTAACTTAAGAAAATCCATCGATATGTCAGTCCATGGCCTACTTGGTACATGTAATGGGGTTACAAGTCTAAGTGGCGCCTTGTTGGAATACTTTGTCCGTTGACAAGTATCACAACTTCTGATATAGTCCTTAGTTGGTTCTGCAAAGGACTGGCAATCATATCGGTCAGTAAGATATTTCATCGTTTTTTCAATGCCACCATAAGCGGTTGCTTCATGTGCATCTTTAATAACCAATTCGAGATAGTTCTTACCTTCGATGTTAAAGGTAGAGGGCAAGACTAGTCTCCATTATCTTTGTCGGTTCTTGACATACAAAAATCCGTCTCTTTTTCTATGATCCTTACGGTTCACAAAGGTATCATAGTAGTTCTTCCAGATAGGACATACTCTCATGCATGATTGATATGCGGCTTTCATACCTGTTCCTTGGTCAAGCTAGTGTGTGATGAAGTAGTCCTTGTCGTCTTCCCATCCATCGCTGATGTGCTTCTCTTCAATGAGCTTGTTGAGGGTCGGTTCGATCCTTGTGTTAAAGTCATTGATAGTGGGTTTCTTCTCCTTGCATGTAGAAGCATTATGTCCTGAGAACTTACAGTAATCACAATGCTGTCTGGAGGTCTTGGTGTCTTGAATGAAAGAGAGTAGATCTTCGTCAATGGCTACTCACTTTTTAGAACGAGTGGTGATGGTGGTGGTGTTGATTGGAATTGCATTACTACTGCTAGCGGTTGCAGCTGGCTGTTGAGGTGCATTCCATGGTCGTTATGGGGCAACAGGAGTATTCATGATCTCCTGTTCCATTTGTCGGTTGGTCATCTGTTCGGTAGGGTTACTGAACTGAATGCTGGGTTGGAGAGTGAGTTGTGTCGGCTTGTTGGTGATCAATCTTTTTGCCCATTCTCCGATTTCCTGGATAGCTTCTTCGCGGCTGAAAGTTGGTGGAGGTGGATAAGCTGGTGTTTGTTGTACTGGTGCTAGTTCCTTTTGAGGCTCATTTGCGGATAAGATATGCGCAATACGAGTCGTAAGGAATTTCTTCTCCTTCTTAAGAACTGAGGCTGTTAGGTCACAGTTCAAACTGCCATGTCCATGGTAGTTGCAAATTGCACATGTTTCGACGGTGAACATGCGGTTGTTCATGGCATGGGAGCTGCCATGAACTGGACAGTAAAAATCACGGCAAATGGACCAGTGCATTCTTTTGTGTTGTTGCCAATTGCTATGAGCTAGGTCAATAGCAATTTCTATCGCTTCTTCAGGAGCGAGGGTATTTTGTTGTGCGTTTTTAGAAGATGGAGGCCTATATCTTTGTAACGAGGGCTCCGGGGACAAGGCGACCAAGGGGTACGCCGGGGCGAGGACAGGGACGAGGTAACACACACGTAGGAACGCTACGTGTGTGATCAGGGGAAAGGCTAGGGGCAAGGGCAAGAGGCAAGAGGGGCAGAGGGCAAGGAGTACGAGACACGCGGAGGCAGTTGCCGCGTATGTCGGAGGGGGGCAGCTGTGCTGCAGAGTTATTCACGGGACAAGGCAAGACGAGGGGGTGTACAAGGGAGGTACACCTTCGCGGAGAGACAAGGTCCTGTATTAGGTATACAAGACGTTGAATAGGGATTCAACGAGAGGGCGGAGAGAGCAAGCTATATATACAGGCTTCCTTCCTGGCCAAGGCCATCGGAAGGAATAAGGTTCCTGAGACCCCTTATCTCGGGAGCCGAGATAACAACAACGAGGTCAGACTAGGCTGGGAAGGGACGGTTGTGACACTATCCCCCCTTTAGGCTCGGAGCCCTAGCGACGAAAGGCAAGGCGAAAGGCAAGGTGAAAAAACAAACAAACAAACAAACAAATAGAAGAGGCGAACAAAACCAATAATCCATAACACAACCCCAACGCCGGAAGTACATACCAACAATAACCACGACATCAACGACAATAACAACCCTGCTAACCAATTCCCGGACGACAAGAACATCACTGGGTGGGGCGAGGCTTCTGGAGGTAACGCTGGTGGAACAGTGTGACCAAGTCCTGTGCGTTTTCCAGGTCCTCCGCTGGTTGCCAGGTCGTCTCCTCATCTCCCAGCCATTTGACCTTGTACTGCAGATGCCCATACCTCTTCCGCGAGTCCAATACTTCCTCCACCTCCTATTCTTCTTCACCTTCGATAACCACGGGGGGAGGTGGGGAGTGTTTTTGTCCTGGAAGAGGGTCCTCTGCGGCAGGCTCAATCTCAGAAACATGGACGACCAGGTGGCGTTTGATGTTCTTGGGGAACCTCAATCGATAGGCATGAGTACCCACAGCGGCCAACACCTCGAATGAACCCAAGAACTTGTGGTCGAGCTTGCGAGATGGCCGCTCTGTCCGGAAGTGCTGGCTGGAGAGCCACACCTTGTCCCCTGGCTGGTATCTGGGGGCTGGCAGCCGTGATCCATTGGCATACTCAGCTTGCCTGGCTTGCGCATATCCCAGCTCGGCTTTTAGGGTATGGTGGAGTTCAGCGATTTCAACCGCGAACTCCTTAGCTGGGGGGTGGGCTTTTTGCAGGGGCGCCAGAGCATCCACGAACCGGGGGTGCCAACCGTAATTAGCCAGGAAAGGAGAGGTTTTGGAGGATTCCGAGAACTGGTTGTTCGCGGCGAATTCGCAGGTGGCCAGCAACAAAACCCAGTTATCCTGCTGGTAGTTGACTAAGGCCCGCAGATACTGCTCCATGATGGCGTTCATTCTCTCTGATTGGCCGTCCGTCTGGAGGTGATATGCCGTTGACAAGCGCACTTTAATCCCCAGAAGCTCGCAGAAGGCTCTCCAAAAGTCCGAGGTGAACTGAGGGCCACGGTCAGACACGATCGATTCAGGGAGGCCGTGATACCGGAATACATTATTGAGGTAGAGGTTGGCTAACTCTGGGGCAGAGCAGGTATCCCGGCAAGGTATAACATGCCTCATCTTTGTCAACCGATCAACCACCATCAGGATGGCGTTGAACCCCGAGTCTTCTGGCAATCCCGTCACGAAATCCATGGTAAGGTGCAGCCAGGGCCGATCCGGAATCTCCAGAGGTTTCAGGGTCCCGTACGGGGCATGGCGGACAGGCTTAGTACGCTTGCAAACATGGCAGTTCCGTATGTACCGCTCCACTTCCTTCCGCTGGTCAATCCAGGTATATTCCCTGGCCAGAAGCTCTAACGTCTTGGCCACTCCAGGGTGACCCGCCACCAGGGTATCGTAGTGTTCCTCGATCAGCCTCAGGCGTAACCCTCCTCCTTCTGGTATATAGAGGTGTTCCCGGTGGTATAGGAGGCCTTCCTGGACGGTGCACTCGGCCAGGGAGATTTTGGGGTGGCGGCGCTGGCCGGAATCCACTGTGGCGATAATTTCCTTGGCCAGGGGGTCATCCTCGTATGCCTGTCTCACCAGTTGTCGGAGGTCAGCTCTCGCCTCAGCCTCCGCTTCAGCATTAGCCTCAGCTTCAGCATTAACCTCAGCTTCAGCATTAGCCTCAGCTTCAGCATTAGCCTCAGCTTCAGCATTAGCCTCAGCTTCAGCATTAGCCTCAGCTTCAGCATTAGCCTCAGCTTCAGCATCAGCCCCAGCCTCAGCTTCAGCAAGGACATTGGCCGCTAGATCAAGGTTTTCGGGCTTCAATACCACCTGATTTTGGTATTTTAGCCTTTCATCCCCCCCTTTAGGGAGGTCACCTGATCTCCTAGTCAAGGCGTCCGGTTTCCCACCAGCCTTGCCTGGCCGGTATTTGATCTTGAAGTTGAACCGAGATAAGAACTCCGACCACCTGGCCTGCCATCGGTTAAGCAGTTTGGTGGTGGTGAAATACTCAAGGTTCTTATGATCGGACAACACCTCGATAATCCCCTTGGTGACTCCAGATGTGGCCTCCACTCCTCGAATGCTCGCACGATGGCCATCAGCTCCTTGTCGTAGATCTCGTAGTTGCACTCGGCCGGGGAGTGCTTTTTCGAGAAGTAGGCCACTGGGTGGAGGATACCGTTATCATCGTTCTGGTGACAGGATTCCCGCGGACACATAGTCGGAGGCATTAGTTTCGACAACACACTCCTGGTCAGGGTTGAAATGGGCGAGGATTGGGGCTGAGCAGAAGGCTTCCTTGAGCTTCTCGAA
>WHUX01000779.1:0-11049 GCA_015179025.1 Terfezia claveryi
TTTGTAGTATAGCTATCCAATAGGAAACATTCGAGATATATATACATGAATGAACATACATAGGAAAGTGAAGAAGAAGAAGGACATATAAGTAGTACGCAATGCCTATAAAGGCCGAAGCATGCAATACCTGTGAAGGCTGATGCTTGCCATATGATCTGCAGGCCAAAGTACGCAATGCCAATAAAGCTGAAGCATGCAATACCTAGAAGGCCATTGCTTGCCATAAGATCTACAAGTCAAAGGTTGCTGCCATTACTTGCCTTAGGATCTACAGCTGAAGGTTGCTACTATTGCTTACATTAAGATCTGCAGGCCGAAGGTCTATGTTGAATAGCAAGATGGCGAATGAATGAATGTATAGGCATTCAATCACTAACACCCCTCCTCAGCTCATACTTGCTAGACTCAAGCCCCTCCTATCTTCCTAAATGTATGCAATCAAGTCAACCTCATTAAAAAACCTATAAAAAACCATATATGGAAAAAAAAAATGTATAGGAAAAGAGTGTTGAATTTGATTGTTTTTATCCTAGAACGAGATCTCTTAGCATAGAGAGTCGTGTTGGGGAAATGGTTTAGTGCATAAGTCAGCTAAATTATTGTGACTTGGAATGTATAGGACTGTGAGCTTCCCAGACTCAACAAGGTCTCGCACATGAATGATAAGCCATGTCGATGTGTTTGCTCTTGTCACTGATTCGAGGATTAGAGGTCAGATCAATAGAGCCATCGTTATCAGCTCAGGCAGCTGTGTAGTAATTCTGAGCTCATTCAGAGCAGACTGTAGCCATACATGGTGCTTAGTTGTTGATAGAGTGATATATTTAGCTTCAACTGTAGAAGTGGGAACATCACTGTTTAATAGCCCGCCAGCAAATGGTGTTAGTTGCTATCTGGAAGATGTAGCCTATGGTAGATTTTGGTCAGATCGATCACCTGCATAATCTGCATCTGAGAAGAAGCTAAATGAATAGGGTTTGGGGTATATGAAAGCTTAAGGTTGAGTGCCTTTGAGGTATCAAGACTTGCTTGAGTGCCCCATATGAGCTGTTGTCGGCTTCGAAGAGAATTGAGAGAGTGCCGAGACTGTATATGCCAAATCAGGTCGTGTGCCAATCACAAGGTACATTAGAGAGCCTATAATTTGCTGGTATAGGGAGACATCAGCAAGATCATTGTCTCCTTCATCAGCCTTTACCAGCTTGTGTGAGGATTGAGAGGAAGAACGACCGGGTTGCAAGAGTCCATCCCAAATTTCGCCAGTAATTGGTCTATATATGTGTGTTGGGACAAGGTCACCGAATCTTGATGTGCCATTCTATTTGAATCCCAAAACCAGTTTAGAGGGCCCATATCGCTGAGATCGAATTCTCTTTTAGCGATTCCTTTAGCTCCTGTCTAAGTGGCTGGATCCAAATATAGTAATATCATCACATAGATTGCGATAATGATATTATGACTGTATGTACTAAGACGTAAGGGTCAAAGTTGGTTGCTTTGTAGCCCAGCGGTATGAGGAAGCCAGTCAGCCTAGCATACCACTGCCTTGGACTTTGTTTTAGTCCATATATAGATCGTTTTAATAGAGCACATGAGTCCAGCTGATCTTCGAAGAAACCAGGAGGAAGACGCATATAGACTTCTTCATTAAGATAGCCATATAGGAATGTGCCCTTGATATCAGCTGGTCTGGTTGGCCAGTTTGAGCAATTGATAGTAATGAGCAAGCGCAGTGAGTTATCTGACGACTGGAGCGAAAACCTCATCAAAATCCGTACTGGGTTGCTGAGAATACCCTTGTGCCACTAATCTTGCTTTATACCGGCTGATATTGCCAGCAGCATCCGCTTTATTTTGTATACCCATTTGGAACCAACAATTTGCGGTTAGAGGGTAGGCACAATATCCCAGACATTTTGGTCAGCTAAAGCTTGCAGCTCTGCTTGCATTGCCGTACCATTTGCAGGCATCGATCCCCTTTAGAAGCTTGTAGTATGTTCTGGGTTCATTGGTTATGTTGGCTCAGCAAGGCTAGCTTATGAGGATTGCCTTGGGTAGCTGGGTAGGGTCACTTGTCGAGCTTCAGTATCAGTCAGCTGTTTCAGCAATAACAGCAATTTTGCCTTTTTCATGGTCTTAGGTCATACCTCAAGCTGAAAAGCTTGCTTGATTGCTTACTGGTAAGCTTGCTGGTAAGTTGCGCTTGTAAGCTTGCTTGATTGCTCACTGGTAAGCTTGCTTGATTGCTTGCTGGTAAGCTTGCTGGTACGCTTGCTTGATTGCTCACTGGTAAGCTTGCTTGAATACTCGTGGTAAGCTTGCTTGATTGCTCGCTGGTAAGCTCGCTGGTAAGCTTGCTTGATTGCTCACTGGTAAGCTTGCTGGTAAGCTTGCATTGGAGGGAATGAGCAAAGAGCTGCTCTTATTGTCTTAATATACTTATTTTTAAGCTGTATCCTATATATAGAAGTACTGTCCGTATAACTAACAAATATCGCACTTTCTGCCCTGGAGAAGCTTGCTGCCACTTGGTCTATTTTTCTCGTAGATGTAAGCAAAGCAATGCTGTCCAAAAGGGTGTAAATGACTAATTGATGGTTTTGCCTTATACAGGGCTTCATAGGGTATTATTCCTTGAGAGATGTGAATGCGGAAGGTGGTTCTTCAATATACAGCAGTTGAGTATGCTTCCATCCACAACCTCTTATCTAGATATTGGTGAGCATGCCTCTGACTATTGTCTGTATTGTGTGTTAAAGCATTCCGCAATACCATTCGATTCATGAGAATAAGGTGGTGTCCTTATATGGTGTATGCCTTGTTGTTTGAAGTAAGTATCAACCTTGATATATTCTCTACCGTTATCAGTTAAAACAGCCAGAATAGTGTATTGAACTGCCTTTGGATAAAGGTGATAAAATCAATAATCACTTGGTTTGCATTGGATTTGGCTATTAGATAATGTATCTATGCCATGCGGGTAAAATCGTCTATAAACGTGATGTAATAGAGAGAGTTACCATAAGATGCGATAGGCTGCTTGCCACTTAGATCGCTATGTATGAGTTCAAATGCCCTAGTAGAGCGAGCATGAAAAAGAGTGAATGGGGTATTATTTGTTGATTTTGATATAATACATGCATTGCATACGAAGTTGGCGGGTGCCTTGGTAAGAGCTCACCGTCAGCATATGCAGCTGGGTATATATTGGCTGCATGCCCAAATGCATTATGCCAATGAATATATGAAGAAGAGCTCATAAGGTCGGTATGAGCATTAGAGCTCAAGGGCTTATATGAGATTACGAAGTAAGCGAAGAGCTCATAAGGCCGGTATGAGCATTAGAGCTCATAGGGCTTATATGAGATTACGAAGTAAGCGAAGAGCTCATAAGGCCGGTATAAGCATTAGGATTGCTCACAGGGCTTATATGAGGTTGCGAAGTAAGCGAAGAGCTCATAAGGCCGGTATGAGCATTAAGATTGCTCACAGGGCTTATATGAGGTTACGAATTCGTAGTTTCTCGCAACCAGGGAAGCTTGTCCCTAATGTCTACAACTAAGATCGGAGTCTGAAGATCATTTTTATTGAACATATGAATAACATTATCCCTAGCGACCATAACAACCTTAAACTTAACGACATCCCAGGCAAACAGACTATGACTTAGAGTAGGCACATATAAAATATCCTTCAAAAACAGACGGTTGATTGTATTGTTGGGTAGAGAGGCATGTATTATCACAGTGCCATTCCCCTCGACAGGAAGGAGGTTGTTACCCCACCTTTACAACTCTGTGATGTGGGTTGTAACAACCGTCTCTCCTAGCCCCTTTTGAGAGTCATACGGCGATCCGTCTGACTCTCGTTACCGTTGTTATTATTGTTGTCTAGCGCCGGGTTGTGAGAGTCGTGCCACTTCCGGCACGACTGTCGAGGGTTCCCTATCTCGGAAGCTTATTCTGTTATCGGCCTTGGCTTCTTGGGCCACCATGTATATATATCTGCTCGCTCTCGCACTCTTGTTGGATCCCCATCCAACGTCTTGTATACCCAATACAGGACCTTGCTTCTCCCAGTGCTTGTGCACCTCCCTTGTGCACATCCTTGTCTCGTACAAACAACTCTGCAGCATAGCTGCCTCCCTCCGACACACGCGGCAACCACTTCCGCGTGTCTCTTGTCCTTGCCTCTTGCCCCAGCCCTTGCCCCGTCCCAGCCTTCCCCTGATCACACACGTAGCGTTCCTACGTGTGTCTTGCCCTAGCCCCTGCCTTCTGAACATCCTGCCCCCCGTGACATCGTCCGTGACATCCGTGACAGGTGTCCGTGACAAGCCTAGTTTTCCTAGTCACACACGTAGCGCTCCTACGTGTGTCTCACCTCGTCCCTGTCCTCGCCCCGGCGTACCCCTTGGTCGCCTTGTCCCCAGAGCCGTCGTTACATGGGTAGATGTGGTAGAAATGACCTATATCAGATGTTATGTGAGCTGTTACACATGTGTCTAGTTTCCAGGTGTATATTGTACTAACCTGTGGGTTGGTCTGAATAGATTCAGAGACAAAACCGAAGGGATCGAGTTGTTGGGAAACAAGCGCTTGAGAAATGGAGGCTTGCACAACTTGGGCAACAGCAGCTTGGGGCTGCGTGATTTGTTTCTTGCTAGCTTGGTCATGTTTTAGCTTCCGGCAATCTTGCCAGACATGACCTTTGAATCGATGTCCATGATGTTTGCAGTAGGTACAAGACCGAGTGCCTGGATCTGCAGATTTTTTTTTTTTTTTTTTTTTTTAAAACTCAGTACTCCTATGCAGCCCCGTTAGGGGGCTATGAGGAGCCACGCGGAAACCCGGTGGATTCAAGGGAGAGGCAAGTTAATCTGCCAGACCCACGCAAAACTAAGTACACGAACCACAAAACAAAAGGAGACTCATGAATGGGGTACTCCCATGCTGTCATTAACCGGCAGTGCCGGATGAGCCCGAGGGCCCTGACTGGAGCCCCGAAGAACAAAAGAGTGCCTTGCGGCCTGTTAATGTGAAAAACCCCTCGACCCTAACAAAACCCCTCGCAGGTAGAAGAAAAATTAGCCCCATGAAATGTTGAACTTAAAAACCAGACTCCTCATATATTCCAGTTGTAGTCCGTGGTGCGGAAGATTCGCTTGCCCATGCGGAGCCCGCGTGTGGAGTCAATGGAGTGTGCCAAGTAGATGACCAAAGACGATGCCAGTTTGCCGACCCTTCTTCCCTCTTGCAACAACCAGCGTATGCCTACAATTTGGACTCCCTTGTTATCCTCTTCGATCCAGCGGCGCATAAGACCGGGTTTGTACTTCGATGGGGCCGCGTGAAAAACAACAGCTCCTGTTCTCATTGGTGGATCGCTCGATCGTGCGGAACGGGGGGTTGCACAGTTTTTGCTAGTTTTGGGGAAGAAGGTGAGGTGATCTCCGGGGGTGGTGCTAGCCTCCCTTTACCTTTGCTCCGGGTCTCCGGGGGCTTTTCCCTTCTGGGACCCCGGGGGTGGTGTTGAACTTTGGGACTCCTCCGGGGGTGGTGCTATCTTTTCCTTTGGTTTGACCACTTGTTTCGCTGGGGAGTGGTCGGTATTGGTAGAGACACTGTTAGTTGTCGGCTTCTGTGCCAGGGTCGGAGGTGTGGTCTGTGTACTTGTATCTGTTACCGGGTCGGAGATGTGGTCTGCTCCTTATACATTGCCACTACCCTTTCGACCTCCTTGTCCACCGCATTTTGTGCCGCCTTCGTCCATCTTTCCTTTTCTTTCTCGTAGGTTATTCTCCCGTGTGTCACGTGTCCTAGGGTGAGGTCAAAGGATGCGTTGAAAACTATCCCGTTACTGTGCGCCAGTAGCCTGGTGAGCTCATAGACGTAGTATTTCCACTTGTTTGAATCGGCTGACGTCTCCTCCTTGCCATAACCGGGAAAGGGGGTGATTGCCATCAGATCGGTGCTTATTTGGCGAGCCGTTTCCTCCGAATAGACTGACTCGGTGGCTGGTTCATGTGCGGTTGGGGTTGGTGGTGGTGGCTGCATGGCTGAAACTTCCCTGTAGAGCGTTAGAGCTGGCGGTGCATCCTTGGTGTTTGACAGTTCCTCGGTGTTTGACTCGGTGTCACTCTCATCGCTTGCGATTGGCTGGACTTCCGTATCGCTTACACCAACTGACTCCTCGTCATCACTGGAGTACTCAGCCACGGTGGCTTGTTTTGGGGGGGGAGGTGACTGGTGTGGCTGGGTGGGAATAGTGGCTCTTGCCGACTGTGGGTGAGGTGGCTGTGGGTGTCCGGTACTGGCACGAGTCTTGAGTGGTGGCTGTACTCGGTCCTGCTTTCCGGGGTTGTCCTTTCTCTTTCTCTGAGGCATGTTTGGTACTAGTCTGGTTGTTTGGTACTGTGTGGGAGTTATAATTTCCCTGATTGGTGGTGCCGACTTGGTGTGAGTGCTCTCGCGGAATCGTGGACCAATGCCCGTGTGAAGGAGGATTTCTGTGAGAGCGAGGAAGAAGACAGAGGAAGAGGGGGAAAAAGCTTCAATCGAGGGGGAAAGGGTCGCGATAGTTGTTCCCTGAGGTCTGTGTAGATATTCTTGATGTGGGCAGCGAGGGCTATCTCGTGGTGCTGTCCTCTTGTCTGTAGGTGCTCTGGTTGTTGAGATCCAACCAAGCACTCGTCCTGTCAAGGTGGTTGTTGTGCAATGGATGCTGGATCTGCAGAGGCAGAGGCTTGCGAAGCTTGTGAAGCTTGCTGGGATTGAGATTTTGTGGCTTGTTGCTGGGATTGCGCAAATTTCTTCCTTCTAGCCTTATTCGGGCGACCATTGACTAGTAGCACCGTGTTGGTCTGGGTCTGGTTCCCACCATTGTAGCTAGAGAGTTGGTTATTGATTGCTAGACCCACTAGCCTTTCCTTCAAATCATCATATGAGAGATTTTCCTTAGTAGTCAGGTTATCTACCACATTGGGGTAGTGAGTGACTAAGGAAGCGAGGAGTATTCATGCTTAGCTTCTTCAAGTTCTAGCAAAGTTCTATACACAGCCTTGAAGCTGCCAGGACGTGCATTCGAGGTCAATTGGTGCAACCGCATCCATCGAATCTCGAAAGTGTCAATGAACTGAGAAATTGATTGCGAGGTATCAAGTGTGGAAGCAAGCGAATTAAAGGCATGAATCTCATGTACAAAGGACAACGGAGTATCTTTGTAGTATGTTTTGCGGAGATAATGCCAGATCTTATTTGCAGACCTATGCCTACCAATCTGCAGCATGATTTTCTGTGAAACAACTTGAATAAGGAGCAGAAGAGATTCTGTCTCTATATGCTTATGATGTGTTATTTCAGCAGCTGTTGCTGTGAGCGGAGGAATATAGCCGTTGACAACCACTTGTGTGGCTTCTACAGCGTCAAAGATCATCAGTATCTGTTGTGACCAAAGATCATAGTTCTTTGCGCCTTCAAGAATTGCTAGCTTTTCTAGCTTAATACTAGACCTGAAGTCCCGATGGACAGGAAGAGGTACTGCCGCTTGCGGTGCTTGTGCAGCAAGCGCTAAAGCCGGTTGGACTTGAGGTGGTGTAGCTTCAGGAGCTAGAGGTTGTGGTTGCGAGAGTACAACGGTTTCGAGGATTTCTTCTTCACTGTCAGGCTGACTTTGGTGAACTCTCGAACGGGTTCGTGGTTGCCTTGATGGTCCTGCTTCGGAAGACATGTTGTGTTTGTTCCGTTGTAGTGAGCGTAGGAGACTGTCGTATTTGTGGAGGCTCAAAGCGCAGAGGGCTCAAAACCTTTAAGAGATAAAGGAGGGAGGTATAGGCAGCAGTGAGATCCAAAAGTCCACTGAAGGATAATACGAATGAGCGAAGTGAGATTGTCACGTAGAGAAGAGTATATAGAAGTGAAGAGATGTGTTGTTATGTCTTTGTTGTATAGCTATCCAACAGGAAACGAACGAGATATATATACATGAATGAACGTACATAAGAAAGTGAAGAAGAAGAAGGACATATGAGTAGCACGCAATGCCTGTGAAGGCCGAAGCACGCAATGCCTGTGAAGGCCGATGCTTGCCATATGATCTGCAGGCCAGAGCACGCAATGCCTGTGAAGGCCGAAGCACGCAATGCCTGAGAAGGCCGTTGCTTGCCATAAGATCTGCAGGTCGAAGGTTGCTGCCGTTGCTTGCCTTAAGATCTGCAGGCCGAAGGTTGCTGCCGTTGCTTGCCTTAAGATCTGCAGGCCGAAGGTCGCTGCGTGTGGAATAGCAAGGCATGGGCGGAATGAATGAATGTACGGCATTCAATCACTAACAACCCCTCCCATCTGCTTGCCCTGCAGCCCATAGTACTAGGATCAATCAACCAAATTCCCGCCCCAGAATGATATCCCAAAACAATCAGTCTAAACTGCAGAAACAATAATGCAAAAACACCACCAACACACGAATCATCCAAACAGCTCACCCCACTCCCCGTAGTCACCACCGGAGACTCAACTAAACCCCCCTCTCCCCCGAAGCCCTACATATATTCGCCATGCCCAAGGATGCCCGGAGCAAGTCAACAACATCATTCTCGACAACCCTCCTCCTTCAACGCCATTCTCCACGAGCTAAACCAGTACTGGCCTGTCCAACCCCCCATCACCAGCTTTGAAGTCGGCGTCTGCAGCACCGCTCAAAGCGGACAAGCGTCTATCTCGACATGCAGAGGTCTGGGGCGCCACAAGGAGGATATGGATAAAGGGCCAGCAGCAATGGGAAACGTTTCAAAGATATGAGTTGGGCAAGGTCCGCGATAGGATTGATGGGCAACTCGGCATGGCTCTAGAATGGCGTTATTGCTTACTGCACGCCGCTGTTTTTTCTTCTTTTTTTTTTTCTGGCTAATTAATCGGCTTTTGATTGGAGACGTGGATAATTTGTTTTTTTTGTGAGTCCGATACTTCCTAAGAAAATGGGGGGGTTTTCTTTGTTTTCTATGTTAGCTTCATAGGATTTTATATTGGTGGAGTGGGGGGGGGGGAAGGGACTGGACTTCATGTGGTTTCTATACAAAACATAGCTTCTCTTGCTGGGTTCAATTTGCTAATTTAATTTGCCAATTACGCAATAGTCTGCTGGCAGCCCCCAAAGACTCACAAAGTTCATGGGAGATAATAAAAGGGAATAGATAATTTGTTAAACATACTTAACCTACCGGCTAGGGCTATAGGTGAGAGAAAAAGGGCTCCACAGCATCCCAGTTGTACCCCCCTTCCTCCTTGACCCAAAGTATTACTGACAAAAATACTAATGGGAAATGAGTGGTTTTGGATGATGTACTTGATGTTATCGCACATGTTCATAATACTTTACTGCATGCAGGGAAGAACAAGATCTTGTTCTTCATTAGTTAATATGGGCGCCCATAGTAAACTTAATTAAAAGTTTCAACTTTAGTCCAAGTTTAGGTCTAAGTCGCGAGTTTTCGGCCAAGTTATGCTGAGGCTTAGCCGTGAAACCTTTGAACCGAAGTGAGTCTTTTCAAGCAAGTTGAGACCTTCAAAAAGGCTATGGAGAATAGTTTGAGACTTTGGGGAGGCCTTAGCTACATCGTGAGACCCTATTAAGGTTCCATTTTCTGTAGAGATCAAGGTGAGGTCTCCTACCGCCTCTACTAGCTCTCATTGTAAGAGGTTGTTTATTCATTTTAAGAGAAGCTAGTTCAATATATTTTAGCCTCTCCGACTCCGTTGTTATCTGTCGTTGTTATCTATCTCGTTATCTGATATTTTCGTCGGGAAGTTTATTTTGCTGTCGGCCTTGGCTCTCCGAGGCCTCCTGTATGATCTCTCGCACTCTCTTTGCCCTGTATCCAAGGTCTTTGTATTAAGCTTACAGTATTTGGTTCTATCATTTACTTTCCTAAGTGCTTCAAATTTACATATATTTTGCTTCTATTCGAGTCTTTTGCTAGGTTTCTGTAGGTTTGATTTTATATTTACATGAGACGTTTATTTTGCTTCTATTCGAGTCCTTTGCTAGGTTTCAGTTAGTCTGGTTGGCACGGTTTCAGTAGGGTTAAATTTAAATTCGCATGAGACATTTATTTGGCTTCTATTCGAGTCCTTTGCTGTTCTCGTACCCAGACTCTAGCCTGATCTTGGCATTCGCTTCTGCGATTTAATCAGAAGAGAGTCTGGGACTATACACCTCCGAAATCATCTCAGAAATCATCTCCAGATTCCCGGAGATATTAGCGTGTGCATAGCCTGTTTCGGAGATACTAGCGTTGTTATAAGCTGCATTTCATATTTTTTTTTTTTTTTTTCTATGATAATGGAGCAGATACTGACAGAACAACAGCACTTTGTTTAGCCCATACCTTTGCTTTGCTCCGCCCAGCTCCACAATGCCCAGATCAGACCTTTCAGAGCTATAAAACCTTCCTCTGGCTCATAAAATCCTGCTCAAGGTCATATAATCTTGCTCCAGCTCATCTACTCCTGCTCCAGTCCTGCTCCAGGTCATACAATCCTGCTCGGGTATAGAGGTATTCCACTCCTAGCGGAGAGAACATACACTATAGGATTGAATATTGATAGCCGAGTATTCAGACATCTCCGGCATGCGAATTCACACGTCTCCAGCATGAGTATTCAGATATCTCAAACATGAGTATTGTTATGAATCGGTGGCGGGGCAAGGCCAGCACTCGCGTAAGTGGGCTTACGCGGGTGTCGGGGTCAGCTAGGAGGGCTACGAGCTAGGGGCGAGACCAGAGCTCCAACAAGGCCAGTGTCGAGCGGGACGACATATCCAAACCACCGATGGGAGGGGAGGCAGGAGCGAGCAGGGCGAGGCAGGCACGAGCAAGGCAAGCAGGGCAAGCGAGGCGAGCAAGCGAGGCGAGCAAAAGCAGGCAAGGCAAGCAAGGCAAGCAAGGCAAGCAAGGCAAGCAAGGCAAGCAAGGCAAGCAAGGCGAGCAGGGCAAGCAAGGCGAGCAGGCAAGCAAAGCGAGCAGGGCAAGCGAGGCAGGCAAGGCAAGCA
>WHUX01000078.1:0-250595 GCA_015179025.1 Terfezia claveryi
GAAAGAGGTTGTCCGAGTTTGTAGGTCAAGGTAAGATCGCGAGTACCCTTAAGGTAGCGTAGGACTCGTTTAACTGCTCCGAGGTGATCCTTCGATGGTTTGTGAGAGAATTGTGAGAGAAGAGTTACAGAGTAAGCCAGGTCAGGACGTGTTCCAATAACTGCATACATGAGTGATCCAACGATTTGTTGATAGAGGGAGATGTCGGTAACCTCATCTTCATCTGTATATTGTCGAAGAGTATGGTTCGAGTCAAGAGGAAGAGTGACGGGGTTGCAGTCCATCATACCGAAACGTTCGAGGATTTTGATGTAGGAGGATTGGGATAGTGTGATACTGTGCTTAGAGTACTCAATTCGAATTCCTAGAAGCCAATGTAAGTTACCCATATCAGTTAACTTAAACTCTCGTTTGAGTGACTGTTTGGTAGACTTCATAATGGCTGAGTCTTTATATCCGAATAAAGTAATGTCGTCGACATAAAGGGCGAGTATGATTGTGCCAGACTTATGGACGAAGACGCAGGGGTCAAAGGCACAAGCAGAGAAACCTATTGTCAGGAGGAAAGATGTTAATCGTCCATACCACTGAGAGAGACTGCTTTAATCCATAAATGGATCGGTTAAGTTTAGCACACATGCCGTCAATCCGGGTGCCTTCCGGGAGTTGCATGTAGATAATTTCATTCAAAGAGCCGTAAAGGAAGGCTGCTTTGATATCCATTTGTTGAGGTTCCCATTGGAAGTGGCAGATAAAGCAATAAGGAGGCGGAGAGAGTCGTATCGGACAACAGGAGAAAGATTTCATCGAAGTCTATGCCGGTTGTTGAGAGAAACCTTGAGCAACTAGACGAGCCTTGTACCGATCGATATTCCCATTAGCATCTCGCTTAATCTTAAATACCCACTTGCTTCCAATAATATTCCTATCCTTGGTGTTGGAACCACTTTCCAAACATCTTGATCCTTCATAGCTTCCAACTCATCGTTCATAGCCTTTCTCCATTTTTCTTCATCAGGTGATTAACAGCCTGTTTAAAGGTTCGAGGTTCATCACCATGTTGTAAGACTAAAGCGATCAACACTTTATCTTCTTCGTTATCCTCATCAAAGACTTCAGGTGGGTCTTCGATTAATCTAGAACGACCATCAAACTGTATCTTTGTACCGATTATAGGGACGATAGGAGCTTGTGCAGTTCCGAATTTGATTGGTTTAAAAACAGCTCGACCTGCCTTGGTAATGGTTGTAGGTCTAACTATTTTTCCACTAACGATTCGGGTGAAGTTTCCATCGTTGGAGTCATCGGGTAAAGATTGTCGAAGGTCTTGAGGAAGTGAAGTAAGTGGTGAATATTCATCTCGATTTTGAGAGAGGTAAGTGAACTTGTGGAGTTGGTTTGGATATAGGTCCAGGAGCTGGTGGAGGAGATGACGTTGCAGTTGATGTTGGAGGAATAGGTGGTGAGGAAGTAGTTGTGTCCGATTGTTTCAGTCGGATGGGAAAGAGTCATACCAGGGAACCATGCTTTATGAACGAGCGGGTGTCCCTTAAAATACCATTCTTCTGCTTGTTTTGGATTTCGTATACACCATTGTTGCCAGAGATATTCGTTTGGGAATTCTGAGCTAGTGTATGGGATTACTTCAAGTGGAGAAGAGGAAGAGAAGCAGTATTCGTAGTTGGTGACCGTGATGGATTAGTCGAGTTAGATGTAGGTGGAGGTACCCCTTCTGGAGTTGTACTCGGTCCGAAAATGACATCTTGTGCTCGAACTGTATAAGTATGCTTTCTAGAAGGTACATGGACCTTATAGATAGCTGTGCTATTAGTATAACCAATGAATATACCTTTCTCAGCCCGTGGTAGGAGTTTACTGCCTGCAGGTCGTCGTTCCTCAGGTATGTGTATATAACATTCCTTACCGAAGGGTTGAAGGTGAGAGATGGTAGGTTTATTGCCGTGAAAGACCTCGTAGGGAGTCTTCCCTTTGACAACTATGAGGTGACCGATTTCGGAGGTAGGTCGAAGTTGAGCATGCTTCAGCCAGAATTTGTCCATATTCGTCAACATAGCCCTCATCATGTTCTGTATTGTTCTGTTGAAGTGTTTAGCTACACCATTAGATTCATGAGAGTAGGGGGCGTTAGTTCATGCACGATGCCTTTTGACTTAAAGAACTGTTCAAGATCTTTGTTAACATACTCTCCACCATTATCAGTACGAAACCGTTTAACATGGTGTGATGTTTGCTTTTCAACCAAGGTAACAAAGTCTTGGATTGATTTGGTTGAGTCGGATTTCTGTTTAAGGAAGTAGACCCAAGAAGCACGAGAGTAGTCATCAATAAGTGTGATGAAGTAGCTTGCTCCACCAAAAGAGGGTGTGGGGAGTTTACCACTAAGATCTGAGTGAATGAGTTCGAGAATATTGGAGGCACGAGATGTTGTAGACTTAGGGACAGAGTGAGTAGATTTGGCGAGTATGCATGGCTCGCAATGATAGTTATTAGGGGGTGTTGGGAGAATATCACCATTAGAGTAGAGTTCTTTATGCTTGAGGACAGTAATGGCTTGATGACCGAATGACTGATGCCAGTGATCGATTGTTTTTCGAGAGGAGAAAACCAATGCCTTTTCATTTGACTCAATAATAAACGGGAGACTTCCAACAAATTCCACCATAAATAACACAGAATCATTGCCTTTCTTCGTAAATAAAACCAGAGTCCGTAGAAAAGTGGAAAGACTAGATCGAACAGCATTCCAAGAAAACAGTGAGTGACCAAGAGAAGGAACATATCGAACATTGACAAGACGAACAATGGAAGTAGAGCCATTAGGGAAGTAGACAGTTAAGAAGGACTGTCCCTTTTCCTTTAGCTTCGAGGAGATTATTGCAGCTCCTTCTACAGTTCCACTATCCTCTGAAAAGTTCTTGAAGTGTCCTATGTCGTTGGTCATGTGAGCACTGCACGCTGTATCGAATTTCCAGATGGTTTTTTGGGATGGGTTACTGACGCTGAGAGCCTCGTCCTTGGAGCTACCAGAGCTGCCAACAATAAGTGCCTGTTCCTTCTTGTCTTCCTTCTTTTTATCCTTCTTCTTATCCTCGTTTGACTTCTTCAACTTCTGGCACTTCTGCCATGTATGACCTGTATATTTATCGAGTTGATGCTTCTTGCAATAGGTGCATTCCACATCAGAGTCCTTGTTCTGTTGTTGTGATTGCTGCTGTTGAGGCTTGCCTTTCTTCTTGAAGAAGCAGAGAGAGCAGTATCCGTTTTTCAATTTCGGAACCAAAGAGAGAAGTCGTAATTTTGCATCGCATATGTAAGGTTGGACTTAGTTGAGAGGTTGTCGACTATATTAGAGTGATGTTCGAGAGGAAGGAGAGGAGGATGTCCTTTTGGCTTCGTCCTTATCAAGGAAAGTGCGAGGGATTTGCGATATTCATCTGAAGAGCCAGTGAGAGAGTAAAGTCGAGACCACTCAGTCTCATATTACTCAATGGAATCAGAGAAGGAGGTATTTGGAGTATAGGTTGAGGCTAAAGTGAAAAGTGTGTGTAGTTGATGTATGAAAGAGAATGGAGTATTACAGTAATACTGGTCTTTGAGATGAGTCCAGATTTCGTATGGTGAATCAAACTTTAAGACGACCTTTAGGATAGGTTTGCTGATAACCTGTATTAGCATGAGGATAGCTTCATTTTCCATTGCTGCAAAGAGTTCTTTCTCTTCTTGTATCGCATCTGTCATAGGTTTAAGTCCTTCAATAATAAGTTCTTTATAACCTATACCTCTTATAATCATCTTGACAGTGTCAGCCTAGTCTTTGTAGTTGTCTTTGTAGGTAAGTGACTCGATATTGTCAAGATTGACTGGAATAGGCTTAAAGTCTTTCAGTAGTCGGAAGATAGAGGGTACAGCCTTTCCTTTACCACCAGAACCAGATCCTAAACCAGATGCTATCGTATAGATAT
Organism: Terfezia claveryi; assembly: GCA_015179025.1. Lineage (NCBI taxonomy): Eukaryota > Fungi > Ascomycota > Pezizomycetes > Pezizales > Pezizaceae > Terfezia > Terfezia claveryi. Next base: position 3,984 of record WHUX01000078.1, read on the forward strand.
ATGTAGGAGGGAAGGTGAATGCGAGAAAGTTATCGAGTTGTCCTGAGCTATTCTGGGCTCATAACCTATTGAAAGGTTACTATGAGCGGAGGTATCGCGGTAGTAATTACGGAGGTAGTAGCGGTGGACAGTAGTGCTATTAAGCAGAGAGTGCGAGGAGCAGAAGTGCGAAGGAGCAGATGGTTGAACTATGTCGAGAGTAGACAGTCTATTGAGTCTAATGAGAAGTGTGTAGAACTAGATACAGGAGTAGGAAACTCGTATATAATAGTACAAGTTGAGGGTAAAGATCTAGTAAGGAAGTCTAAGTTACATAACCTAAGAATAGTATATCGTGCACATGTAAATGAAGAAATACATAGAGGTGTGCGACTGAGACAGTAATATGAGTCAACGAATATAACAGAAAGTCATAGAAGTGGTGATCGTTGAGTCATGACAACTGAGACAAGTAAGCAGTAACCTTAAGTAGTAAAGCAGCATCATGCAATGATAATAGATACTAAGTTAGGAAAGTAAGCAAAGATAATAAGAACATGTGAACGACATGTGAATACATGTGAAAGAAATAATACAGAAGTCCTTAATCGGGTAGCAAGTGTCCATATTGGGTATCAGCATGATGTGGAAGTAATCGTAAGAGAGAACGATGTATTGTATGGAAATACTTAACTATATCGAAAGGAAATAATTATTTTCAACAAAATGAAGTATCCTACTCATCCTTCCTAAATGATACCTTCCTCTACTTCATATATTATTACCTTATCAGATACTCTAGTCTACTATATTAGAAAATGATAACCGAATTATTAGCATCACTGATAAGGTATTGAGTAGAAGTTAAGATTTAAGGAAGAGGTATCAAGATGAGATATTAAAGCTAGAGGGAAGGACAAATAGAAGTTTACTAAAGAGATAGCTTATCTGACCCAAACTCAAGTAGAAAAGGTAGCTTTTGCTGCCTAAATCCTCAAAGAAATAGTGGAAATATAGGCCAACGAAGACTTTACAAGTATGAAAGTAGTCTGAGAAGACATTGAGACAGATCTTAGCTTCTTAAAAACAATCCTACCATTGTCTAAGATTATACAGAATCTCAAAGAAGAAGAGTGAATATATGAAAAAGACTGGAAAATGTGTGGAGAAATAAATAGGAAGAGAAGATGGGGAATTGATACCTCCTTAGCCTGCTAAAGAATTCCTCAGAAAACTTATATGATTGGTAGAGAGGAATCCAGTATGGAATGATGTGAAGATGAAAATGATGATAGGAGTAGCAGAAAGGTTAGCTGCTAAGCAAACTAAGAAATAGAAGTAGGTGATGATAAGGGATATTACTGAAAAGATATATATAGAAAAGAAGCAATTGTAGAGAAATAAGATTCAGGAGGAAGTTGCTTCACTTGCATCATCCTTGGCACCTCTTACATTCCTCCTAATAATAACTCTCTCTCCTTTTCACAATAATCCTCCTTATAAAGTCGATACCCTAAATACACAAGTAGCTATTGAAATAGTTGCATCTCTCGAGATAGTATTTCAAGCTACCTTGCCAAATGAAAAAGCCAAAGCTTAAGCTGAGGTGGAGGTTCAAGTTGTTGAAGGAGGAAATTCAGATAAGGGTGAAAATAAGATGATGAGATTGAGGAAGTTATTATAGCTAAAGGTAAGGGGAAGAAAGTTGTTAAGAAAATTGTTGAAGTAAGGCCTGAACTAGGAAAACCGATAATGAGGAAGAGAAGGAGAGAGTAAGAGAAGGAGGAAAAGAAGAGGAAGTTTAAGCTGGATATACTAGTTATCAACCTGGATGTTGACAAAAGGATGGATGAGGTTAAATAGAAGGCTAAGGATAAGAAGGATAAAAATGATACGTTAGCAGTAAAAGGAGCAATCAGATCGTTGACAGCTGGAGAAGGAGGGATAAATAAGGAAACATTAGTATGGAGCTTGAAGAAGTTATTGGAAGTGAGTAAAACAGAAATAGTAGAAGATATGGATTAAGAAGATTTCTTTTATTATTTATATGAGTGCTTTATTTCTTTTTTTTTAAGTATAATCTTTGCTCTAAGGGAAGGGGTAGAAAATTTGTTGTTCTGAGAGTTAGATGGATATTTAGGTAGCAATGGGGCTGCCTAAGTTTTAAAAGGGAGGAGGAATATAGTGGTTAGGAAGTTACTCAAAATAAGAGTAATAGCAAAAGTTATTTTTTTAGTTTAAGTTTATTAGCTTTACTGAGGGAGATATATTATATAGAGAAATTGTTGTACTTTAGGATACAGTAATAAATATATGCATTGTTTTTATATTCATAAGAAAAGAACTAAAATCTTTGCTCTATTACTTTAAAATGATTGATAGCTAACTTCGTATACTGCTATTAATTGTCTCTTACTCTTTTTTTTGAAGCTTTACTCTATCACTTACATATGTCGAGACATGTAAGTTTTAAGAATTACTTACCTCTCATTGAGATTGATTCTTACTCATAGGATTTTCACTTATCATAAGAATACTCCATAACAATTCTGTAAGATACTAGTAGATTCCACTAGCTTATTTGACTCTCTGGATACCTAAGACTATATTAGTTACTCTAACTATTTGTGATCTTCTTCATAATGTATGCAGGATAGCTTCTTTATTATCACCTAATGCAAAAACCTACTCCTAGGTCAGAATATATTATATTAGAAATTTAGTTCATACCTTACCTTATATCCAAGCTCTTGAGCTAGAATCCACTTCTCCATTTCTTCCTCCATTGGCTCTGTTACTCCAGGAGTATCTTACTTATTTATAATTTGTGATATATAATTTCTTATGTATTTTCTTTGTCTTCACTTTAGCCTTACACTTTCGCTTTTAATAGAAAGTACAACCTCTCTTATTAGTTTTATAGTCAAATTTACTTTTTATTATATTAGCACCTACTTTTAATATATTCTTCTTTGTCAGTAACTAAAAGATTGAAGAGATTATTGTAGATATGGTGAGTAAATATAGGGTTGATATAGTAGTGGGACAAATTGGAGGATAAAGTATTAGTATTAGTAGGTTAAGGTTCGTTTATTCTGGTTATGAGTTGAGCTCTAGTTGTAGAATTGTAGGTATAGTATGGTGAAAACAAACTACCAAATCTAGAAGTTTGATATCAGGTTCTTATCAGTACCTATTGAGGGGCTAATATAAGCTAGACTTGCAAAAACCTTATGGAAATTCCATATATTATCATTCATATTCATATAACTCCAAATCCTATACAAAGTTACAAAATATATCATGCCGTAACACCTTTACTCTACTTACTTAAACCAACCTTATCATAGTTACTTTACCAACATACTCACTTATACTCTACTAGCATATATTACAATAATATTATATTCTGATTCTAATATAATAGCTTAAAACTTAATGGGGGTTCCTATAAACCTTATTTAGAGCAAGATTATGTAGAAGACTACAGATACCATCTAAAAATACAATGGTAGTCTAACTAGTCTTACTAAAGAAAATTTAATTGTCTAAAAAGCTGACTTAGACCTTGAAGTGATTAATATAAAAAGGTTTTATGTATAATCTCTCTTGCATAAACCTATACTTTTAGATAGAACAACTAATATAATAGTACTTATTTTAGGATACAATTGATAGTCATATACCTGCCTCTTAACAACAACTTCAACAGGGAATTCTTAATATAATTGTCAATGAAGAACTCAATATACCAAATGAGCCTAAGGCAGTAATACCAGCATCTCTAGACTTAGAACTATTGGGTCAGCAACTCCTCTTAGTATTAACCAACTATACTATAGCCAAGCTCTTCCAGATCTAGGCCCAGTAGTCCCAGAGCTAGGCCTGGTGCAATTAGGGCCTAGCTATGAGATTGGTATGTTTATTGACGAGATGCTCGAGGAAGTCTTCTATGCTATGGTCTCTACTCTTGTTAGATCTATCAGAGATTCCCTAGCTAATCCTTCATACTATATAGGGTGGCTTTTTTTTTTTTCATTTTTGATGGTTATGTAAGAAAGAATAATTGTTTTTTAGTATATATTAAGTATCAAACTCATATATAAACTATATAATGACAATCTATTAGCTTACAACATGCTATTGGCCTATTTCTTACCTTCTTGGCCTTCTATATCCCAATTGTCTATATTCTACTCTTCCATATTAATATCATTAATTTTACCTTTACTAAATTATAGCCACTTCTCTGCCAAAGCCTTCAAGATTGCTCGGATATTTCCAGTATTCTATAATTGAATAACCTTCTCTATCTATTGTTGATCTCCCTATTCCTTTAGCCATGACACTCTCAGCCTAGCATTCTTTAGACTTTTTAAAAATATACCTGACTGGCATAGTACTGACTTCATCAATTTATTTGGGCATTTTATCTGTTTATCTTGATTGAAGTAGTATAAGTTAAAGGTATTAGAGACTAGAAGAATTATGGAATGAACTCACTTATTGCTTTTAGTAAAGTATTAGTACATTCTTTCCTTACTTGGTCTCTACTTTTAACTGCTTTTTGAGCTACAGTCTCTCTAGCTTCCTCTTTAATTATTCCACTACAAATGAGTAGCTCAAACTATGAAATACCAAACTTTTTAACACCCTAGAGGACAGCAAACTTCTTTGCAAGCCCCTTAGTTCCAATATGCAGTTTGTCTTTTAAAGAAGCTGCAATTAAGATTATATGAATCCCTAACTCCTAAGCATAATTGCACTGTAAGGTATAGGTTAGTTAAGAGTGCTCTATCTACTAGTACCCTTTTAAATTAGCTTTGTGATTAGCTAGTTATTTACCAAGTTGGATAATGCTTTCAAAGTCTTTTTCTATACCTTCACTACTGAGTCTGTAATAATTTTAACTCCATAAATAAGATATTGCTTCTCTACTTTAACTATGTTATTGAGTTCTTCTTTTCTTTCTATAGTATATATATACTCTTTAATATATCTGGCTAGTTAGCTTCATAACTCTTTACCACCTTTTTTCAATTCCGCTAGTATCTCTTTTGCAACCACTCATAGGCTTATGTTATAGGCATTTTGCTTATATGTTTTAGTTCTTATAGCTATAGTAGGTAGGTTCTTCATGATATTATTTATTGTATATCTGAAGTCTTTTCCTTATTTAGTACATAAACCCTGAATTCCTTGAACAAAGGTTTCTATAATCTTTTTGTTTTTGATTTCAAACTTATCACCTTCTACTTCATTAATATTAGACATTCTAATTAATTTACTAATAGGTATCTATAGGTATAGGTAAGTTATTAAGGGCCTTACCTGATGGAATATGTTATAGTTGTTATAAAATATTGAAAAGGCAGTAGTAATTCTTAAATATAACCAAACTACATAAGAGGACATATATAAATATAAGTGCACAATTAAGATTTAATAAATGCTTAGCTTCCTATTATTAACAAACAACCTTATAGTAGTAATATAAGAAGCGATTTACATTTCTCAAGCTAAGTACTACTGTAATTTTTTTTTTTTTAATATAGTTGTTACTCCAATATAGCCCTATTAGGGGGACCATAAGAAGACACTTGGAAACCTAGGTGAATTCAATAGTGAGGCAACTTAATCTGCCAAACCCGTATGCAACTAGGTATATATAACTATTAACTAATATTACCATTATATGCTCAGTTGTCCTTGTCATTACCTATGACACTGACACAGGTGATAAGTTATTGCCATTCTTGTCTTTGTTATCACCTACGATTGCAAGTGATAGGTTATCATTATTATTGCCCTTAGCATCACCTGTAACACAGGTGATGGGTTATTGTTATTATTACCTTACTTGGCTTCTAAGATAGGGATCTTGAGAAGTTTATTTCCCCCATTACCTGACAGAATTATATATAAATAGCTCCTATCCCTCATACTGTTATTGAATCTCTATCCAATATCTTGTATATCCAATATAAGACTTTGCTTCTCTTTATAAAGGTGTACCTTCCTTGTACACCCCCTTGCCATTGTCTTGCCTTGTCTCTCTGTGTCTCACCTCTCTAAACAACTCTATAGTAGAGCTGCCTCCCTCTGATATACATGGTATTTACTTCTGCATGTTTCCTGCCTCCTGCCTCCTACCTCTTGCCTCTTGCCCCTTACTCTTACTCTATCCTAGCTTTCCTCTATCATACATGTAGCATTTCTATGTGTGCAATCTCCTTGCCTAATGACTAAGTGTACCTCTTGGTCATCTCATTCTCTGAAGCCCTCGTTACATTATATTGGATCTAATTTGACCAACTAGTACAATATCCGAGTTATTCCTTCTACCTACCATTAGATTTCAAGTCTAGAGGAAGACCCTAATCCCCTCCAACCTAGCTCAGCTCCTAGAGTACCATAGAACAATCATTGAAATATTCTCAGCTATCTATATAATTAGTAAGTAACAAGGTATTGACCTTCTAACAGCTGAGCAATAACTTAAGTCCATTTTAGATATAATCACCCTGCTCCAAGAGGAAGCAACAGAGGACTGAAACACTATCCATAGGCTAACCCATGCCCTAATTACTATATACTCCTAAAAGCACCTAAAACACAAGACTTACTAGCCTCTCCTAAGTTCAATGAGGATCAAGATAGGCTAAGAGTATAGAAGAAGTTGGTGCAGATCAAGCTATCAGGAGACTCAACTAAGTTCCCTATAGTCCAATACCAGCTCTCATATATTTACGGGCTGTTGGAGGGCAAGGCTATGAACTAAGTCCAACCATTTATTAAGGCCACTAGAGTAGATTTAGCTGATATCTAAGCCTTGATGACACTCCTAGATCAAGCCTTTGGGGATTCAGACCTTAAGAGGATAGTCAGCCAGGCCTTGCAGGACCTTAAGCAAAAGAATAATAATGTGTCAACCTACATTACTGAATTCTTCAGGTTGGTGGCCAAACTCATATAGAACGATGAGGCTAAACTTGATTAATTCAAGACTAGTCTTTTCTTAGAACTCAAATAGGCCTTAGTGTATTACCTATTAACTAAGACTTTGAAAGAGCTTATTATGCAGGCCAGCTAAGTGGAATAGCAGATGATAGTATTCAGGGGCATTAGGATAGATATTTCTGTACCGCAACGCACCCTGCAGGCGCCCTGATGGACCATCTTATACCTCTCCTGCCCTCTACGTTAGGTCGCCCCGACGCCACTTCTGGTGCATTAGGATATATATTTCTATGCCGCAACGTCCGCTCCCGGCACCCTGACGGACTATCTTCTACCTGACCCGCCTTGTACGTCAGGTCGCCCCGATGCCACAACACCATCACCAGGTGCCCTGACGAGTGCCCTCTTCTAGCTGCACACACTAGGAACCCTAGCCCTTATGTCGCTCGGGCGCCATATCTTCCGAGGTACTGCCCTGGCGCCTTGTGTTCCGAGGTGCCACCGTGGTGCATGTGTATATCCATGCCCTGGCACAACTACCTGATAGGTGGACCACTGTGTGCACTTGGAGCATGGAGGTAATAGCAGCTATACATTACAAGAACTAGGTATGTTTGAATTTCTATGTACATAGCTAAGCTATAGATGCACTTTGAATGAACCATTCCCTCATGCATCCCACTTGAACTCATCCTGCGCATATGCCTCTAAAAATCCTAGCGGTTCCCTGATCTGAGCTGTCTGCAAAGTCGTTATCGCCGTGCTTTGATCTAATAATATCTATATAGCTATTAACAATAGAACACTGATATTGCGAGACTGCACATACCTAGAGCTACCCAATTGCTGGCTGATGTAGTTATCCACTGCCATGAGCAATGCCTATTACTAGAGCAATTAGCTATGCGTTCCCATAAAGTCCATGGATTTGCTGGCGAGTTCACGTACCTAGGTATGTCTACGCATATAGATGGGGAATATCTCGGAAGTGCACTTGCAGAGTCCTAAGAGCAATTAGCTATGCCTTCACATACAGTCCGCTAGTTTTCTAGTGAGTTCACGTACCTGGCTATGCCTGTGTCTGCGTATATAGATTGGGGATATATCGGAACTGCACTGGCAGAGTCCTAAGAGCAATTAGATATACATTCATATAGAGTCCGCTGGTTTTCTGGCGAGTTCACGTACCTAGCTATGCCTGTGTCTGCGCATATAGATTGGGGATATATCGGAACTGCACTGGCGGAGTCCTAAGAGCAATTATCTATACATTCACATAGAGTCCGCTGGTTTTCTGGCGAGTTCACGTACCTAGCTAGCTATGTCTCCGCATATAGATGGGGGATATCTTGAGAGTGCACTGGGGGAGTCCTAACCTCAGCTTGACCTACTACAGACTGGCTGGTTGAGTTACCTATGCAAAGAGGGGCGCACGTGCTCTCATGTTATGTTCGTTCACGTATTCCTGGAAATATATCTCGGTTGACATGGCCGACAAATATGTGTGATTGGTGGGAAGGCAGATTGGCGCACGCTGGTGTGACAGATCAGCACATGCATGTTTCAGGCCACATATACCTGCCAGCCGTGAGATTACCGAAGTGGGTAATAGGTATGGAAGAGGAGCCCTCATGGCAGGCTTGTAAATATGGACTTGTTTATGCGAGAAACTCATGCTTTAAGACTTATATATATATATATACGAGAAACTCATGCTTTTCGAGGCTTATATATAGATATGCGAGAAACTCATGCTTTTCGAGGCTTATATATATATATGTGGGAAACTCGTGCTTTGGAGATATATATATATATATGCGAGAAACTCGTGCTTTGAGACTTATATATATACTCATGCTTTTCGAGGCTTCCAGATATATATACGAGAAACTCGTGCTCTTGTGACTTATATATATATATGCGAGAAACTCATACTTTTCGAGGCTTCTAGATATATATGCGAGAAACTCATGCTTTGAGACTTATATATATAAGTATATATGCGAGAAACCCATCGTTAGTTTCATCTGGAAGCCTCGAAAAGCATGAGTGTATATATAAGTCTCAAAGCATGAGTTTCTCGCATATATATATATATATCTCCAAAGCACAAGTTTCCCACATATATACTAATAAGCCTCAAAAGCATGAGTTTCTCGCATATATATCTAGAAGCCTCAAAAAGCATGAGTTTCTCGCATATATATATATAAGTCATAAAAGTACGAGTTTCTCACATATATATCTAGAAGCCTCGAAAAGCATGAGATTTTTGCATATCTATATATAAGCCTCGAAAAGCATGAGTTTCTCGCATATCTATATATATAAGTCTCAAAGCATGAGTTTCTCGCATAAACAAGTCCATATTTACAAGCCTGCCATGAGGGCTCCTCTTCCATACCTATTACCCACTTCGGTAATCTAACGGCTGGCGGGCATATGTGGCCTAAAACATGCATGTGCTGATCTGTCACACCAGCGTGCGCCAATCTGCCTTCCTGCCAATCACACATATTTGTCGGCCGTATCAACTGAAACATATTTCTAGGCATGCGTGAACGAACATAACACGAGAGCACGTGCGCCCCCTCTTTGCATAGTTAACTCAACCAGCCAGTCGGTGGCAGGTCAAGCTGAGGTTAGGACTCCCCCAGTGTACTCTTGAGATATCCCTCATCTATATGCGGAGACATAGCTAGCTAGGTATGTGAACTCACTAGAAACCCAGTGGACTCTATGTTAATGTATAGCTAATTGCTCTTAGGACTCCGCCAGTGCAGTTCCGATATATCCCCAATCTATATGCATAGACACAGGCATAGCCAGGTATGTGAACTGGCCAGAAAACCAGCAGACTCTATATGAATGTATAGCTAATTGCTCTTAGGACTCCGTCAGGGCAGTTCCGATATATCCCCAATCTATATGCGCAGACACAGGCATAGCCAGGTACGTAAACTCGCCAGAAAACTAGCGGACTCTATGTGAATGTATAGCTAATTGCTCTTAGGACTCCGCCAGTGCAGTTCCGATATATCTCCAATCTATATGCGCAGACACAGGCATAGCTAGGTACATGAACTCGCCAGAAAACCAGCGGACTCTATGTGAATATATGTCTAATTGCTCTTAGGACTCCCCAGTGCAAGGCATAGCTAGGTACGTGAACTCGCCAGATAACCAGCGGACTCTATGTGAATGTATATCTAATTGGTCTTAGGACACCGCCAGTGCAGTTCTGATATATCCCCAATCTATATACGCAGACACAGGCATAGCCAGGTACGTGAACTCGCCAGAAAACTAGCGTACTGTATGTGATGGCATAGCTAATTGCTCTTAGGACTCCGCAAGTGCACTCCCGAGATATTCCCATCTATATGCATAGACATACCTAGGTACGTGAACTCGCCAGCAAATCCACGAACTTTATGGGAACGCATAGCTAATTGCTCTAGTAATAGGCATTGCTCATGGCAGTGGATGACTACATCAGCCAGCAATTGGGTAGCTCTAGGTATATACAGTCTCGTGATATCAGCGTTCTGTTGTTAATAGCTATATGGATATTATTAGATCAAAGCATGGGGATAATGACTTTGCAGACGGCTCAGATCAGGGAACCGCTAGGATTTTTAGAGGCATATGCGCAGGATGAGTTCAAGTGGGATGTATGAGGGAATGGTTCGTTGGAAGTGCATCTATAGCTCAGCTATATATATAGAAATTTTAAACGTACATAGTTCTTACAATGTATAGCTGCTATCACCTCCATGCTCTGAGTGCATACAGTGGTTTGCCTATCAGGTAGTTGTGCCAGGGCGTCGATGTTAAAGACACGCATCATGGCGGCACCTCAGAAAACACGGCGCCAGGGTGGTACCTCCCAAGACATAGCGTCAGAGCTCGTTCCTGATGATTGTGCAGGAATGTCAGGGTCAGGAGGAGGACCATGTGGTGCCAGCATCAGCAGGCAGCCTGTGAAGAGCCGGCGTCGGGGAGACAGAGAAACAGCGGAGCGCACCGGTAAGTGGCAGTTTGTTATTAGTGGCACCGAAGGCATCAGATGCCATAAAGGCAAACTATATTCCTTTGTGATGGGCCCTCAGAGGACTCACCCAACTACAACCCCCCAAACAAGTTGCCTGTTGGTATGCCTCTAATAGTAACAACCCTCTACACCTACCAATATATTAGTACATCCATCATTAGTGGCAAGAGGGCCCACCCCTATAGATCTCTCTTTTAGAAGACCCCAGTTAATTTAGGAGGAGAGAGATTACCACCGAATGAATAAGCTATGCATAGCATATAGAAAAGGAGACTATTTTATTATGGCATGTCGTCTCTACAAAAACCACTCAATAGCCATCCACTCTATCTTTTAACTTAGGATCGAAGAAATGGATAAGTTGGGAAAAGCCCTGTCTCTTGCCTAGTTACTAATACTAGTAAGGGACCTATAATAGGTTATTTGTCTTTATTGTCTTTTTTTGTTTCTACATCTATGTCTATTAATAAATCTTGCTTGTTTGGCAAGCATTTTGTAGTACCAATAACTATTAAATTCAATAGTAAAATAGTAGTAATATCAGCTCTCATAGATTGTAGTACTTCAAGAATTGCATTCATTGATCAGGCCTTCATCAGTAAAAATTCCATACCAACCTTTAAGTTAAAGACTCCCTACCTTCTTGATATTATTAATAGCTGCCCAATCTCTTCCAGGACTATTACTAACCTCATATATCTACCTAGTACTATTGGAGACCACTTGGAAAGTCTCCTAATATTTATAACTAAGCTCAAATACCTTATTGTTCTGGGGATCCCATGACTCTGAATGCATAATGTCTTTATTAACTTTAGCTCTTGTACCTTGAATTTTAATAGTACTTATTGTAAAAAGTACGGTAGTACTCCAAGGACTACTGTTAAAGGGCTATGTGCTTTACCACCCCTAGTAGAAGACCCTAGCTAGATAGTAGTGGAAACCCCTTACCAAAACTCCTCAATATCTACTTTATTAGAGCCAAGGCTTTTTCTTACCTCACTAGGAGGCACAAGCTAAAAGCACATGCTCTCTCCATACATAATGTAAACCTGGAAATTAACTAGACAAGGTCTAAGGAGGAGTAGAAATCTATAGTTTCAGATGAATACTATAAGTTAATTGACTTGTTCTCAGAAAACACTGCAGAGAAGCTCACACCCTACTGGCTATATGACTACACTATCCTACTGATAGAAGATAAAACCCCCCCCTATAGGCCCCTTTATGGAATGTCCTATATAGAGCTAGAAGCCTTAAAGAAGTACTTAGAAGAAAACCTCAACAAAAGCTTCATTCACTATAGCTCTTTGCCAGTAGGTACTTTAGTACTATTTATAAAGAAATTAGATAACTACCTTTAGTTATGTATTGATTATCATAGCCTGAACAAGATAACGGTGAAAAATAAGTACTCCCTACTACTAATCTAGAAGATATTAGCCAGGCTCTCTAAGGCAAAATAGTTTACCAAATTGGATTTGAGAGGGGTGTACAACCTAGTATAGATTGCTGATGGAAAGGAATAGAAAACAGTCTTCTGGATATAATATGGCTATTTTAAGTATAATATGATGCCTTTGGGCCTAACTAATACTCTGGTGTCTTTCTAGCACTTTATTAATAATACTCTACAGGACTTCTTGGACATATTCTATTTGGCTTACCTTGATAATATCCTCATTTACTTAGATTCCCTGGTAGAATACAAGATCCATGTCTAACAAGTACTGGAGAAACTGGAGGGAGCTGGGCTATATCTAAAGCTAGAAAAGTATAAGTTCTATATATAGAAGGTCAAGTATTTGGGGCTAATTATCACTATAGAAGGTATCATACTAGTAGATAGACCCTGCAAAAGTTGCTGCAATATAGAAGTGGGAAACTCCAGCCAATCTCAAGGATATACAAGCCTTTCTAGGATTCACTAACTTCTATCACTGGTTTATTTTAAGATATTCAAAGATCATAATACTACTAACAGTATTAACTATGACCAAGAGCATGGAAAGAGGCTAATGCTTCCAGTAGAATTCAGAAGCATAGTCGGCCTTCGAGAAGCTCAAGGAAGCCTTCTACTCAGCCTCAATCTTGACCCACTTCAATTCTGATAGCGAGTATATCATAGAAATAGATACTTCTGACTATGTTTCTGCTAGAATCCTGTCCTAGTATGTTAATGGTATTCTCTATCCAATAGCATATTTCTCAAAAAAGCATTTTCCAGCAGAATGTAATTATGAGATCTATGACAAAGAGTTAATGGCCATTGTGCAAGTATTCGAAGAATGAAGGCCTCACCTAGAATTGGCAAAGAGGGTTATTGAGGTCCTTTTCGACCATAAGAACCTAAAATACTTCACAACCACTAAGTTGCTGAATTGCTAGTAGGCTAAGTGGTTGGAATTCCTGTCTCACTTTAACTTCAAGATTAGGTATTGGCCTAGAAAGGCTAGTGACAAGCCGGTTATGCTGACGAAAAGGTTAGGAGACCTCTTTAAAGAGGAAGATAAAAGGCTAAAATTCCAAAATTAGGTGGTATTGAAGCCCGAAAACCTGGATCTAGCAGCCAACATCCTCACTGGAGTTGATACTAAGGCTGTTATGGAAGTTGACCTTCAATGACAGGTAAAAAAGATATATCAGGATGACCCCCTCACTAAAGACATCATTACAGTAATAGATTCTGGCCAGCATAGGTATACCAAGATCTCTCTAGCCAAATATTGTACCTAGAATAGTTTTCTCTACTACCTTAACTGTCTCTACATACCTGCGGACAATAAACTGCACTTAAAGTTTATCAAGAAGTACCATGATACCTTGACTATAGGTTACTCTAGAGTAGCTAAGACATTGGAGTTGCTGTTTAAACAATATATATGGATTGACTAATAGAAGGAGGTAGAACAGTATGTATGAAATTACTATATCTATAAGTATACCAAACCTACCTACCATACTCCTTATAGTACTCTAAAGCCCCTCGAGATCCCAGATTGGCTCTGGTAACACCTGACTATGTACTTTATAACTAGGTTGCCAAAAGACTCAAGGTTCAATACTATTCTAATGGTAGTAGACTAATTAACTAAGATAAGGCATGTGATATCCTATTAAGATACCTGTTCTACCTTAGACCTAACTAATCTCTATCTCAACCAAGTATTCTATTACCATAGCCTCTTTGAATCAATTGTCTCTAACTAGGGCCCTCAATTTGTTTTTGACTTCTGGAAGGCCTTCTGTAAACTCCTACAGATTAAGGTGTACTTGTCTAAGGCATATTACCTCTAGACCGATAGCTAATTAGAATGCATGAATACTATTATGGAATAATACTTGAGGGCTTACACTAGTTACCAATAGAATAATTAAGTATCATTATTAGCTACTTGCAAATTCTCTACTAATAATCAATTCTCTAAGACTTTAAAGACCTCCTTATTCCTAGCTAATTATAGATAGCACTCTCATTTCATGGACTTACTAGTACCTCTGTATAAGGCTAAGGAGAATACCCCAGCTAAAGAGTTTACTACAGAGATTGCTGAGTTGTACTCTACCCTAAAAACTGAGTTGGGATATGCTCAAGCTAGATAATCTGAGTATACTAATAGGTCAAGACTGCCTACACTATAGTCCAAGCCTGAAGACAAAGTATGGCTATCTAGTAGATACTTCGAAACAGAACAGCCCTTCCATAAGCTGGATTACAAGTTCCTAGGTCTCTACGAGGTGTTAGTAGCCATGAGCAATCATACTTATTGACTGAGGTTTCTCAAGAATATCAAGCATCACTTTATTATCTACTTCTCAAAGATTAAGCCTGCCATAGATGATCCCCTCCTTGAGCAAAAGTATCCCCCACCCCTTCCTATAGTGATAATAGGTGAAGAGGAGTAGGAGGCAGAGGAGGTACTGGACTCTAGGAAGTGTTATGGGTGAGTTCAGTATAAGGTCAAGTAGTTAGGAGATAAGGAGACTACCTAGTAACCTATTGAGAACCTAGAAAATGCTCAGGATCTGGTATCCCTATTCCATCAGTGCTACTTGAGGAAGCCTGATCCAGTTAAGTAATCTCCCCATATCTGAGTTAGGGTTCTTGTTCTTATTCTTATTATTGTTCTTATTATTCTTGTTGTTGTTTTCTGTATTGATTTTGCTAGTTGTCTCGCCTAGGTCTCCTAGTTACTAGAGCTCTAGCCTAAAGGGGGGATAGTATTATAACCATGTACTTAGTTGTCCTCGTCATCATTTGCAATATAGGTGATGAGTTATTGCTATTGTTGTCTTTGTTATTACCTGCGATTACAGGTGATAAGTTATTATTATTATTGCCCTTAGCATTACCTGCAATATAGGTAATGGATTATTGTTATCATTACCTTGTTTGGCTTTCGAGATAGGGATCTTGGGAAGTTTATTTCTCCTATTGCCTAACAGAATTATATACATATAGCTTCTGTCCCTTGTACTGTCATTGGATCTCTATCTAATATCTTCAAGTTATATATCCAATATAAGACCTTGCTTCTCTCTATGAAGGTATACCCTCTTTGTATACCTCCTTGCCATCCTCTTGCCTTGTCTCTTTGTATCTCACTTCTCTAAACAACTTTGCAGTAAAGTTGCCTCCCTCTGACATATGTGGCATCTGCTTCTACATGTCTTCTGCCTCCTACCTCCTGCCTCTTACATTTTGCCCCTTGCTCTTGCCCTATCTCACCTTCCCTCTATCATATATGTAGTGTTCCTATGTATGTGATCTCCTTACCTACTGCCTAGGTATACTCTTTGGTCACTTCATTCTCTGTAGCCCTTATTACAACTAAAGTAGGAGAAGAGCTACTACTATAAGAACTTCCTATATATATGCAACCATCACTAGTGTATACTAACTACAATCATTCTCCTATTTAGGTTCCTCACAACTCTTTAACTATACTTTATAATCTCACTTCATTTGCCTCCTCATATACAATCTTGAGATCTTTTATAATCAACAAATTTAGTAACTTCAGAACTATAACAAATTAGAACCACCTTACTAGTGTAGTTTCTATTAAAGCCTTTAGGATTCTTTCTTGAACCTGGAAGGCTAGTTCTAGAAGTGTATCCTTAACTTTTAAACTATTAGTAATAGTTAATATACCTGTATTAATATCAGGTAAGATAAATCTTTATGACTATAATACTTTGGGCCTAACTATTTACTTATAAAAGTAGCTTTTACCTCCTCATTTACTCTAAGAATTCTAAATCTAGTTGTAGTACATAAAAGTGTAGATTCATCAAACACTATCAACTGGCCCAACTCTGGTAAAATACCTTGTATCCATTGAGCTAAAACCTTTAGGAGAATATTAGGCTTTAGATAGTTGCTCTTACCTAGACTTAGTCTATGCTTGGAACTGGTAGTACTATTATCTCTAGCTTCATAGTCATAATTATCCTGGTATTGTAACTTATACTTCTGTTTATATAGTATCTTAGCTTTCTCTTAAATTCATGTTGTTCTGGTAGCCGTATAGTTTTCTTTCTAAAGTTAAAGTTTAATATCAAATACTTCCTCTGAAGTCTAGTAGTTCTTTATTTGGCTTTAGTATTCAAAGATCTGTAGGCTGTAGCTCAAATATACTTCTCATTCATCTCTAACCTCCTTATCAAATATGGGTTGCTTTGAGAATTAGGCAACTTTCTATATAGCTTCTATTAATAATCTAGAATAATATATGCTAATTGCGCTATATATATACTTTTGCTACTTGGTTTCAATCATATATCTTTTTTAACCTGCCTACAAATAGACTATATCTCTCTTCTAAGATCCAATACATATTTCTTTTATCAACTATTATGTTTAGTACTAGTGGAAGCAATCTTTGAGGCTTCTAAGCTAGGTTTTCCTTCTTTAAAAGCTCCTCAGCCAAACCTTTGATTTGCTTTATTATAGTTAAAGCAAGTCTATAGCAAGGGTATTTGGCTTTATACTAAGCATTGATTTCTTTATATATAGTCTTAGAGTCTTGTATCAGCTATTGTTTATTACTCTAAAGTATATAGTCTTTGTATAATACCTTTAGGTATCACTGTAAGCTACTATTTACTGACTTCCCTTTATAGGATTTGCTACAGCTAAGCACTAGACATTCTATATTTAGTGATTGGTATTTGATTATTATGTTATATAAAGAGATTATAGTAATAGAGATGTATAGGGCATGGTGTTGTAGAGATATGTATATACTATGTAGATACCAAGTTTAAATAAAGAAGAAAAAAGAAATAAATAGTCAGCAACCCACTTAAGTAATAATTTGTATACATATGTAACTATACTATATATAGTTTACTAAAAAAACTAGGTAGGATATGCCATCATCATGATATAAATACATATAGTATTATATCATACCTTACTAATAATTCAGGTTATACATATCAGTACATATAACATTACTCGATATCTTTTGAGTAGATTTGTATATCAGTGTATATAATATCACTCAATATCTTTTGAGTGGATTTGTTCTACCCTTTAAAATTATATTACATTATACATTTATTGACAGTCATATCAATTCATATAGAGTCAACAGGCTGAGATGTATATAGTAGTTACTTGACTTGTCAAGGGCACCTAGCCCAAAGTAGTGGAAGAACAATATAGATTGTCTTAATTACCTAGTCTTAATTTCGCAATTGGAGTAGAAAATGCAATAGAGGCAGTATTGACCATAGAGAAGAAGATGGCAGTTAGCATCTTCAATCACAATTGTAGAGTTGAAGCCATTATGTCATGGTGACAGCAGTGCTCAAATCATGCACATAACATGAAATCTTCAAGCATGGAGTAGAAGGTGAAATAATCATGATATTATTAAATGAGCGAGGTAGTCTACATTTCCAGCTTGAAGACAAATATTGCACGGCACGTAGCAGTCTTCATTATCAACACGGAAGACAAATATTGCACGGCACGTAGTAGTCTTTATTATCAACACGGAAGACTAAAGTTTGCGCGCACGAACAGTCTTCGCCACCCAGCCTGAAGACATAATGTGTGCCAAGAAGTTATTTTAGCGCGGGTGGGATTGCCCTGCCGTGTACATTACTTAACAATGGGGGCATTTTAGAATTGCCCCATTCTTAAGTAATGTTCGAGCTGCATGCTAGGTGCGTCCTTGGAGCGCTCAAAGGCACTGCACGCACAGAAACCCACGGAGGGGTACGCGCAGCGACTAAAGCTGTCCGGAAACCTTCGGGAACACGGGGCGCCAATATGTGATTGGGGCAGCCAAGCTTTGTCGGCCTACACTTGGATGGGGCTTTAAACTATGAATACGGTGCTCAGTATCGACAAACTGCCCACCCCAGATCAATATCTTATGTCGGACCTATCACATCAGATCTACCGGCTATATCTAATTACTAATTAGTGTATCATATGGTCCCCTTACTGGGACCGCATATGAGTACTGAGTAATTAATTAAAATAAAATTTGTATATCAATCTCACATCAGATTTATTACCGAGTCAGTCCGCCGCATGACAATAAGTCGAATCGCATAGTGGGTATGCTGCCCACGAGCGGCCAGATCATATATTTTGCACCATAATTGTGCAAGTTGGGATTGATATAAATGAAATCGGGAGTGCGCATATGGCATGGGGTTAAATAAAATCAGGTAAATACTATCCTTCTGTAAAATTCAAAGTCTTTCCAACAAAGCTAATCCGATGCTAATCAATCCCCAAATGGGAGGATATACCAATTCAGACCTTCTCCCTGCTGATGTACTCAGCGTTTGTATACTCCCAAGAGTATCAAATGATCCCTCACGTGCTCCTGAACCTGCAACAAATTCATGCCCTGCGTTGATTCAAGCTCACTCATCTTGGTGATTCCATTCTCCATCCACTTCTCAACAATGAGCTTGATCAAGGAGTGAACTATTTCCTCCGCAAGCCTAGAGTTCATCAGCATACACCAGCGCCTCCCTCGGGTGCCATCCTCATAGGCTAGAAAACGGTGAACTTTTAGGAATTCCGTGAGCTCAGCCTTCAAAAGATTCTCAACTCGGGAGTTTGTAGACATTGTTATTGTGGTTATTGCTGTTTTTCTCTCTGTCGTTGCGTCCAGATTAGTAGGGTATGCAAGTGTAGTAGAAACAGGAACTATGGCAATGAATATGGCTCTGGAGTCCCTAATTTACCTCTCGAGCCGTGGCCATGGCCCCATTCACTTTGCGGCTGCTTCATGGCCCCGGCCCTGGTAGTCACCCCCAGACCCAGTTCTCGCTAATACTGGGTTATTTGCAATCCCATAAGTCTGCCTGTCTCCTCGTACCTTCCGCACCTCCGGCAGGTAGGGTCAACCGAATCATCTAAACGAGCCCGCCAGGACTGGAGGTTGCCCTTCCCCGTCCTGCAGTGCACGTAATTGATCCTTGCCCTTCTATTCCACCCTATCACTCTGCCTTTCCCCGATCCGGCCACCCGCCTCTCACCTTCCCTTCTTCGCTTCCATTCCTGTTTCAACCCCCCTTCGGTAATTAGGGGATGGTCAGGGTACTCCAGTTCCGCCCCTTCTTTTGCTAAGGAGTCAGCTACCTAGCTCATTGCCCTCGATGCCCACATGGGCTTTGACCCAGCCGAGTCTAACTGCTCCCTCTGTAAGGAATACTCTCACGTAGGCTGATCACGGGAAATGCACGGGTCCGTAAATGGCAAATTGGGCGGAACAGGGTAAAATACAGGGGAACCGAATATGGCAAAACGGGCACATTCTGCGAAGGATAAAAGAGCCGGAAAGTACGCAGGAAAAATCTCTTGAGGGGTAGAGCACTGGGACCATAGCAATAAGTCTATAGCGATATCTAGATATCTCTCCTCTTCTGAATATACACGATCAATTATCTTCATGATTCCTTCGCTGCATAACCTCGTAATCTTACACCCTTGCCCCCTGCCCTTAGCCTCTGTGAGATCAGCTTCCCCACCTCCTTGAGGTCAGCTGTCCTAGCTTTACCTGGCCTGCCCGCCCTCTGGATAGCCATCAGAGCGGCCTGGGAATCAGACAGAATTAGGAGCTTCCAGTCCCTTTTAGACTCCCCCAAGGCCTTTTTTATCCCAATAACTTCGCTATCCCATACCGTGGCCATCTTTCCGATGCCTACTCGCCCCTTCACCCTTCCGCCCGCCGAGCACCACCCCCCTCCTACTCGGCCCTGTTCACTCTTGCTTCCATCCGTGTAGACAACCACAGAATCCTCCTTTGCCGCTTCAATCTTCCTTTGCCACTCCTCTGGCTTCGACTCCCTGGTCAACCCGAAGTCTACCATGGGAATCTGGACGAGCTCGACCTTGCCTCCGATGCTCAGTACCTCATTTCCTTCCTGCTTTAGTAGACCCGCCTTGCTTCGGATGGCTGACATGACGGAGGTGAAACCATCGGATAGGGGGAAAGGTTCCCCGAAGTAGTCCCACGCCCTCCCCGCCTCAATGTTCCACCTCCTAAACCCCTCCCTCAACGACAGGTCCCCCAGGGCCTCAGGATCCCGCATCATTTTTCTCAGCAGTCTCGTCTGGGCCGCATCCAGGACCATTCTGGGTGACTCCACCCCTGCGATCTGGCTTACCAGCTCTCTGCGAGAGCCGTGGATCCGAATCGTGTATTAGACAGCAAATTTTTCAAATAGTACAGTATGTAGTGTGGTAATCTTGATGTTGACTGACGCAGCCGGTTTCTTACACTCGTCCCCAACCTCACTTATTCCAACGTCAATGCCGCTGGTACCTCATGCTAAACCTACGTAATGCGCAGACAACAAGCCAAAAACCTCGAACAATCTTTGTTTTGCAACTGCAGAAATCTGGCAAGAAGTCACAGATTCCACCACTATCAAAGGCCAATTCCGAAGGACCTGATGTGGCACAAGATATTGTACACTTCACTGTCACATGAGGCTGGAAAGGATGCAACGGCCTTGAATACTCCAGTCTGAAGACATCAATACACCCGGGAGTTCAAACTGGCAACTACCTCCTGAGTCTGAAGACCAACCCGACTTGCCAACAGACACAGAATATGAAGGTTCTGACCTTGAGATTTTAGATGATGAGGAGGAGGCGGATGGAAGTGATGATGAGCAGGGAAAGTATATTACTGAGAAGAGGAGCGCTATTCAATATGCTGAGATCGAGATTACGCTTGGGGAGGAGTTTGTGTACTAGATATCAATTATGCCACTATAGGCGACTTTCCTGAGATTCTTTATAAGGCAGTATCTCGAATATAAGCTAGTATCATATATAGGACAGTACATTCAAGGCTCCTCCGACCGCCCGTTTGTAAATAAGAAAGCATTCTTACTTGCGAAATAATACAGTATTTATACGGCAAGCCCCTGTATTTTTGGTGCAGTGAGTGCTAGCACACAGTAATCGTTGGGTAATTACCACTAGGGGTTTCCTAGAACATCAGGGCAAATCCTAGTCTGGTTGGCACTGTGTACAGCCCTATATCGGATATATCGGATAGACTACTCTACTTAAGGGGCATATTGCTCAGTACTATATGTAGTATTATATTCCCCACGGCTGCTAGCATTTTTTTACTTTTAACGTCTTATTACTCAGGTTATGGCAGGGCCGATACGTTATAGCCTGTAACTAGAAATAATGCGCAAGCATATGTCGTTTCTGGGTCTCTGGGGAAGCTGGATAAGCAGCGTCCAAAGATAGCACGTTAGCCATCCAATACCTCAGTCAGCTCCTGTCCGAGATGCGCTAATATAAACATAACCGATCTTACCGGTATGCCAAGCGTTCGGTATGGGAAATAACCAAGGGATATTACCTATAAAAAAATCCACATACGGGCAGGGTAAACGAGTTCGGTCACTTAACGCCCGCATAATTTGCTCTTTTTAAAACTCATTACTCATATGCTGTCCCAGCAAGGGGACCATGATCATCCAGGTGGATACCCCTCTCCTCCACTACCTTGGGTCAAGTCTCAGTCTGAACTTTATTGCTAAGTCATGGAAAACCTTTTTAGGACAAACCCATAGTCCTTGGTTGTTAGGAAAAACTTTTGGAAGGAGGCAGGATTGGGAACCTTTGAATGCAATCGGATGGTTCCCAACTACAACCATCCACTCTCCTGGACGGCACGCGGCTGATCAAACTCGGTATAGGTACTTCATGTCTTAAATTTAAACCTTGGATCATGTTCTCACTACTGTACGCAATATCAACTTCTCATAACCAAAGATCAGTATAGCTGAAAGTTGTAGTTATTTCGTGTCCCTATATGTACCGTAAATATGTACAATACCTAAAATGATCTACACATGGATAGAGTGGAACCTACAACGTCAAGATATTTCAAATAAACAACATTAAATACCATCAAAATTTGGTGGTCCTTATCTAATTGAGGTCAAATCAATAAATAATGATTTACAGAGTCTTCTTTTATGTATTACTATGGTCGCATTCCCGGGATTGGTGTTACTTAGGTAGGAGTCCAAGCTCACCAATAACCACAACCGCAAAGGTGGGATCAACCAGAAAACTTGAAACTTAAGATAACTTCTCGTTGCTCGGAGTAGTTCCGTGCGCCCCAGCCCCGTCTTACATGACTTTTGCCGGCCAGTCAAATCTCCACTGCAGTAAGCCTAGGGCGGTATCTATCCGAAACTATGCCCTCCTTCTCGTGAACCACGGCGTAATATTATTTTGTGTGAAACTGCTTTCAGACTCTATATAATACTATTACTCCCTTGTTGGTTCCCAAGTCACAGCGCTGAAGACATTCCTTCATTACCAATTTCATTTGATTACACACAGTTGAGCTTCTGGTTAAGCTCCTTCTTCGATTCCGTTATCAATACCATTTTTATAATTCTTTCACTTTACTTTTTTGCACACCGACCCAATTCCTTCTTTCACAGACTTAATATTTCAAATCCAACATGCAGTTCACACTCACCACAATCACTGCTGCCACGGCGTTCCTTCCTCTCCTCGCAAATGCGCATCTGCACATAAACATGCCAGGTTCCTACCTCGGATCTGACAATATGGGCCCAGTTCAGCCATCTGGAGCAAACTTCCCATGCACAGTCAATAACTTCAGCAATAAAAGCGGCGAAGGCCCCACTATAACTCCGGGGAGGAGTAGCAAATTCCAGCTTCTGGGTACTGCGGTCCACAGTGGTGGGAGTTGCCAGATATCAATCACCTATGACTCCCCTCCTACCAAGAATTCGAATTGGAGAGTCATCAAAAGCTTTGAAGGCGGTTGCCCAGTAAAACATGATGGGAATCTCAGCGAGGGATTAGGAGTTGACAATCAATTACCCCCTCTGGTATATACAGTGGCTAAGGGCATGCCTAGTGGAGCTGCGACTATTGCCTGGTAAGTCTGATATATCCCTGGAGCACCATGGACAATGATTGTCGAGTAGAATGTGGTAGCTGATCAAGTTGATAACAACAGGACATGGGTAAACAGCACTGGAAATCGCGAATTCTATATGCGTTGTCAAGCTGTCAAAATTGGGGGGAGTCGAAAGAACAAGAAGGTCTTCAACAAATTACCACCTTTGTTTGTTGCAAATGTTGGAAGCGAGAATAAGTGCACAACTATAGGTGCTGAGGGGAAAAATATTAAATTTCCAATACCAGGGAAGAACAAGGTTGGGAGTGGGAATGCAGAGCCGAATGGGAAAGATTGCGTTACGGCTGCGGAGAGGAGGAGAAAGGGAAAGAAATAGACCTCCGATATGATCTTGGGGATATTGACCAAAAATAGAATGTAATTAATTACATCTCCCTTCGACGAACGAGAAGGATTGAATTGAACTTAATATATTTTTCTCCTGTAGGAAGAGATTCACTCCGCACCTAGAAATATAAGCATGATTCCCTGTAACTGGCTGGTGTCAATAAGAAGGAAGTAATCGTACCAGTAATATAGGGTAAATACACCCTTTGTATTGCGAACGAAAGCTACAATCACATCCGGCTGCCACACAGAGATACAAAAATTATACATAATATACTAACCGCTGCTCTAGAAATTTAAATAAACACGTTTGCACATTCTGCCATCAGCGTTGGCGTGCTTTTGAGGGACGTTTGTTCATTTATGTATGTCACGGACGTGCCACTGATTTTTGCCACTAAGCAATAAGATCATTACCGGTACCCCAATCGTATTCCTTTCATGTTAACATTTTGTCACACATTCAATCCATTTCTTCAAGACCTTTGGATATGTTCTGGCCTGCCCGGGGTTGACCCACTACAGGTATGGTGGTCAGTTAAGGTAGGGTCGCCACTCATGAATGTATGCATGACTGTCAGCTGAACATGAGTTTGGCTTGCCATGCTCAACTGAATATACTACCCTCAGTATGCCTCCCAGTCAGCTGAACGTGTTCTGACCCGAACAGCAATACGGCCCGTTCAGCAATGGGTTGACCCTTTCTAGTGTATTCTCTCTATCTCTTTACAGGCACCCCGATTTGGATGAAGCATTGGATACTATTGTACTACGGAATGGAACTTGATTTTCTAATATTTTCTCCTGTGAAATGGTAATCTTTTCTTTAATTCCGTTTGCGGATTAATACTATGTATTATATCTTTGATGCCTCCGCTTGTTTGGGCGTCTGCCTTCAATTCCCCATAGTTCCGCATAACATGTGTATTGATAGAAATTGCTGTGGTGTTGGTCGGATTGGTGAATGAACTAGACCATTGCTGGATGGGCCGGTCGTTAGAATGGACATTTTTTTTTTTTTTTTTAAGATAATACTCAGTACTCATGCGGTTCCGATAAGGGACCTTATCCGATCGCTTTCTAAGTACAGTTAACTATTAGCTGGGGAAGGACAAAAAGCAATGGAGGCTTTCTCTTGAATTTTCCAATTGATGAGCCACGGATGGATTCAGGACGAGGCAAGTTAATCTTCCAGGTCCGGCGACTAACTATATTCCATAAAGGAAAGAAACACAACTCAAGTGCCAAATCGGCAAACAGATGTAAGTATAGGAAAGCCGATGAACTTAACTGAAGTGGGGCCCCATGCTGTCATTAACTGGCTAATGCCAGATGACCCCGAGAGGCCTAACTAACTGAGGCCAGACCCTCCAAATCCTTCTACAACATAAAGAAGTGAAGCGGGATTTCCTGATTGAATCCCGCTCCAAACCTCTGCTATGTCCCTTCCATTAGGACCCCTCTTCCGGCTCCTCATAGTCCTCTACTGAGATCGAATAGGAGTAATGAATTTCCTTTTTTTTTTAAAAAAAAAAAGGCCAGCTGTCTGTAAAGGGAGAAAAGAAAGCCTGCATTTCGTATTTGTGGAATCAAGGGCCCCTCTGCCGGCAAGCCGTCTGTACAAGAAAGTGAAAATGGACTCTACCGCGTCCCACTTATCTCCATCCTCCTCCGCGAAACATATGGGGTAGTCTATGTCTTCCCAATCCTTGATGCTGCCTAGGGCAGCCCTTTGGTCTCTGAATCTGGACGTCGAAGGTGATGTGTTGACCGTCCTGTATCTGATATAGGAGTAATAAGTATTTTTTTGTTAAAAATAAAAAAAGAAGCCTCTATCAGATGGCCGCTCTGGCAGGCGCTTGTGTCGAATTCCCAATTTTGTGAGCCAGTCTTTAGGGGCCCTCTGTCCGATTATAGCCATGTGAATGCTGATAGTGCGTGTCGGTTCCACTCTGAGCTCCTGGCCCCGAACCCTTTTGCTGTGCGTCCCTCCCTCCTATATGCTTTCGATGCTTGCCTGATGCCTCCTTCCGTTACCATCGAGGTAGTTAGGGAGATCTGGCCAGGGTAGAGGCGAGGGCCGCAAGCTTGCTGGCCTCCTCATTACCTTTGATGCCGATGTGAGAGCGGACCCATGAGATGGATGTGTCTTGCTTGTTGGCGTCTGCTCAAGGAGGAGGCTGGTAGCTCTGACTCTCTACTGCTCCTAGCGGGCTGGAGGCCTTGGGAGTGTAAGGTTCCCTTACCCAAAGGAGAAGTCCCAGACATGTATGTATACCGTAGAGAGAAGGGGAATCCCCGAAGGAGAAAGGGCGAAGAACTAGCGAACGACCGAAGACCTGTATATAGAGAGACTGAGGAAGCTCTCTCCGAGACTCCTCAGGCAAGAATACACCTCATAGCTCTTACAGGGAGATGTTCATAATTAAGGAGACAACCGCGGAGGAGCCCGCAAAATTGAGGAATCTTTGTGTGCCTTGAGAGCGAGGTCCAGGGCCTGTCGTGTAATTATTGCTACTGCCTGCCTGCCTGCTCTTTCTTCTCTATGGCGATGGAGAAAAAAAAAAAACGATACAAAAGACTTCGCCTCTCAACCTTTCGGTGAAAGAGGCTACATGTCCCCCTAACAACCATCGAAGAAATTCATTTCAGACCTTTCCAAGACTCGAACCCCGGGCCAGGCTCGCACTGCAACAGGTCTTGCCATTCGACCATGTTGGTGGTTACGGAAGGAAGTGGTCAGGAGTTGCTATCAGTTGGTTTCGGGTAACCATTGCCACATGCTACGGTATTACCATTTTAACCTTTTTTTTTTTTTTTTTTTTTTTCTTAAAAGTCTATACGCCGATTCGACCTAATGGTCCCGTTCCCAGCCCGAAGACCAGGTATGCCCACGTAGTCTGGAGGGGATTGTGCCAACCAGACTAATGCCCACGGTACCACGGACAAAGTAAATACAATTCTACCTCCGCCACCACGTCCATGCGGCTCCTCCCCGAAAACATCAACTCCGCCTAAGGACTTAAAGGTTCAACCTGTGAAGAAATTTTCGAACAGGTCCCTAACCACCTCCCTGTCCCCATCCTCACCCTTCCTCCTTCTCAACCATACCCCTCATGGCCCCCCTAACGGGGCCGCATAGGAGTATTAAGTATTTAAAAAAAAAAAAAAATTCTCAACCATACTAGTACTGAACCATACCTCTCTTTCGTCCGCCTGCTCCCATGAGCTCCACCTCCGCCCGCTCCACTCACCAGCGGGACAGACCAGTGCGACGTGCTTCCCTGTTTCCACCTGGCCACATTCAGGGTTCAAGTTCGTCCAGAGTATGCCTCCACCAGCCCAGTCTTCCCTTCCCGGTCTGACATTGGGTGTAGTTCAGCAGGGCTTTCTTGTTCCATTTCAAGACCCTCCCCTTCCCCGTGCCTGTGACCTCCCCCTCGGGCCCCTCCGCCTTCCTCTTCCTTGTCCAGGCTTGCCTTCTACCATTTAACCTAAAACTAAGCTAGCAGCAAAGTATCCAGCCTTCACTATCTCCCTAGGAGCAATATCTAGACGTAGAAGCATTTATACTTTGAAGTGTAAGATACGACTTTCGATTCTTGACTCCCCTCACAACTAGTTTTGGAAAGTCTCATATTTATTTATTAGAAACAGTTGTATTCGTGTGCACCTCTATCAGAGAGGTATGACAAGCCACCAAGGTCGAATGTATCCATGATAACGTCAAGTGCCAACTATCTTTTGAATTGCCACGAACCAAAAGACTTTTAGTTGGCCATTGCATTTCTTGTATTTTTATCTTTGCTTATCTCAGAATACTTACACGTGCGGTCTAATATAGAAGATTCAAGCCCCACAAGGATTTGAGAAACTCCTTGATAGATGTATCGTCACATTTGATCTTTGTAACGCATAGTACCACCCCAATTTCTCGCCTTGGAGGTGAAATCAACCGGCCATCGTGGATATAGACCCCGTATTAAGTGACAGGAGTTGGTGAGGCTGGATCGCTGCAGGTAACGTAATAAACGGATATGTATCGTGCCATGCCTAAGATCGGCAAGTAAGTGTTCGAGGGCTTTACTTTTAATTTTGCTTTTATCGAAAATAGAATAGAGGAAATTTGTCAATGTCATCAAGAAGACCAAAGAGGTTACATGCTCACCCAAAGAGTGTTATATGTGAAGGCTCATTTTGCGAATAACTTGTGAGTTGCAAAATAGGAGAGATATACATACTAAACATACATGTATGGGGCCGCATAGGAGTAATAAGTATTTAAAAAAATAAAAATAAACATACATGTTTCATAGATTCACTCTGACTAAGGCTTCAAAAGTTTATGCTTCTTGAAGGTTTAGTTTAAAATTTCTGGGCTTTTGATGCAAATTATTCTAATTAGCTTATTTTCTAGATCCTACTGACCTAATATATTAAAATATAATATCGAAGGAAACATACATAACACTAGGTATCTAATCTGCAATTGTGATAATAATATATGTCATACCCCCCATACTTTCGCTTTGACGCCTTGGATTCTTCGACTTTTCTAGATTCTCCGCATTCAGCCAGCGATAGCGATCTTTCCCTTCTGTTTCACTTTGTGTCTGCTACACCGCTCGAAAGCCAGACGTCACCAATCGCCACAACGTCCTGTCAACAACCCACGACAGTTACCAACAAACAAACAAGCACGCCACCTTCCCCACGGTTTTTCTCGCTCTTTACCGCGAATTTCAGTATACTCCGAGTCAAGGAGTTAGTATGCCAGATTGTCTCTCGAGCGGTATTATCAAATTCGGATTTTACCCCTGTCCAGCACCGCATAGTGATAGTCGTTTCCCATCTCCCAGCTCCCATCAGTGCTTCTCAACGGCTAGTTTATTGACTGCGACGGCAACTGAGCTTTGGTATTCCCAGAGCTTGTGCTTGCAGCAGGAGATCCCATCAAGGCAGAAGATCATCACTCGCCGAGGGAGGCGGGGTTTGCGGAGTCGGCAGGGGAGGGTGAATTTTCGGTTGTTTGGGGCTGTATACCCACCGGCGTACTCTGCAACGGAGCAGCATCACAGCGAGCGATATTGCTTTTTGCGTTCTAGAACTTAACGATTGAGTATTTGTGTTGTAATTGGTGAGCGATTGGCGTTGCTGGGAGTACGGAGTAAGGAACATATTGGTTTCATTGGGCAGTTTGCAGCGGCAGTTTATACCCCCATAGATACATTTACACGGAGCCAGCACACTGGTCCAGGTACAGATATCCCAATCCCCCCATGGCGCGGAAAAACAAACCTTCGCGGGGCAGCGCCTCGAAGAAGTCTACAAATACTTCTCGCCCCGGTAATGGATGTGCATCAAACAGCAGAAACAAGAACGGCAACAACAACAGCAGCGGCAGCGACAAGAACGGCAGGACCGAGCGACCGGACGAGCTCGACGAATAGGACGACCCCGAAGTCAGACACAAGCTTAACTCGCTCAGAAAGCTCGTACGAGTACAGACAACCAACCATCTCACCACGAGCAGCTGAGTCACAGGAACCCCCCAGGGGTACTTTTTCTTTGAGCACCCCCCTCTCGAGCGGGGCTCTAGCGTCTGATTAAAACACAGGTGGCAACCACCCCAATCCAAGATTGGACTGGCCCACTTGGCACACAAGGTCACAACCAGGAAACCCAAAGGACGGTTGCTACAGCAACCAGCATCCCAAGGTATAATAGAGCACATTGGGTCGACACTACTGCCGACCCCAATGACTACGGCACCGCCCCCAAGGGGCATCGTCTACGGACCCATCACGGATTGGGGCAAGGGAGAATGTAAGCTAATCTCCAGCATGGGAATGGAGAAAGGAAGGGACTGAGGAGACAATATGTGGTGGGGAATGTAGCCAAATAGGCATCAGTCTCGGAATTCGGGGAGAAGGGAGCAGAAGCACTTAGCCAAGCTATGGAAAACACAGAACAGGCGAGGAAGGCATGGGCAGAGGAAGGGGATTGGTGCAGGCACATTTCTCAGATGGAGAGAAACCTGAGGGTAGAGGAGGAGGTTATCAGGGTGGGGGATGGCCCCTTAGTGGTAAGGGCCATAATGATCCTCAACAGGGCAGTAGCAATTCAGGACAGGGCCGCGAATGGACAACTGGATGGCTACCAAGTAGACTATTGCATGGTAGTCAAAGGGGATGATCTACTGGAAAGCATCACCGTCAGGCAGGAGTCGGAGCTCTTTGGAACAATACACCATTGGACGCTGATGACATCAGGGAGTGGGAAGCTGGCAGATATCGAAGCAAGGACAGGTGATAGGGAGGGGGTGGGGGAGGACGAGGTATTGGAAGATGAGGCCATGAGATGAAAGGGGAAGAAGAGGAGGCTAGGGGATACAGAGGCAAGGAAGGAGTCAGGAAAGGAGATTCAGGAGGGACAAGGAGGAGAACCCTCTGGAGGAACCCTAACAGCAATGGACTGGGGAAAGGAATATATATCGGAAGCTGGCCAACCTGGGGGTGTGGGGGCTAGCCAAATTGGACTGGAGGCCAGCCAGCCAGAGGGAGCAGAGGGCAGCCAGCTAGGAGGACTGGAGGCCAGCCAACATGCAGCAAGGGAGCTGACAGAGAAGGAGGTGAGAAACCTTACTCGAGAGATAGTGGAGAGGCAAGCAGAGGGGAGGGGGGATGAGAATATGGGAGATGAAAACATGGATGGAGAAGAGAAACAGAGGGGAGAACAGAAGAGGACATAGAAGGGGGTGTGTGAGCTCCGAAGCGGGCTGGAACTAGTGGGGGCGATCAGGGAAAACATGGAAGTCCTGAGGTCAATTAAGCAGCTAGAGCATGGAGAGAGGACTTGGAGGTTAAGGAGAGATGCTACTCTGGCCAGGACAATCATAGTGGTAAATGGGGACTGTATTGAGAGAGGCTGGTATGAGCTCGGAAGAGAGGAGGACAAGGGGGGCTGGAAGAGGCTGGCAGAAGAAGTCATGACAGAAGGCCATATGGGGAAGATCAGAGTAGTATCAGAGGCAGAAAGATATTGGAGGATGGCATCAGAGGTAAAGGCAGGAGTACTCCAGGGGCTGGAAAAAGAGATTAGTGAGATGAAGGAGCAGCTAGCACTACTGGCGGTAGCTATGGGAGCAGGCATAGCACAGGAGCAGGCAAGGGTGCAACAGACACTCTCAGCCCGAAGAGGAAGGGCGGAGGAGGAGAAAAGGAAAGATAAGGAACTGAAGAAGATAGAAGGCAGGAAGAGAGAGGTTGAAGCTGAAAGAAAGAGAGAGGTAGAAGCCTAGGGGGAGGCAGAAAGGGTGGCATCCCAGGCTAAGACAGTGAGAGCAAGTTAGCAGAAGGCATGGGACGCTTGCAAAGATGAACTGAACACTCTGGGGAGGAAAGATAGGGCAACCATGAGCGGGGATGAGCTAATTGAGCTAGGGAGGCAAATAAAAGAGGCCAAGACCATGAAGGAGAGAATCGAGAAAGAGGTGAAACAGCCTCTGAAGACATGCGTAAGAAAGACTAGGCAGGTAATTGATAGGGAAATCACGAAAGCAGTACAGCTAGTGCTAGAGCACACTAAAGTAATCGACGCAAGGGGCAAAGTAGGCTTAGAGGCAGCAGTAGGTAAGGTCAACATGCTCTTGAGAACACTAGCAATAACACAGGACTGGAAAGCCTGAACAGTGACAGTGAAAGCAGGGATAGGGGAGTTTAGAGACAAGTCCAACTGGCTAGTCGGGGGGGTAGCACAACAAGAAGACCCGATGAGAGTTGCAGGGGAGGTAGGCAAAATGCTAGTCCAAGTATTTGGGCGCTCAGGGGACATCCTGAATATCTGGGTAGAGGAAGGCAGGGCAGTGAGAATGATAGCCCCCTTGGCCCTAATGAGAGCAGGAATTTCGGAAGATAGGAAGGCCTTAGCAGCACAGCTTAGGAGGGAGAATAAAGACATAAGGGGAGCCAAAAGGATGCCGAAGGCCTGGGGGGTAGCTAAGGCCACAGGATTCACCTTTGATGTAGTGGACGCAATGGAAGTGGCCAAACTGGTGAGAACGGGAATCGTATGGGAAGGCAAGGTAAGAAAGGTGGCCATGTATGAGCAGGGTAGGGCAGTACAAGGGGCAAGTAGGAAGGTGGAAGCTCCAGCAGGCCCAAGGGGTTGGAGGCCACTAGGGCTAATTGGGGCAGTAAGAAATGGTATACACTTGGGACAACAACAACGGCAGCAGCAGCCAAGGATGAGTGGGATACAGTACTTCAGATACCTAGGCTAGGGGCATATCAAACGAGACTGTATACTTAGGGGCAGGACAACAGGGGGCATGCTGGCTAGGAGAGGCAGAGATAAGGATAAGCAGGACAGGGAGCAAGAGGGCAGGACAGACGAGGAGGGCTTCGTGGAAGTAGCTAATAGATGAGGGGGGCTTAGGGGGATAGGGGGCAAAGAGAGCCTAGCAGAAGACAAAAGAAAGCGAGAAGTGCATGTAGGAGGGAGGGACATAGGGGGGGGCCTACTAGTAGCCCTACCCGCTTGTAAGGGGGTGCAGGTGGCATATCAGAACGTATGTGGTAGCCACATAAATATGCATGCGTTCTTAGAGTGGTGCAAGGAGAAGGAGGTAGATGTGGTATTTGTAGGAGAGGCATGGATAGATAAAAAGGGTAGTGGAACACAAAGTCATCCAAGCTACACACTCGGGTTAGAGGTTAAGAAGGGAAGGAGGGTAATGGCATATTGGAGTAAGAGATGGCAAGGGAAAGCGAAGGTAGTAGCGGAGGAGGATAACAGCGTTTTCATAGAACTAGGCAGCAGAAGGCTAGGGGGCATCTATGGGAACGGAAAATCACAGGGAGATAAGTGGAAGGATTAGCTAGGAGAAATAGGCAGAAGAATGGGTACTGAGAGCGCAGTCGTGGGGGACTGGAATGTCCACAGTTAGACATGGGATGCGGGAAACAGAGTAGACAGTAGGGGGAAAGTCTTAGCTGAATAGATAGAAGGCTGGGGGCTTGAGGTAGCAGATGGAGAAGGAGGGTGGACATGGGAAAGGACAAGGCGTGGGCGTCTGGAAAAGAGCAGGATCGATTTCTTTATAAGCAAGAGTGTGAGGGGATGGCAGAATGTAAGAAGCACTAAGCTGTTATTAGACCATTGGGCGATCAGGGCAGAGCTGGAGGTAGACGGGGCAGGGGAAGTAGGAAGCGAACAGGAGGTAGTTGATTGGAAAGGATTGGAGGGACTCGTTGAGAAGCTAGAAGAGGACCCAGGGGGGGAACAAGACCGGTGGTACAAAAGCTTAAGTGGAGCTAATACGTATGGAAAGATGATGACACTGAGGGCCCAATTCTCTAAGAAGCTGAATATCACTGACAGATCCAAAAGATGGTGGGATGCAGAACTGACAACTCAGCTAAAGATCACAAGGAGGAGTAGGAGACAGAAGTTGGGGGAGGCGTTGGACCAGGCAGCGAGGGCCAAAAGATGGAAGGCAGAAAAGGAGAAAATGAGGGGAATGATTAGAGAGAAGAAGAGAATCTATTGGCAAAGATTCTGCAAAGAGAACGGCGAAAAAGACCCTTAGGAGGTCATCAAGTGGGCCAAAGACCCCTGGCACCTGCACCAGCAAATGAGGACTCTAGAGGACACCGACAGCAGAATATTGGAAGGGGACCAGGAAAAAGCGGAGGGCTTAATTAGGGATCATTTTAGTTGGAGACCTGAGGGAAGGGGACTAGATAATGAAGAGCTAGAGCTAGAACCAGAGATGGAAGGGGAAGAGAAGGAGAAAGGGCTATGGGAGGAGGAGATAAGGAAAGCGCTATGAGGAACTAGCAATAAATCAGCAGCCGGCCCAGATAGAATTGGATACCGGTTCATCAAGACAATCTTAAAGACCAGACTGGGAGATCAAGTGATAAAGGAAGTGGCTGGAAACCTAAGGAGGGGGAGGATCCTCGCTAGCTGGCAGTTCAGCAGAGTGGTAATAATCTCGAAACCCGGCAAGGACCTAGGGAAAACAAAAGGATGGAGGCCAATTAATCTCATCAACTGCATAGGCAAGCTGGGTGAAAAGGTAGTAGCAGAACGGCTACAAGGATCAGGCTTGCTCCACAAACATCAATTTGGGTTGGTAAAAGGAAGGTCAGCTACCAAAGCAGCCTTGAGGATGGTCATCAGATCCCAAAGATGCCTGGCCAGTGGGGGAGCGGTAGGCTGGGCCTTCTGGGACATCAAGGAGGGGTTCCAAAATATAAGGGAGGAAGATGTAATAAGGGAGCTAAGCAAGTCTGAAGAAGGGAGGAAGTGGATCCCTTGGGTCAAGCAGTTCTTCCGCGCCCGCCAGTTTGAGCTAGAATGGGATGGAAAGGTCAAGGGCTCAGGGAAGACGAATTTGGGATTACCGCAAGGATCCCCACTCTCCCCTATAATTTTCCTGATATGGATCATGCTGATCATCGGAAAAATGGAACGAGAACTGACCAGAAAGATGGGGGCAGAAGCGGACATGGAGCTCCCCTCATATGTAGACGACTTGCATTTAAACATCTGCGTATGGGATCATCCAGTGCTGGATATGGAAGATTGGTTAAGAAAGGCAGATGAGGTAGTAGGACAAGTGGCCACAGAGAACTATCTACCTCTCGAAGAAGGCAAACATGAGGAGATGGTATTAAGGGAGAAGAGGAGAAGAAAAGATAAAGATGTTAAGACAGTCAAATGGGTAGGGTTCCTCATGGACGAGAGCCTAACCTTCAAGGAACACTGGAAAAGTAGAATCGCCAAGGCAAGAAAGCTACTAGGGCTAATGAATGGCCTAGGCAACTCTAACTGGGGGATGAGCGCGGTCAGTTGGAGGGCGGCATATACTGGAATAGTAAAGGCAGTAGCACTATAGGGAGCAGAGCTCGGCTGGAGGGGGCAAAAAGACTGGGAGGAAGAATTCGAGAAGCTTTAATACTAAGCCCTAAAGAAATGTGTAAACACCACTTATGGCTCCTGCAGGGAGTTAGTGAGCCAGATCGCAGAGGTGGAGTCCCCCAGAATGGCACTTAACGTAGCGCAAGCTAGGCTGATAGCCAAGATGATATGGGATCCAAAAGCCCTAGGAGACTTATGGCTCAGAGATGGAGTAGAAGGATGGAATAGGGAGGTAGGGAGGTTGTGGGACTACTTTGGACAGCCCTTCCCCTAGCAGGATGGGTTTACATCGGTCCTATCGGCTATCCGGAGCAAGGCGGGGGTACTGATGGAGGAGGAGAATGAGACAATCAGCATGGGAAGGGAAGTACCGATAATGGACATACCACTAGTAGATATGGGCCTAACGAAGGATGCAACACCAGACAGATGGGCAGGCAGAATTAAGAAGGTAAAGGAGGATGCAGCCGTCCTCTATACAGATGGCAGCATGAGTGAGGATGGAAGGGTAGGAGGAGGCTGGAGTTCCCAGAGGGGGACAATTGAAGGGAGCATCGGGCTCGGTCGCATATGCACCATGTGGGATGGGGAGGTGGCTGGAATAGACAAGGTACTAGAAATGACAAATGCAGGTTGGAAGATGCTCATCCTATCAGATCCGCAAGCAGCTATTGCAGCAATCTGGAAGGCGGCACAGGTAGGGAAAGCAAGGACTGCGGAACTGGCCCGCACAATCCTACAAATCAAGAGCCGACAGGAGGAACTAGGTGCCGGGGCAGTGAAGCTGGGTTGGGTAAAAGCCCATGTAGGGATACCAGGCAACGAACAAGCAGATGTAATGGCAAAGGCAAGAGCTGAGCAGCTAGACCCCCTAACCTAATTATCACGGAGGGAGGCCTAAGCCAGGAATGGAGGAGGAGGAGGCAGGAGGAGAGAAAGGTAGTGGGGACAGGGATGGGCAAAATAGTGAAGTGGGGTAGGAAAGCCAGAGTCAATTATGTACACTGCAGGATGGGAAAGGGCAACCTGCAGTCCTGGAGGGCAAAACTGGATGACTTGGAGGACCCCACTTGCCGAAAGTGTAGAGAACAGGTCGAGACAGGAAGGCATGTGGCCTTGGCCTGCTTATATGGGGAGGCCCTGGGAAGGAGATGGAGTACCTGGGAGGAGGTCGATGATAAAGAGAGATGGGCAAGCAAGATAAGGGAGGAGGGGAAGGAGATCGTGGTGGACCTAGCGGAGACTTTCTTCGCTAGTTTAGATCTCGGGTGAGGAGCGGGGGGGTGCTATGAATAAGGGGAGGGCCTGACAGGGGCGTGGCGGGGGAGGAAGGGGTGATTTCAGCTAGTTTTCTTAGGTTCGGGAGGCTG
The DNA here is from genome assembly GCA_015179025.1 of Terfezia claveryi. Classification (NCBI taxonomy): domain Eukaryota; kingdom Fungi; phylum Ascomycota; class Pezizomycetes; order Pezizales; family Pezizaceae; genus Terfezia; species Terfezia claveryi. Next base: position 40,073 of record WHUX01000078.1, read on the forward strand.
GGCGCTCACGCAATCCGTTGCCCCGTGGATATACCGAGTCTGTTAAGACAAGGGAACGGGGCCATCTCATAGCCTTAGGCTCCATAGATGTACAGATTCTAAAAAAAAGAAAAAAAAAAGCGACAAGAACGGAAGCAGCAGCAACAACAACAACGACAACAACGACGACAACAACAATGACAACAACAACAAGAACAACCAGAGAACAGTCACCGTCTCTCCCGCTTCGGCTCTTGCTCCCCTGGCCGCTTTGAGACTTATATCGAACAACGTCAGCGGGAAGAGCAGCAACAACAACAGCAGCAGCAACGGCAGCGGCCGTAACAATAACAAGACAAGAACTCAGATGGCGGGAATGAGCCAGCCTCATCTTCTTTCTCCGCCGTCAACACAAACTCTGAAAAGCGCAATAGCCTCACTAATTATATATCCGCGTCATCAGCAGCAACAGCAACAGCAACAGCAACAGCAACAGCAACAGCAACAGCAACAGCAACAGCAACAGCAACAGCAACAACACAGAAACAGCAACAACAACAGCATCAGCATCAGCAACAGCATCAGCATCAGCATCAGCATCAGCACCCTCCCTCCAATCACTCACTCCCACCGAAGTTGCGTTGCCCTCGCTCATCGAAACCTCGAGATCCTTCAGGTACAATCCACCTTCCCCCCCCCCCGCGCATGCTCGAACGAAATTAATATTCATTATCTGTTGGCTATAAGACGAATTCACCACTCTCGACGAAGCCCTCATCATATCCATCCACCTCGATTCACCCTCCTCTCTCTCCAAGTCTCGTGCAATCCTCTCGCACCTGAGTGGCGTTACTATTTTAGGCGAAGACGACCCCCCCCCCTGCCGAGGATGAATTCCCGCCAGAGTCGACCATCGAATACACGCCAACCACGTCTTCGGATCAAGGTGGGAGTGGGAGCGGGGGTGGGGCTCTAGGTCCGGAGAGGCAGATGAGGAGGAGGAGGAGCTGGATATGAGTGATCTAGCAAAGCTCAAGAGGGTTTTTCCGATGGTGAAGGAGTTCACGCTCGTGAGAGCGCTGGAGAAGAGTCCCGCGGGGCGGAGGGCGCAATGGATGAGTTGCTGAATAGGGTTTTTCTAGATGAGGTCGGGGAGGAGGAGAGAACGTGGAAGGGGTAGGGAGGGGTGTGGATGGGTTTGGCATGGATGATGATAATAATGGTGAGGGGGGAGTTTGTTGAGGAGGAAGAACAAAGGCAAGGAAAGGAAAGTGGGTGGTGTGGGGGGTTGTGGATTGACACCCAGAGGAGGATGGATTTTCAGGAGGAGAATACTCCCGGGGTTGCAGAAGATGGAATGCCATTCAGAGGGACATCTCCTTTCTATCGGCGGCGATGCATATCCCCCAGCAGACAGTCGCATCGGCATGCCATGCCGCTGGAGGGGATATCGCAGAGACGGTGTATCAGTTGGTCGATAGACTCCCTCCGCCACCTGCGCGCAGATACGGGGAAATGTTGCTTGACACAGGGGAGGACGGGGGGGATCAGGAGAAGGAGGTGCTGGATTTGCTTTCGGCTTTGTTTCCGGGCGTGGAGCGCGGGGTGGGGAAGGGGCTGTGGAGATTGGTGGTGGGGAGGGAGTGGGCGCAGGGGGTGGTGTCTCCGCTGGCGAGCCCGGTGGGACTTGGACAGGGACAGTTTCCGAGGGCAGGAGGGTGGAATGTAACTGGTCGTGGACACGCGCATCCCCCGCGTCCTTCAGCACAGCCCCCTCCGCAGGAAGACGATGAATCCTCCCTCAGCACACTCTTCACCCTCGCCGCGATTTTGGAAGAGTCGCCTCGCTCGCCGTCATCTATATGTAGACCTCCATCTACACGCACAATAAACAACCCCTCATCCTCAGTCCCAGAAGCCCCCCTGCCACATATGCATCGCGAGCTTGTCCCACACCCTCACCTCAACAAACAATCACCATCAACCCCCGCACCAGTACCACCACCCCCACAGCTTCATTCTTATTAGGTAGTTTTCTGGAATTTTCGGGGGTCTATATAGGATTAAGGTTGGTGGACCGATCTGTTGATGGTGATGTAGCTATAGACGCAACTGCTCAATTACAGCATGGGTCTCTACTTGGGCAATTATCTTCTCGATTGGCGTTGGTACGATTTCGTGTATGTGCAATACTAACGTTCGCCGGTCTGACCTACCGTACCGATCGATTTTGTCTCTGATATACGCGATGGGCAGTGGTGTTTTACAACCTATTTCTGAAAGCATTTCCCTGCGAGGGTCATATTCCCCAGTGCGTGCGTGGAGGATCTCGGGTATATATAACATACCAAATCCCTCTGCCCTTGCAACTGCAATTGCGCCAATATCTGGAACATATACCTTTTTTTTTTTTTTTTAAAATACCCCTCCCTCCTCCACCACGCCCACTGTGCGACCACTGTGCGACCACCACCTCCGTAATAAGATCGTCTTCCCCCGCCACCCCATCACTGCTCATGCGAGATCTAGGTCGAGAAGAACGTCTCAACCAGATCCACGGTGTTGTTGCTTTGCAGACAAGTCCACCTACTACGCGGAAGATGACTGTTGGCAAAATCGAAATATCTAGATGCCTTAAGGACAAGAAGTAGTACATCCAGGGGGTTATATACAGTAGGGACAATGATGCAAATGCTAATCACCGGGAACAATTGTTGTGGGGGATTACCAACAGCAGAATGTATGGCAGCGAGAAGGTTGAATATCACACTAGTTACAATCTGAGGACACATAGGCAGCTGTGAACAGCCTTGGATAAAGCTGATGGATATCATAATATAACGGACGACTGCCGATTTATGTTTTGCTGGTTCCTCCTACATACAAACAAATTGCTATGGTTGCTACAGCCAAGACAGGCTGGGTGGGCTGGAGCTGAGAGGGGTAATTCAGCCGCACTCGAGCTCGCACACAAATACTCATCCATCGACAAGCACAAACACCTGTCACCTCAGGCACGTCTAAAGAGATTCGTTGCTCTCCCGAAATCAAGTTCGTAGTTCGTTTCAAAGTACTCCTGCACAAACTCGCTATAGCTCCATACGGGGAATAAGTAGCTTGACCTAGCTAGCACCATCGATCAAAATTTGGAGTTGCATCATCATAGCATAAAATGAGTAACCGAAGATTGGTCGTCACGGGAAGGCTAGACGAGGAACCATACGAGATTGAGAGCGTCCTTGCTTCAGGTTTGCGAGAGGGCGTGCGTATGGCCCCAGGGTTAGCGAGTGGAACTGGGGATTGCATTGTACTGAGTCCCGAGGAACGCGACTTGGCTTGTGGATGGATGAGCACTAGTGAACTACAGGACAAGATTATCGAATTCCGGGGACAATTGTTCACCAATTCGCTTGACTCTAATACGGACGAGGATAACACGGCACTTTGGCTGGAATATTTTGTTAAACACAACCATACGTTTGGTATTATTCATGCGTGGGCAACAGCTTGCTATATCAACCCAGGACTCAGAAAAAGGCGACCAGAGGAATTTCATGAGAGCCTAGTGCAATTCAATGGTCATCGCTTCTCCGATAGGATTGATGTGGATGCCAGCGGTTACAAGGTTATCAAGCAACCTCAGGATATAACTCCACGGCGTATATGGGACGTCTGCAGTCATCGTGTCATACCATTCGAGTGGTTTGGAGAGGAGGACTATCAAAAGACACTCTGGACACGATGTAGACCAATCTCCCATAGTTGGACTGCCTTCACAGACCGAATATTTGTCATGTCCCCTGTGAATAACTACCAATGGCCAGTCCCGCTGCCGAAGGAGATGACGTTAGAAACGGTCCGAGAACAGGTCCTGAAGATGAATTGCTCATATTCATGGCTGGATGTTATATGTCTGAGGCAAGAGTTCGAAGAGAGGCCAGATTTGGAGTCAGTGCGGGCGGACGAATGGAAGGTCGATGTCCCCACGATTGGGTTTATCTACAGCTGCGCTGAATTTGTCATTACCTACTTCAACGGATTAGGGAGGCCATTCTCACCTTCGGGGCTCGATCATGAGAGGCACTGGCTAAAGCGAGTGTGGACCTACCAAGAGACCGTACGACCGGACAAGATGTTGGTCGGTGGCTTGACGAGTGAGATACCACACCCCTTGAAAGAACCTGAAGTGAGTGATATAATGGCAATGTTAAAAAAAAAATCCGGTGAAATTGTGAAATACTTACAATTGCATAGCTAGCTGATCTGCTGGACGATTCCAGTTTCTACAACCGCATCCACCGCCTATCTGCTTCAAAGTCACAAATGAGTCTGATGACCTCTGTGCTGGAGATGCAGACCCGCTATGCTACAACACCTGTCGATATTGTTGCAAGCCTAGCGTACATTACCCCAAAGTACCTCAGCGTACTTCCAGTGTACCAATGCAACGAGGCTCCAGGTGATGCCTGGAACCGCTTTATCGCTACTACGGCAAAGATGGACCCCTTGGGGTTGGATTATACTTTTGAGCTCATCAAGTGGTTCCCATTTCCTTCCTTTGGGCACTGGTTCCCAAGCTGGGAGCAACTTATTCGTTTCCCTGACCTGGGCCTGCTGCCGGAAGATCAACACGCTTGCAAATATGTCTCGGCAACAGTGCATGCCCCGTTGAGGATCATTAGGTGTCTGCTCTTTAGGCATTGCAAGGTGCGGACCACCACCATGCCCTTGCACGAACTCAAATATCCGTTTCGAGTTCCCCCACTGTTCAGAGGCGATCCTGAAAGTAGTGAAATGTCTATTTCTGATTCTGACAGTGAGAGTGCGATATCTACCAACGAGGATGACTCAGGTGGCGAAAGTGGGCCACCCGTGCCGGTTCCCGACGGAGATATATCTCTTTCGGTCTCAGATGAGAGAGGCGCTCCTGAAAGCAGTGAAATGTCTATTTCTGATTCTGAGAGTGAGAGTGCGATATCTACCAACGGGGATGGTTCAGGTGACGAAAATGGGCCACCCGTGCCGGTTCCCGACGGAGATATATCTCTTTGGGTCTCAGATGAGGAGATCAAAGAAGGGGAAGGTGTTTGGGTCTCGGATGAGGAGGCGGAAGGAAGTGATAACCTCTCCCTTGAGGATTCCGTTATTGGTTCTCCAGTTCCTGCCCCAGATAGATCTATAGTTCGTCTTTCATCAAGTAGTTCCACATCCCACTCCCCCGCTTCAGAGATTGCATTCATCCCCCATAGCAATGCCTGCATTCCTTTGTTTCACATCACCCACTTAGACGAGACTATCACTCTCGAGGCATACCAGGACACCATGTATCAGCCCCTCTATTCATATGTCAATGCCCTCCGAACGGGTGACCCTTCCCCGACTGCACCACGTTTACTTGAACTCTTCCCGCCGCTACCAGAAGACGAGGACCTGACAATTATGCTCCTGCCATGTGAAGCACAGAATGAGAATGTGTTGGTTGTATGCAGGGAGCCGGCTGAGACCGGGCCTAACGCGCCTGAAGTCTTGCACCTACAGAGACTCACTACACTAGAGTGGAATATCGGAAAGCGTGGTCAGTATTTCTTTGGTGAGGGAGTCCAGTTGGAGGGTTTTCTGAAAGCACCAGATGTAGTGCTAGGGATGGAGGAGAGAGTGGATGATAATGTGGAAATTTATCTCTTGTGAATGGCCATGCGAAGCAAATACAGTAGGATAACTAATTCTCAACCGGTTTCATCCTCTAGGGTATGTTCCATCTATACCTAGGCACTATTGAAACATTCGCTGGTATGGCTCGTACCAAGTTTGAAGAATATTTTTACAAGAAGCAATAAATCTCGATTTGCCTTTGAGAAGTAATTCCATAAAATCTTTTTCTAGTATAGAATATAGTGGCTAATAAGTACCTACTATCATTTGCTACCTAAGGATGTATGTGTACAGTAGGATGCACCCCTACAAAAATCCCTGTCTTCACCTGCTTAAGCGACACCTCATGATATCTTAAGAGCATAGATAAGTAGTAGTTAGAGGCTTTTCCAGCTAAATTGAGATCCAGTATAAATATGTACCGGGCCCACAGCGAGAACTCAATATTCGCGAGAGGCCTGGCTCGCTGGGGGCCCGAGCCTGCCGCGAGAACGGTTTGTTGTCTCGCGGCTGGCCCGGGCCCCTCGCGAGGACACGGGAGCACATAATTACCCAAGTAAGGATATAGTAGATACAACGTTACATGGAATGAAGCACGCAAGGAATGAGCCCGGGCTTGCCGCGAGAACGGTTTGCTGTCTCGCGGGGGGTCGCCGGAGAATCTTTCCCGATATCAGCGGCGCATCCAGATGTACATAAGTATATGTAAATGTTGGTTGTCCTGTATTGGTACTTATGTTCTGGAGTGCTTGGCTACGTTGAGGAAATGTGTGCTGTGGCCCAGAGCTGCCACCACAGGCATACTTACCTATGTAGCAGTTGTGCAAGCTGAGACAGGTTGAATGATTCCCGATTCTCAGCCTACTGTTTCGTGTCGACGTATGTACCATTGATTGCAGCGGGCGAACACTGTTCTCTGGTGGTACCTACCCCATATATACATGTGGCGTGGTGCACTGCAGTACTTACTGCAGGCAAGTTTTTTTTTTTTAGTCTTTTTTTGCTAACTAGTCCACCGTTGTTTCACAACAGGCTACTTTGTTTCCTCCCGCGCAGATCTGGAGTTGTTTACATCGCGTGCCCAGACGGTTATCGATAAATCTGTATTCAGTGCCGTGCTTCGGCTAATTCCCCATGCTCGGGCGGCCGATGTGCGGTGCCCAGATTTCAGCTGGGGACTCTGCAAATCATAATTTGCTGCGCTTTCCTACTTTGGCCGTAGGTGAATGTGGGGGGTTTTTGTGGTCGAGCGCAATTGATATAATATTACGGCCGTTGTAATTTTTCAAGAGATTTACGATATGTTGCGGGTTTTATACCCCCACTGGCTCCACAAAAAACATTAAAAAAAATACACAGTATTCATATGCGGTCGCGTTAGGAGCCACCCGGAAGGAACCCCGGGTGGGATTCAGGACAAGGCAAGTTAAGACAGCCCTTACATTCATCTCGTAGCGTCTGAATTCAATGCCGCGATCAGCCAACTGAAGCCACTGCGATCCGCTAGCAAGAACCACAAGATGAATGGCAGGGAGTTTCTTAGCCCTGGCCAGCATCGCGAAACCAATCACGGAACACATTTAAAAAGATAAACCCTATGTACGTACCCAGCCAATTACTGTTAGAATGAATGCTCGCTATGTACCTAGCATTTATTTTAACCTTTCGCTTCGTCCAGACTGTTTACTGTTTTGCAGTATATACACGCAATCACTCTGCTCATGGTATAGAGCACTCGCTGCATGCGGTCTTCATGTTATTCTTCATCTTCACCAAGTATCCTCATTCTAAGCATACATTCATATGTTAAGCTCGGTCTCTACCTACCGGTACATCTCATGTATTTAAACCCCTCGCTTTTCCCGTATCTAGATGAATAACTGAATAAGATTAATTACCTCGGAATATCCTCGCTCTCCTGCTTACTGCCACGATAACACTGCTTCACATAGTCTGGCTCATACCTGTCCTCCTCATACTGGACTTCTTTCCTCCCGAGCTAACTATATACAATTAATGATAGATCAAAAAATCAATAAATAGATATGTCGATACGAGATCAGGGTAAGAACAATCCAAGCTGAACAGCATAGTAAAAGCAACACTGCGGCGATGCGCTAGTTGGCCGTGCGCCGCAACCTGGGCCTGGTGGCAATGCTTACGGTAGCCTCCAGGTAGTCTGGTTGCACTACCCCTCCACAGATCGTCGAGCACCTGAACAAGTCATAGTCTCATCCCTACGAGTGCACTGGGAAAGCTATCACCTCCGAGTTCAAATCGAGGCCAGTGACACCCCCGAAGACCTGCTTATTGAATTCGTGGCCAGGGATCTCGCCGTCTGTGATATCAATGCTGGTAGAGAAATCCCTGAACGTATGGTCCACGACTTTAAGAGCCAGCTCCGAGAGCTTTTCAGGCGCCCTGCCACTGATGGCATTTTCCTCGGCCTGAATGGAGGTCACATGGGGTGGACATGCTACGGGTAACAGTGAACTATGTTATCAGGAAGCTCCTGGATCGTCGGGGCCCAAAGGAACAGGCAAGCGAGCTTGACACGCTGCACGTCCGTTTCGTCTCGAGTTCACACCGATGCGCACAATCGAACCCACTGCCGTCGCTGCAGAATGAGGCCGACGGGTACCTTGCCCATGTGAACGTCTATTCAGGACTGATGGACACCCCAAAGATGAGAGTACTTGCTGGGGAACGCACGACCTGCCTTTCTTTCCCCTTGAAAAACCGTATTGTAGCACGTATCATGAGGGAACTCGAGCTCCAAATTCGGGCAGACAAAGACTTCAGGCAACAGATGAACAATTCAAGAGAAATTATGAAAGGCATGCTCCAGAACAAACATTTAAGATTCGCGGAGAAAAACCCATGCTAAAAATCACGTTGCAATGGAATGGCGTGGAGGTGGAGGACTCAGTGCTACCTAAAACTATGTGATGTTTTCCGGAGAATAGTGGTTCAAGTCAGGATCCTCAAACAGATACCGGTAGTCTATCACTCAGATTCACTCCTCTCCCTACTCAGGTTCCAAATGCAACCCCACTCAATTGTTGATGGGATTCTCTTTTTTCGGGCATGTGTCCGTTAATGACAGCATGGGGCCTCGTTCCCATTTGAGTTTCCGAGTTCATGTACCTAGTGCCGGACCTGGCAATTAACTTGCCTTGTCCCTGAATCCATCCGAGTTTCTGGGTCGCTCGTCATGGTCTCCCTAACCGACCCGTATTGGAGTAATGAGTATTTTAAAAAGTGATGAGATTCTCTCCTTCCCACTGACCAAATCTGGTCCCAGCAACGCCGAATTTCGTATCATTAGGCTAGGGATTGTATTCATTTGCATTAGGCCACGGATATGGCGGAGTAGCCCTGGGCTACGGAAAGCAAGATTGGGAGAGCGAAGAACCTTACTTGTGTGATTCGCCCCCTCGTGCCCTAAACCCAATGACAGCCAAGCCCGCTGAGCCAAGCCCGCTCCCCCACACACTACCCAATTCTTGGCAGAGTGCCAAAAATCCTATAAGTACCCCTCTTTCCCCCCATTCCTTCCTCTTTTCTTCTTCTCTCCTCAGTCTCTAGCTACCTCGCACGCAACAGGTGTGCTAACGCCTCGAGCTCCGCGGTATTAAGTTACCGGCTGGCTACCGACTCAGTACCCGAAGAAGCCACCCCGCTTTCAATGGGTCTGCTAACAACTCGTGGCTCACGTTGAGTGAGGATGGGAAGTGGGGGATGGAACAGAAAATGTCCGATTGACTAGAAAAGTGAAACTCGGTTTAGAGTATCTTTGTTTTGTTATCAAAAGACCCAAACAGGTATGAGATGTGGAAGCCCTGGTTTACATAAGTAGAATCTTAATGGAAAGGGGTGTCGTATGGGAAAGGAGGAAGAAAGAGAACGGAACCTGCGCTATGAAGTTCATAACCTTGACGTTGGTGTGCAGGCTCCCTATATGAAATAGGGTCTAAGAAGAACTTCGCCATGTATTTAGTCTATTTAGTCTTGTATTTCGCTGTAGATATAATAAAAAAACATTGTTAATCAACGAAAATGTATCAACTAGATCGTGATATGCCTTTTTTTTTCTCTTCTATACTCCGTACTCACTGCTCCTATACCATGATATGCCATATTGACGTGTTTACTCTTCTCCACCAACCTCATTTCACACCACATGACTTTCGAGTGTCCGCGGTTCACACGAGAAAGAGCCACCTCCTGAGGGACAAGAGCACATGGGAGGACTTAGACAAAGGGGAGTGGATGAAGTAAGGCGAGGAGGTTTTTGTCGAGGCCCCGGAGGCCTTTTTTAGTTATTTATATCACGAGCTCACCTGACTCGTTTGGGGTTCGCATTGATCTAGCGGAGATTTTCATCTTTTTTTTTTTTTTTTTGCCTAAGGCTATGAGATGGTCCTGCTATAATATTCCAAAACATAATAACATATGATACCAAACTTCTCCATCAGGTGTTTAAATAAACAACGCATTGATCTTCCCTAAGACAGAATATTTTTCTCCCACCCCCAGCACAAGCTCACTACAAGAATCCGTTCTCAGAACTCCAACCTTCCTCAAAACCTCGACCTTAACAATCTCTGTAGTCCCATCCGCTGCCTTCCGCATTGCTTCCTGACCCTGAACTAATTCACATACAACCCAGTTGTAGGACTGATCCGGATTGGAGGTGGCAAGGGTATATAATTTACTAGGTGCTAGGCTCTCAATTGGGTATTGACCCTTGTACGGGCAATAGAAATCGAAAGCCCTCTTGGGCTCAAAATCCCCAGGTCGAAGAGCCCTAATTTCGTATTCATTCAATTCATCAGCCACTGCCTCCACCTGAACTTGTGAGATTGCCCAAATATCCGACACGAACAGGCACCCTCGCCAGATGTGCTTTAGGTGGACATTTAAGCTCGGCTCCGGTTCCCAGTGATTCTCTGGCCATACCGCAAGGCTGTGGTCGTAAGCAGGGTCCAGATCTTGCCACTCCATCAGCTGCTTCCAGGTCGGGAACCATCGGTCATAACCCGCTTCCATATCATCAACGATGGCTCTGTATGGGAAGTCGAACAAAATCTCAATCTTTCGCGCAAATGGAAGGACATGGAAACATCGGGCCCAAGCAACTTCGTCACTGACACCCGCATCATAAGTTGGTAGTTGAGATGTGCGAAGCAGATATAACAGTCCGGCAACTTTGTCTGTAGGTTGCGTGGAAAACCGCTTACCCATTTGCCTTACAAGATCATAGACACTACAACCAGACGGGCTATCTACTTGAGCAGCAAGGTTGGTAACAGGTCGGAGGGCCTGCCTCAATGTGATGACCTCCTCACCTACTTTGCTCTGGCTGTTCATCAGAAGCGGAGCTCGAGGCCCCTCCGATCTAGAACCGACCGCTTGCGCAGCTCTGAACTCACGATAAAACTCAGAATTATATATACCACCATTGATCGTTGTGTTCTCAGTCCGTATTTCCTGCAGGGTCCAGGCCCGCCGCAACCAGTGTCGTGGGTTGTCCCAGCCCTCGGCCTGGAATGGCTGCCCTAGACCATTAAAATAACGTACCAGAGCTGCTGCTTTGCGGTATATGTTGCCAATTGTGGGGACATCCAGCTTCCATTCGAGTTCCTTAAGCCTGGTGTCTTGCGCGTCAATGGACGCAGATTGCTGCCGAAGACATAGAACATCAAGCCACATGTACTGTGCTCTAGCACTGAGCAGTTCCTTTCGTAGGTCGTCCTCCAAGTCGAGACCTTTAGGCAGCGGGGTAGGCCATTGGTACTGATTAATGGATGTCATGACTGGATCCATCGTATTCGTCCAGCTGTGTGTGATGGCCCAGAAGATAGGACATGACTTTGATGTGGACAGGTCCTGGACGGCACGAGTAGATAGAAATTCTCGTGCGAGGTGTTCTGAGTGAAGCATCCGGAATTCTATTACCCGATTACTCTTCAAGTCCCACATTCGACGTGGCATAATTGAATAGGGAAACTTTATGAGCCCCTGCTCAGTCTCATCCGTGAAAATTGCAGTTGCCCTCGCTTGGTCAATTAGCTTTGCCATTGCTAACCATTGAGCCCTATGTGCTGCGATATTGAAATCCAGGTCATTGAAACCTTTCCATGCGACGCGAGCTGCAGCATATGCTAAGCCAAGGTCATATCTTTGCTTGACAAAATAACGGATGTCATTTCGGATCCACACCTGGAGCTGGTCAGAGTGCACGCAATTATTGGCCTGATCTGGCTCTCACCTGAAGACACTTTGCTGCCACCTTATCGATGCCCACGAGGGCCACAAGTACTTCCGCAAGCAATTGTTCATTGAATGCGTTGCAGGCGAGGTCTGCCTGCGTTGGACATAAAATGCCATTGCTATCTGCCGTCACTAAATGTGGGCAATGGATGATAGACTCACGGTGGTGTGTACTATCGGCACGGGCAAAGGTCTTCTCCTGGACAACATGCGTAGCTGCTGTGTAGGGCATTGGAAAGGGGGGCCACGTATCGTAGGGGGCCAAAGGTGCTAATGTAGTATCATTATATTCTCTGCTTGCGCGAGCAGCAGGGCTTCTCATGGCCGCTTTCAGTAGCGATTTGATACTTGCCCCCGCCTTACCAGAGCGGGCTGCATCAAGAGCGGTGGGATATCCACCTCTCAAAGTCTCGTACTCACCACCAACATGAAAGGGATCAGCCCCGCAAGTCAGCAGGACCGGGACCAGTTCCTCATCACCCTCATATGCTGCATGGCCCAATGCTGACCCATACTTACAACCCACGAGATTGACATCGGCTCCACGGTCTAGCAGGAGCTGAATTGTCCCATTCGAGTCATATGGTATCGATCTAAACCCCATTTCTGGTTGAGCCGATCTAGCACGGGCCCTGGCGGCAATTGCTGCGCCCAGTGCAGTCCCAAACTGACCACCAGCGATCAAGTTGATGTCTGCTCCGAGAGCTAGCAGTAGGTTTATCGCTATAGCTGTAGCGACCCCTTCTAATCCTCCATTATAAGCGGCCGCAGCCAAAGCACTTCCGTATTTGCCACGTGTGGCATTGATATCTGCCCCTCGATTTTGCAGGAGCGATACAATATGAGCGCTTCCCGGCAGTGCATATGAAGCTGTGGCAAGTGCGCACCCATACTTGCCACCTATGCTGTTGACATCCGCCCGTCGGTCCAGAAGTAGTGATACGATATCAGCGTGCCCGGCCCATGCAGCCGTTGCCAATGCAGATCCGAACTCGCCACCTATGTGGTTGACATCTGCTCCGCGATCCAGGAGTAGTGATACAATATTAGCGTTTCCGGCCCATGCAGCTGTTGCTAAGACAGACCCGTGCTCGCCACCCATAATGTTGAAATCTGCCCCGCGATCTAGTAGTAGTGATACAATAGAGTTAGTGACATCGCCACCGCGCCATTTGCCTGCAGCTGTTGCTAATGCAGACCCATACATGCCACCTATGCTGTTGATATCTGCCCCGCGATCCAGCAATAGCGATACAATATGAGCTTTCCCGTGCCATGCAGCTGTTGCTAATGCAGACCCATACATGCCACCTCTGCTGTTGACATCTGCCCCGCGATCCAGCAGTAGTGATACGATATCAGTGTTTCCGTCGCATGAAGCTGCCGCTAATACAGATCCGTGCTCGCCACCTATGCCATTGGCGTCTGCCCCGCGATCCAGCAGGAGTGATACAATATCAGCATTTCCGGCCCATGCAGCTGCTGCTAATGCAGACCCATGCATGTTACCTATTCCATTTATATCAGCCCGGCGATTTAGGAGCAGTAACACAATATCATATTTTCCACTCTGTGCAGCTGCAGCTAATGCAGTCGTCTCAGAGTATTCCCATGTCGATTTGGCATTGATATCTACTCCCCAGTCTAAAAGTAGTGACACGACCTCCGCATGTCCCAGCCAGGCAGCACTAACCAATGCGTATGCATAGCGAGCTCCCGAAGCCCCACGCGCCAGCAGCAGCAATACAGCACGCTTCTGTCCCCTCATTGCGGCTGCCGACAATGCATCTCGTGGCTGGTAGTCATTCGAGGACATGATGGTAGCGTTGATATCCACTTTCTCAACGTCGAGCAATCTCAGTAGTGTTTGTGTGTCACCCTTCTCTGCGGCTTGCACCAATCGGGAATCTGGGGTGTGGGTAGCCATGCCAGTACAGTTCTATTCAGTGCGCATGCGCCCGTTTAGGTATTTCCTTTAATAGTGATCTTGGCGCTGTACTGTAATCGATTCTGAGAATATTATGATATGTAAAAAAAATTACCTGTATACCTGGGAAAAACTATTAGTTTGTTTGCTTCATTCGTGGGTTAGGTGTAAATTTGGATTTAAACTTGCCCGTGAAATTGGATGATTCTGCCTATAGCTCTCAGGTGCCGGCCAGACTACTTAAGCTCTCAGTATATCGATATAGTTGAACGTATAGAGTATTTGTTATCGTTAATCATGAAGTATTTTTCGCTCCCTACATATGGATATATATTGAGTGAGCGGGGCTATTTATGTACCTAACAAAATGGTCCACGCACGGCGACCCTGGTAGTATGCATAACACTGCATGCCCATCGCTAGGTACCAGGCCAATAGTGACGGTAGAGTTATATGATAATCACTAGGTACGTTGATTTGGGTTAGTCTATGGATACGTACTTCAAACGCTTATAGGATGTTAGGTACCCTACCCGCCATAACCCGCACATAATGGAACGATATGGGACGATATCAATATTGGAGTCTTTTACGTATCTGGCCCTAGTACATGAGTAGACATTCTGCCTGCGAATACATACCAAAGCGAAAAATGAGCCTGAACCACCCTCATCCGAATAACAGCCCATATGATGAACGCCGAAAGATCTGCGTGATATCCATACAGAGACTCAGGTGTAGGGGATGGAAATTTGCATGTACGTATGTACAAACAACCATTCTAAATGCAAAGAGATCTTGAGGGAGAAGTATTAAATCTGTGCTCACTAGTGGAGATACTGGCGGCGGAGGTATCGGATGTAATTATTTTTGCGTGTATTTCATTTGTTCTTTCCTAGGCTCGGGATGCACCCTTCTTGTGCCGAGAACCTTTTTAAGTGGCGGCTTCGGGACCCTTAATTTAGAAAAAAAAAAAAAAAAAAAAGTGGGGAGATAATGAGCAAGCTTGTACAGACATAGAGATACAGAGTTAACTTGTAGTATTTGTAGTATTCATTCAGCGTACCTATTTCTTTATATCGTCAGAAAGGAAATTGCTAATGATCCATTAGGTATTAGGGAGAAGGTAGTATTGTGATAGGTTCTTGTAGATGTACTGTACGTAGCTTTTGCTTCTGTACCTAAGCTTACTGTAGGTCGAACCTTTAAAAGGGAGGACCCCGCCAAGATCTTGGGTCGATTGTGGGTATAGACTACTAAAAAGAAAAAAAAAAGATGTCATGGTGTAAAAATCGTGCCGCAAAACCGGTCTTGTCCCGCTACTGTCAGGCCTCAATATTTCAACAGCTGATGTCGCCCAAGGGTGAAATAAAAGAAGTATAGGTAGTAACGAAATAGAATCCAACATTTCACCAAATTGAAGAAAAAATTGCATAAAGAGAGAAAAGGTTGAAGATACCAGCTAGACTAATAGCGAGTGCCTCCACAACGATTCAAACCCAGACTCTGGAATTGAACCTCATGCTTCAGGCAAGAATTCAGCAAGTCGAGCTCGGACAGCATCAGGCCCCTTCCAGAGGTGTTGGCACTGTCAGATACTTCGCGTGTGGGTACCGTTTGAGATGAATCTATACATGCTCAATAGGATTGAGATCAGGGCTATATGTTTTTCACAGTGAGAGGCTTTAATTCGATGGATTTCATGGACTCAAATGAGTAAATGATTGAGAATGTAGTAGGCTATAAACATATGTATGGATCTTATGGCCATCAGGTATACATACATTCGGGACCAAACATCAAAGGTTCTGATGAAATTCCAGCGCTTTGCCCCACCAACACCAGTGTTGCTATGTAAACAGGTGTAAGTGGGTTGCATCATTCAATCGATTTATTTCGGCAGTTACTGTGACACACTAATTCAGATATATGATTACCATACAGAGTAAACGAGTTACAAATAACTCTGCATGATCAACTGAAGACACTGCTTGCTCCCGCAATAAAATCCGATATTGCTTCCTTGTAGGGCGGTCACTGTAGTCTCTCGGGTGGATTGGTATACTAATTATATAAAACTATAGCAATACTGGTGGTTCCGATTGCAGAGAACAGAGAGAGAACTGAGCACTGCGGAAGACCAGTTTGGCGATTTCGAATGCTTTTGGTGGGCTGGTTTGGTGACTTTAACAAACTCTGCAGCAAAAGCGGGGCTGCTCAATTTACCGGCTCTCCCATACTATGCATGCATGTTATGGCATGTGGGGAGGTACTATATATAAATTCTACTATCCCCTGCACGGGCGGGGATGGAACGCTGTCATCCCTAGCTGCAGCACATAGTACAACATTGTCTGCGGCCGAGCATCTGCATATATGCTACATTGACCATGGATAGGTATTTCTTGTTATCAATTGCAACAAATCAACAGAGTCTAATGAATCAGATTCCGGAGCAGGCAGTCGTGAATTGGTTGCGTTGGTGTAGGGTAAGTATCGTATGGCAAGTCGATTAAAGCCCAGAGAGAACGGAGACTCCATACGTGTAGACCTTAGGCAATGAGGTATACATTGTCACTAAACAGGAATACTAAAGGGCTCTGATTAAACCTCCCAGCTTTTTCACCTCGTGCGTATGGCGGCCATCACCCCTGCTTCTATGTTCTTTGATCGCAACTGGTGATCGGACGGAACACAGTGAAATGCGAGCGCAGGGGAAATTTCTTCAAGGTCAAACTTAGCGATCTCGAACCCTCCTTTCTGTACAGTATTTACAGTAACATTAAGTTCGACGCCAACTCCCCCCCCAATAGTTAGCTAGACTATCTCGATGGATTGTACACAATACTGAGGGTCCCAATATCAGCCCCATTACCGCTAGATCCAAGAATTCAAATCACCCCAGAAAACTATGCGAAGCTAATCCATCCTTCCTCCGCAGATCCCCCGTCATCGATTTCCCGAGAAAAAAATTTCCGATCGGGAAATATATCATCCACAATTCAGGATGGTAGATGCATTTTCTCCCATACTCCGTAATGATACACTGAATATCTCACTGAATATGGTGACTTTTATGTCGTTTCTAACTCCTCGCATGCGAGCGCTCTTTCGGCTCCTGGTGATGATGATATGGTATTACCAAAATTCCGGATCCAGATCCACCGAGGTCACGGTGGTTATGCCAAGGTGGGAGAGACACTGACGTCGGCGGAGGGGTTTGTGAAAAAGTGGTGGAGGCGACTGAATGGATGTGGGATTCCGGAAGTGACTGCCAGGAAAGCCATACGTAACGCCAGGAGGATCTGAATATTTACTGCCGTTATATATGCATTTAGATTGAACAGCAACTATGGGCGAATAAGATTGCTAAATAGTTCTCACTTAGTCTAATCTTTATATACAGACCCCCATATGCAAATCATTGTAGAATATAAGAACCTTAAAATAAATGCAAAGGAGGGCAAGGATGACCATTGGTAATAACCAACAATGTGGTTCTTAAGCCTTATACATCACTCGTCACGGTGGATCTTTGCACATGGCACTCGAGTTTGCAATATAATGGTTCATTGGCAGAAATATTTGTTTAAAGCTACCTGTGACGTACAGATGATATATGCAGGATAAAATCGACCAAATCATTACTGTGTGAGAGAAACAAACTTGGTAAAGAAAAATCTTACTTCCTAACCAAATGTCTATACTATCACATGCTAAATGAACAACCCATTGATCTGCTTCAAGACCACAGAATTTCTACCTCCGACAGAACACCTAGAACAAGCTCACTGTCAGGTATCCGTTCTCAGAACACCCACCTTACTCAGAATCTCGCGTAAAAAAAAACTTCGCCCTGACTGTTCATCAGAAGCGTTGTGCCCTCAGTCCGTATTTCCTGCAGGGTCCAGGCCCGCGAAGCAACCAGTGTCCCCGGAAGTCGGCACGGCTGCCAGACTATTAAAATAACGTACCAGATTTGCTGCTTTGCAGTATATGTTGCCAATTGTGGGGACATCCAGTTTCCATTCGAGTTCTGTCATGCGTGTCAATAATATGGACGCCGAATTCTGCCAAAGGCATAGAACATCAAGCCACAATGCCACATCCAGGTCGAGACCTTTAGTCACCAGGGAGGCTTATTGAAAGCCTCTGTATTAAATTATGCCAGTCGGATGTGGGACTTGAAGCATAATCAGGTACTAGCATTCCGGATACTACACCCAGAACACCTCGCACGAGAATTTCTATCTACTCGTGCCATCCAGGACCTGTGCGCATCAAAGCCATGTCCTATCCCCTGGGCCATCACAGCGGGCGAATACCATGGATCCAGTCATGACAGATATGACGTACGCGGCGTTGAATCTTGTACTTGTTATTGAAAAGTTACTGAGCGAAGGTATCGCGGAGGTACTTAAGAACGGAGGAAGCAGCGGTGGACTATTAGTGCAATAAAGCATAGAGTGCGAGTGTACGAGTGTGCGAGCAGCTCATTGAGAAGCATATGTGTGTATATGTCTATCTAGATGCATGCATGAGTGCCTTGACAGCTAGTATATATAGATACGAGATCAGGGTAAAGATAGAGTAAGACAGTCAAAGCTAAGAACCTACTAAGGGTGATATCGTATACCAAAGGAGGGTGTTGTGCCAACCAGACTAATCGTGTACATGCGTAAGCAGTTAAACCATATGCGCAAGCATTATACTTACGTAGGCTAATAGTAGGGGACATGTGAAACACCATGTGTGCACATGTGAAGAGAAGAAATAACACATACATCTGTTTAGCAGGTAGCAAGAGTTCGCAATAGTTATCAGCATGAATAAATAGCAAAGACACTTAGCTATATACGGGAATGGTTATTTACAACATTTGTTACTGGCGATGATACGATATCTATATATCCAGCGGTATATCCTGATATGGGTACAAGGGGTTATTAATTTGTATGGTTCTCTTGGGCTTCAAACTTGCCCCCGTGGGATTGGCGATTAAAGTTTTCAATAATTATTCTTCTTCTTTCTTCTTCTTTTTTTTTTCACTAATTTTCATAAGGAAAAAGGGGAAATTTTGACTTTTTTGAATATATATCTCCTCATAGAATTTTTATTACTATCGTTATAGCTCTGAGTATATAGGTATAGTCGAAAGTACCGAATATCGAATGTGGTTGTGATCGTTAACCATGAAATTCTAGATCTCGTTCCATCCATCTGGGCAATATATGTATAGATCGTCTACAAAGAAAGCGGGCCTATTTATGGAATACATACATACACACTATGTGAGGGCAGTCTTACAAATTGGTACTCCTGGTATACCATATTCACTATGACTTAATTGGGGTTAATTGGGATATGTGACCAGCAGTGTATGTACCTAAAGCTTCGCCTACTGAACTTTGCTTACTGCAGTAGATATCTCCGCTTATTGGATACATTGCCGATCCCCAAAGCCGCTGTCCCAATAAATATAAACGCATGGTACGTATAAGGGGCAACTTCTACTCTCAAATATGAGCTTTACCCATACATATAAAATAAATGCA
Organism: Terfezia claveryi; assembly: GCA_015179025.1. Taxonomy (NCBI): domain Eukaryota; kingdom Fungi; phylum Ascomycota; class Pezizomycetes; order Pezizales; family Pezizaceae; genus Terfezia; species Terfezia claveryi. Next base: position 59,462 of record WHUX01000078.1, read on the forward strand.
GTTGTTATTTCTATCATTTCCCCCCCTTATCGATCAATCATGAGATGAAAACCACCCCACCTCCGGCCCCCCATCCTTCAATACCTCCATGTGTTGGAAGGTTATGAGGCAGCGAAGGATCTGAAGGAAGGCGTCACAACTGAATATGAGAGATGAAGATACATAGAGCTGCCCGCCTGTATTTAACTGAACTGAACTGAATGATATGGATAGGAGTGAGTTGAGTTTGTATTCGTTAGAGTTTTAGGTAGGGAAATACAGATACAACAGGTTATATACTGTACAAGAGTTTACTGTTTTAATAAAACTAGGATGTAGTGAGTGTGTGAGGCTGCCGTAGGTGAAAATACAACAATGGCACATAGTGTTAGTTGGGACCAGGTTGCATCTATATTTTCAACAAGTGGTTTGATTGCATTGCATTGCCTCCACTCTTCCTCACGTGGCCAACGTTCAGTCACGTGCTTGGGTGATGCCAGGTTCGATTTTACCCTGAAGAACTGTACAGTACTAATTGCATTCAGCCAATTCTTCCCGATATGCTCCTATAATTTAGAATGGTTAATATCTATAGAAACATCGGCAGTCCTCTCCGAGTTGCTCTGAACTCGAGTGCTTACAACCTCTGTAGCCGTCTGCAACCCTCCGGCCGGTATAACTGCTAACTACTACGAATAAATGCCCTATGAGCTAGTCTGGTTCTATGAGCCATCATCTTAAGATATATTCCGTATGATTGACACTGCGATCAGGTGTCTTCTTTTACCACTGAAATATTCTAGCGGTATATATCCATGCATGTGTCATTATCTCATACCTGTATGTTCCTGTTCTCCCTCATATTATCTCATTATGTCGGATAGGTGTGACATGCCCTCTCCCTTCGTTCCCCGAAGGCATAGAACTCTAGACAAAAAGTCCCCATAAAAAACCAAAAAGTAACCCTCGTCCAAGAATTATCTCAAAATTCGCTTTTGGAAGCGTACTAAATAGTAAACAGAATGATTCCTGGATCTATATCAACTACCATACTACAATTGTCCCCGCCAGTGTTCCCAGTCTCGCAACCGTTAATTATATGATAATGCCGCCATGTGTTTTCATATTTAGATTTTGTTTCTTTCTCAAAGTCCGCATGTTGTAACAGAAGAAGCATACAGTATATATCCATAGAAGGGGCAAGTTCTCCGCACGAGGGGGTTTTTCTCTGTGTTTCTTCTCCTTTTTCATACAAATTCAGAGTCGTCTGCCGTCCTCATCATGGTGGATCACGTTTATTTGTCTGTCTGGCCTTTACCTGGCCCCATTCCTCATATTTCTAAACTTGATTGATCCAAGGTGCCTTTGAATAATTTACCGCACAGGAGAATAAACAAACACCCAACAGTTCGAATCAGCAAAATCGCCGGCCGACCACGGCCAGACATTTCCCGATCGACTCGGCCCCAACAAAAAAGCAAGCGGGCAAAGCCGCAATTAAAAAAGAAATCGCTCTTTCGCTTCTCGCTCTTCTAGAACAACCCACCTCATCTCGATCGGGGGGAGTTTCGATTATTAAGTTTCTGAGCGGACAACAAATCGGCGGCTGCAATAGGTACAGTACTGCGCTCTGCAGCCTGTTTTGCTACAGGCTGGCCGTCCCAGGGCTCCTCTCCCGAATCGGGACCAGATCGCCGGCCGAGTCAATCAGATATACCGAGCAGGGGCTTACCGAACGTTAACAAGGAGCCTGTGAGGCTCATAGAGAAGCCGGTCGCAGAAGTCGACCTGTCAGGGTGCAATTCTGAAGCTGCGACTCGGGATTGGGATTGGACAACACATACGTACATACATAACACATACATAACACACAGCCATACATACATATGAGATATATGATTTATTCATACACATAGTACATACATACAGCGCGCATACTTTCTACAACATTGGTAAGTAGTTAGCTGTCGGCAGCACGAGCTGCAGCTGTTTGTTGCGCAGGCGAATAGATTTGGAAAGGACGTACATACAGTACAGTACCTTGTACATAACTTCTGCGGTGGCACAAGGAAAAAGGAAAAAAGGGTAAAAAAACAGAAAAGAGAAGGGAGGACGGGGCGGAGAGGACAGATCTGGCCTCAATAATCAAGGCCACCGCGGGGGACACTCACAACGGTGTATCGTGCAATAATCAGCGCATGGATCTACCTACAGCCCCTTTCAGCTTCATCCGACACGACAGACGCACCGCACCCACGTGCGCGACACCGAATTCGCCGCAGTTTGCCTTGCCAAAGGAAAATCGCAGCGGGGAGGGGATACGTTGACCTTTGTTGCGATATTACATCCGAATCCGAAATCGCTGTTTCTCGATCGCCACGTTCTAGAAGCGCCTCCAGCTAGCTGCTGTGCGGGGGTCCGGATATTGCGCACATAGCGGTGGGAAAAGTAAGTAGGTGGGTCAGCACTCTATACGTACAGCACAGGGCGGAGAAGTGCAGAAGTGCAGGGCAGCAGGGCAGCAGGCCAGAGGAGAGGAGGGTGCGGTAGAAGGCTCTACCCACGTACGTCTCGGTAATCGTTTGCTGACGCAGGGCAGGCAGCTGGAGCAGAAGCAGAAGCAGGAGCAGCAGCAGGAGCAGCAAAGAAGCAGACTACCCCTCACTGCCTGCGGTGTGCAGAGCGACTCGGAGGATTTCGCTTCATATATCTCATACGTTGTTGTGGCTCGCCCCCCGCTCCGCTGAGATTCGATCGACATTGGTCGTGGAAGTGGTGGTCTGTTGAGAACCGCTCATCGCTCACTGGCACCGTTTGCCACCCATTCACACAACCCGTCGCTTGGATCGAGCTCGAGACCGACCCGACCGGTGAACGTTGGTTAACGTACGCATACGTACGTCACGGCGCGGGGATAGCATACCACGGTTGGCCTACGAGTTCTCCAGATTCACAGCATATCACCTCTGCCTGCCTGCGCTACGGATACAGATCTCACCCACACGGCTACACTGCCAGTCGGTCTACACTGCTACCTATCCTGCTAGGAGAACCGACAACGGCATCAGTCATCATGTCATTCACGGACTTTTCCCACCACCCCCCCTCACACCCCCGGGGTCTCTACTCCGCCTCCTCCTCCTCCACGACCACGCGCCGCTTCCCCGGCGACTCTACCGACGACGATGACGATGATGGCGACCCTGGTTTCGATATCCCCCTGAGGATGAGACCGATAAACTCGAATATGGATAGGTTGTTATTTGGCGCTGCCGGCGGTGGACGGGGTGGAGGTGGTGCGCCGGGGGGTATACCTGCTCGTTTGAATTATGGGTTTGGTATGGGCGGGGGTGGGTGGGGTTCGAACCTTTCTGGAGGAGGAGGGGGAGGTGGGGGTGGGGTTGGGGGGTTTAATTGGACGCCGCCGCCACCCCCAGGGGCTGCAGCATCACAGGTGGCGGAGTCGGTTCCGAGGGGAATGGTGGGGTTGGGGCAGGGGGGGGATGGGCTTGTCGATGCAATGGGAGAAGTGAGGCTTACTGGTACTGGTGGGGCAGCGGGGGAGAGTATGCGGAGGAGAAGGGTAGAGGCTGAGTTGAGGGAGCTGAATGATGCTGAAAATGATGGGGATGCGGATGGGGAGGATGAGGATGAAGAGGAGGATGTCCCGCTCAAGTTGAAGACTGGTGGTGGGAGTGCGTTTGACAGCTTACTTGCTGAGGTTCCCGCAACTGGGTCATCCTCCGCCCCACCCACCACTACCGCGAGCGCACGACAACCCTCACAATCACCAATACCAACTCTACCACCACCGCTACCCGAAAATCAACCCCACCCCCACGATCCCACTACCCCAACCCCCGCCGCCTCCGCACCCACAATTGGCTCCACATCCCCGTACCCCACATCCACCGCACACCAACGTTCCACCCCTCAAACCCCAAAACACTGGAACGATCCCCCGCAGTCCCCTCGCGAAACCCCACTCACACCCCGCCCTATCCCCCTCCCACTGGACCTGTCACTCGCCGATCTTCCCTGCTCCGACTCCGACTCTGAGGGTGACAATAACAATAATAACAACAACAACACCGCAGCACAGGGGAATCTCGTCACGCAAGGCGCGGGATCTACTCCCGCGCCGGGGGTGATTGGGCGGGGAAGAGTCAGGAAGGCGAGGGGGCAGACTCCGAACCGGAGGCTGACCGCCGCAGAGCTCGAGAGTCTGCCAGATAGGGAGTTGCTGGCGCAGGCGTTGGCGGCGTTGGGCTATCGTGCGAGGAGGGAGGAGGAGGACGAAGAGGAGGGGGAGGAGGGGAAAAGGGAGGAGGGGGAGGAGGATGCTGGGTTTGGGAATGAGTTTGCGAGTAGGGGGGGCGGGATACCTGGTGTTGGGAGGAGGGAGAGGAATGCGATGGGACAGGATGAGGAGCCGCTGGCGGGTGGAGTGAAGCTGAAGAAGGGAAAGGGGAATTTTGGGATGCAGTGGGGTGTCGTGTGAGAGAAGCCCATTATTTTTGGAGACGGTGTGGTGGTATGTTAATTGGTATGTTGCAAAAAGAATTTTCGGGGGAGATTTTTTTTTTTTTTTTTTTTTTCTTATCCCCTTCGATTCGACCGGATTGATGATGGTGATTTATTCTTTTTTTTTTTTTTTTCTTTTTTTTCCCCCCTCATTATCCACTCACATATCAATTCTCCGCTTTCAAACTTTTCTTTTACTTTTTTTTTATTTTTATTTTTAATTATCTTGGCCTCGAAAGAGGTTTGATTGAATATGGCCTGAGGTATGTTTCTTCTTCGGTTTGTCTTCGAGGATGATTAATGATGTTATGAGTATCTTGTGTGAGTGAGTGTGTGAGCGTCCATGTGGACTTTATTGTTGACCTCTTCCCCCGCTAAAATCTTCAAGGATGAAAAATCGATTTAGTTGAGGAAGCTCTCCCACGCTATAGGCTACTTACTGTACTTATGTCTGGGGGGCTCTGCAGAGGTACCTACCTACCTATGCTAAATACAGGAGGTTGCTGAAACTTAAATATTATGCATTAGGGGTAGCGAATTGTTCATACAATGGATTCCTATAGTAGAGCTGTTCACCCAGTGTAGTGATATATACTTTGAGCTCTGGAGCCATCTTTTCTCGGCATAGGCAATTGCACATTGTCCAATTGTGCTTGCGGACAAAAATTGCTCTCGCCCATATACGGCATATAATGAGTTATTGATTTTCTTTCTTTTTTTTTTTTTTCTAGTTCTTTTGTTGAGAAATTCTCTTATGTTATTAATACCAATGGATTTTACCTCAAAAGAAGTTTTGAAAGTCTAAACTTTTGGTTTAAAAGGTTGGGGCTCCTCCAAATCAAATTTTGACACACCTTCACTTCAATGCAATTCAGCAGAGTGCAAAAAGATATCCTCTGCTGGCTTCTCGATGATATGGCTTCAATTCACCTCTGAGCCGGCTCGCCCCCACCCACCCCCCCAAAAAAAAAAAAAAAAAAAAAATGCCGTCGGGATAATGGGATCATACATACCTACATACCTACCCCCTATGTTGGTTATGGGGGTATTGAGTACGTATACCTATCGGTCTATTGGTGAGCATATTGATATCTGTGGTGTACAAGGTGCCTACAGGGAACAGTCCACATATGCTGTCGTCCCTTCAATTAGTTTTCCAAGTTTGCCTTTTGGGTATCTAAGTAAACCCGGTAGGTTCTCTAGATACTGTACGTAAGGAGGGGCTCACTGTGCAATCGGAATGGGCTAAGTCCAGAGTCAGCATACCTAAGTGACAGTATTTATTTTGATTGAGTTTGCAACCACTTGTTTTGTTTTTGCCTACAGCTACAGGAAGGTGGGGGGGGGGAATCCAGTTGGCAAGTGATGCTGATAATCTTTACTTCAATGACTATGTAGTGAATCAACTGTGTTCTATATAAATGCCAACTAAAGTCCTCAAGCTCTTAGATTCTATCAGGCGATTCTTTCTTCAAAGTGCATCTCTATCAATATAACTGAGCTTCGGTACTTAACTGACAACCTTCTGATTAAACAGCACGACTGGATCCGGTAAGCTAAAATCATATTTGCATTCAAGCTGAACCAGCAGCCAATATAGATTAAGGTGTCCTAGAGCGTGATGAAAATCGCAATGAAACTCTTGGAATGGAATACAACGCAGGACTCAGTGGTTACCCTTCATATTTAACCTCCCGCTCACCATATATTTACTTGTATATCCACTACCGGGAGCTAACACGTCATGTCATCCTTCGATGTGACCAACTGGTGTGGAACGGGTAGGCAGATCGTCCGTCATGATCACAAGAATGTTAGGAAAGGGAACAGGTTTCCCCTAGCCAAAAAAAAAAACATTTGATTTGCAATAAAAAAAGAAAAAGAAAGTATCAACGTTAACAACGTACAATTATTACATGGACTTTAAATCCTATTTTCATGTAATCCATAAATCTATATCTAGAACGTTTCGTCACAGCCATGCCCAACAGCAATCAACCCACAGCCGCATTCCGAGTATCGCTCTAACGCAAAACATTATTTTCCGACAGTTTAATCGAATGCACAGGACACTAGGTAACCTTCATGCATATGCTTTTCAGAGGGCAATATACATTGACTTTTTTGTCATGGAATGAAATCCAACAATCAATAACAAGTGGAGTCACCAGTGCTTTGGGGCGGGGGGCTCAACCTCCCTATCCGATACACCATTACTAGTAACAATTTGCAGTCCACATGTTAAACTGCACATTAGCACAACTTGATTTTTAGTCAGTTGTAAGCTGATATCTGTTATGGCATCCCAGAGAGAGAGCACATGGTCATCTCTTAGATGCAATACAATTCATCCCCAATGCCTTCGTATCCCTCTTATCCGCCACGAAAAGCTTCACCAGAAATATTCAGTACCTCTTACGGACTCTCAGTCGTGACAAATGCTCAATACAGCCCGCCTCCACGGTCCATGCTGGCTCCCAATTTTTATTGTGTACTTTCAACCCTGACTGCATCATCATCATAAATACTAGCTATCTTATTCTGAAACGGTTGTTGTTTCAGTCACGACCTTTACTTGCTGTATGACTACGCTCTTTGCTGATATATTAATGTATGCCTTACAGTTTTAGCAACAATGGCTTCTAAGTCACTGGAACAAAGCAAGTATGGCTCTGCTTTAACGTCAATGTGAAGATGTAAGACTCGATGTCATATTTCATAGCTATATGACCTAAAATTTTCCAATTAAAATTAAAATCAGAATATAATTAATGGATGGCAAAAGTGAAGGTCGAACTGGGAGTCGAACCCAGGTCACAAGAATGTTCTTAAGTGATCAAAATCTTATGTGCTACCGTTACACCATTCAACCAAGGTGACAGTTAATGGTTAGAATGTCTCATATATGTCTCAATATGTCTGCAATGTTGGTAGGTAACCAAATTCCCACATATCGTAATCATTATGAACTTTAGACATAATCCTAAGCAAGCATTCCTAGATAGTATGATCTGTAGACAGGATTATGCAAATGATAGCATCAGAGTTGTGCTTTAACATGAGTAATTTCCTGAACACAAATAATTTTGGCATTCAAGACACGCTAAAGTATTGTAATAGATCCTTTCGCGCGCTACCTAGCTAATTCTGGATCCATTTATCAAATACTCTTAGATACAGCAATCAAATGTTCCAACTATGAAAAATTGCTCTTTTCCGAATGCCATTCTCGACCCACGACTTAATTAGACTACCTACCATGATGTCTGGGATCACCGTAAAGTTTCTAATGTAAATATCGCGATCAGATATTATTTTGCAATACAGAGTCAAAGCCCTCACTCAATTTTGTTTGACCAACATTCTTTGATTTCCTGTGGACCACAAGAATCAATGGGGACAGGGGGGATATTTTCCCTTGCTCACAACTTCCTGAGTGTGCAGCTTGGATGGAATCCGAAATACTCCCTATCTAACTTCCATAATAAATATTGCCTTCGCCTGTTTGATCTACTGTACTCATCTTGATATTCTGCCCATTTGCACATGCACTGGATCCAGCAAGCTTTATTACGCAGGCGTCGGGACTCGGTACGCAGACAAGATCCTCAATGCTACGGTCAGCAAATAGCTGGGAGTTTAGCGTAGTCTTGAGGAGGCTTATTCAGAAGAAACAGCGAAGATTCGCAGTTTGGGGTAATGGACTTGCCATGCTCACTCGCTTAAACTTCCGGTATATTAGGGCCATTTCGCTCAATATAGCTCACTGCAAGGTTAATCCAAGTCTTGCCGAATGTAGAGTGCTTGAGATCAGTACAGCAAACTGAAGAAACAAACCCGGCTAAATATCCCCCGCTACATCGACGAATACACAACACCTCAGGGAGGAGTGAAAGTGTAATTTCCCTGACAAATCTCCAAATACCCACCTGTTGTGACTTTGACGTAAATCCTCGACACCTTCAGCTCTTTTCGTGCCTTCTTTGTTTGCCAATGATGCCTAGTCTGGTTAATGATGCCCCCTTCGGTGACCGCTGATTCTGGTAGGGAGACCTGTCCTAGAGCCGAGTGGCCAAGGCAGCTAGCTTATCGGCTTTTTCGTTGCCATCAATGCTGATATGGGAGCGACCTAATTTCCTTTATCGTATGGTACTTGAGTCCGTTCGAGCGGTTTTATTGGTTTTGGACGGGGCTTAATTAGGCTTCTTTGGGAGCTCGATCGCCCCATATGGATACAGGAGGAGGACGGGGACGAATGGGACGTGATGGAGGCTTGTTCAATTCTTATACAGACTGCTGGCCGGGAGGGGGGGTCTTTGATCATTCATATGTAATTTTCTGGCCAACACGCCCTCGAGTATTGTTTTCATTTTGAGGTTCGAAGTTTTTGTTTTGCCATTTCGGCACTTGAGTCTATTTGCCGCGTCGGTCCTGGCAGATTAACTTGCCTTGTCCGGAATCCACCCGGAAAAGAAAAAAAACTTCTATCTTAATGGGAAACACAGCAATCTTCGTTAAGGAACAGTTGTTTATGGTCATGAGGTTGTAGATGGGCCGTGGAGGAGAAGAGTAAACACGTCAATATGGCATATCGCGGTATAGGAGTAATGAGTATCTATTTATATAAAAGGTAATAAAAAAAGGCATATCACAGTCTGGTTGATACATGATCGTTGATTAATAATGTTTTCTAGTTATATCTTCAGCGAAGTATATGAGACTAAATACATGGTGAAGTTCTTCTTAGACCCTATTTGATATAGGGAGCCTGCGCACCAACGTCAAGGTGATGAACTTCATAGCGCAGGTTCCGTTCTCTTTCTTCCTCCTTTCCCATACGACACCCCTTTCCATTATACTTCACTTCCACGTGTTTGTTAACCACGTCCAGCCCAACCTGAAAGTCTGCCTCAAGCGAGAATAACTTGAATAGAGTATAATCAATTAGAAAGGCCTAGGAGTGCAGGCAGTTGAGAGAGATGGTTGATTAGGAAAAAAAGAAGTGTTTAGACAGGTTTAATCCGAGTAAAGGAGTTGATAGGTGCCAACCAGACTGAGTTGTCACTCCAATTTCACGTATATATTTGTTGGCCTTTTTTTTTGGCCCTAACTTAAACGTCAGCTTCAATTCAAATAGAGTATTGGTTCATTGAACAAAAAAAAAAGTTCAGTAGTTTCAACATAATATTGATTGACAAAGGAAAAGAGTTTAGATGGTTTTGAATGCGAGTATAAGAATCGTTGGATGCCAACCAGACTGAGTTGTCAGCACACCAATTGTAAGCTATAGCAGGTGGCTTAGTCTGTAACGAGGCGGGAACGTTGTACTGGTTGCACTACCCCTCGCAGAGGGGAACGTTGTGTCTATTGGGGCTCAAGGCCCTAGCGCTTGGCTATAAGGTGGTTGAAGAAAGAAGAGGAGTGGGAGGATTGGGAGGAAAGAGGGGTACTTATAGGATTTTTGGGACTCTGCCAAGGATTGGGAAGTAGTGTTGGGGGAGCGGGCTTGGCTCTGCGGGCTTGGCTGCTAGGTTTCCTGGTATATATGTAGTACAGTTGGGGCATGGCATTGCTAGTTGTTATAGTCAGATCCTAGACTCACCTACGGGGAGCATCACTCAAAATATGAAGGGAAACCCAGACCTAGAAATAGAGGTTATATATGTACCCAAGCTACAGTTACTGACAGCGAACGAAATGGCTCACTCTGTACAAGCCTCCATGACAGCAAGGAGAAACGTTTTCGGGCGTATCTCACAACAAGAAAGCCCCCGAGCGTCAACTCAAGATCATTCGATAGAGCCCATCGATCTCTATCTCATATCCCAAATTCAGTTTCAGGAACCTCTTTACACACTTTTGCCCCGTCCCTGAGGCCTCAGAATCCCACGATATCGTGTGATTCTTCCCTACCATACTATATCGTGTGCTTGTCAGTCCAATACTCAGCACGCCATCACAAGCCAATCCAAAGGGAAATAATTGCCATACCTCCTGGGCCCCCAATCACCAGAGGGACTCGAATCACAGGTCCACAGGTCAAATCGCCCCCCCAACCACACAGTCGCATCTCACCAGATATCGCCATCGCTATAACTCCCCCCCCTCAACCATATCGCCCGGTCATATTCCATGGACGCAGCTATGGCAAGAGGGAGGCAAGGCCTTAAGAGCGAGGACCTACCGGTAGGAGCCTCAATTATATCACGCGACGGCTTTACAGGGAAACTCAACGGATCAACGGCCACCGCACTCCTATCGCTAGACCTACCAGATCTCTAAATCGAGGAGTGATTATCGTCAGACCCCACCACCCAGCGGTCATATGCCACCGCCAGGATTACTGCAGCGCCTCCCCCCGATCCAGTTCATGCCCTCCAGGCCAATTGGAGAAGAAAGAGGAGGACGATCTAGACGAGGCATTGTTTTCAGATGAGGGATCGCAATCCACTTACTCGGAGGATTCCGACGATTCTCCCTACTCGGCCCACTCAATAAGCTCAGGAGGGACTACACCCCGAGCTCCCTTCCCCTCCCTATTCCCTACACAGTCACCGTCGCATTGCTCAGTGCAAGAACCAGGCTGTGACAGCAGATTCACCTCGGAGTGGGACAGTTCGAACAGCTGGAGCTTAAGGTAGCAAGCGCCATCAGCAAGGGCTACAACAACCTACAGCAGAGCTTAGAATCAAGCCTGGATCGGATTATGAGGAGGTCAGACAAGAGAAAGAGACCTTAATGGGCTATAACAGATACCTAGAAGAGAAGCTCGGGAAGCAGAGGGACAGCATGGACAAGAGAACGGAGGCGGTGGAGGCTGGCATGCTGGCACTCGATAACCGTTATGCTGACATCAAGGGAGTTCAGCAACACCCACATGGGAGTGCAGGGGTCAGTATAAAAGCGAGCTCACCTTGTTCAGCAAGCTGTGTGCTTAGATTTCGTGCAATGGCATATGTCGGAAGCATCTTGAGTGGCGAGCCTACGTTATGTGGCAAGCATGCCTTGAGTGCCAAGCTCACTATATGTCGCAAGCATCTTGAGTGGAAAGCATAACTACCAGTGGTAAGCGGGTCTGATCACCTCTTGTGAGAGGTACTCTCACTTGCATATTGACAAGTTAGGTATTGTGAGGAGTCGCAGGGGTGCAACAGGGGCCGTGGTTGCTAGTGGTGCACGAGCTGCTGAACCATGGTCTTTGAAGGCTGCATAGCATTCCTAAAGTAACATTGAAGACCCTTCCTAACAGAGCAAAGGGGAATAAGGTTATCCGTTTCCATCTTCTATATTTTGTTTTCTGAAGCCGGGCATTCAAAAGTGACCTGTTAAGTAAAATCTCTAGCAACAAGTAGGCAGAAGTTTTAGAGTGCCTGGTGAGTTGTTAAGTTTCGTGAAGGTTGCAATTGTTTGGAGGAAGAACTACTATCATCTCGTTTCTTTTCGTTAACTAGAGGAAAGATTGAAAGATAATGCCATAGGCATTTTAATACGTCCGCTATCCCAGGCTGTACTAATCAACCTGACTCTAAGGAAAGGTATAAAGGCATGGTAGCTCCTCTTTGCTCCTCTGTTCTTCTCACAGTGTTTTTCATAGCTAGTTTCTGCACTGTCGGTCAACAGATAACTTGCTCTTTCCAAAGCATCCCATTATTGAATATCATATCCTTGATATTTCAACCACTTCTCTACTATGAAATTCAATCTGCTCTACAACATAGTTACCCTCAAACTATTAATATCGACGGAATGTACAAATCCCCCTTGGCCTTGATGGAATATATGCCTTTCGTTACCAATATCTGTGCGGCCTGATGTAGAAGGTCATGATTTAGCGGAACGATGTAATGTCTTGTGATAACACCCCAAAGCGCCTTCTCTATTACAACGCCGAAGTGATATCAGCTGTTGACAAACTCCGGTATATGTTTGCAGTAGACTGGTCATGAGACAACCATCACTAGTTGGGGCACGAATATGCGTGGTCTGTTTAATGTGTTACCCTGGACTCGATTGACAAATAGCACAAACTTTCTATTTTTTTTAAGTAATACATTGCCCGTATTTATATTATTCCCGCAAATGCGGAGGGTATGTCCTTCCTATGGGCTGGTCCCCGCCTCATACCCGGAAAAATTACGTACGATGCAAAACTAGAAGGAAATTCGCGCCACTCTGGAAAGCTATAACCCTCTTCCCGAGACCTCCACCCTCCCACCCATGGGCACTACAGCAATGCGCTTCATTCCGTACCGCCCAGTTGTCACAAACACAACTCGGGTCCCCTCAGCTCTCCCAATCTTGTGCCTCCACCACCTCTGCAGTCCCTAGTCGGTGATCAAGCCTCAATGCTTGCCGGCTCCACGCTAGATTCATGTGAATACCACCAAAAACGAGTTCTACTCGTGTTGGTTCTCATAATTGGATCGATGCGGTGCATGCTTTATCAAAGGTAAATACCATTCATCACGGGGTAGTGCACCCCTAGCAAGCTCTGTTTATCCCAGAGCAATGTTAAGCAGAAATCCTATGACTTCGAACGTCACCTCAAGTTCTTCAGTTCGCCAATGTATACATTTAATAACTATCACCTAATCAAAGCTCGCCGTATCTATATCGCCTATTACCTATAGCTTACAACTACGACGCCGGTCCATAATTTCTTTTATTCAATAGCCGCAATCAAGAGTTACCCTGAGACCGACACACTCGTGTTCCTCACGTGATATAAACGTATCTTTCTATTCTCGACCGTAGGAAAATACATGGTATCCTCCGCATGATCCATTTTGTCTCGGCACATCTCGGCAGTACTCGAGGTAGGTTTCTCACACCTGGGTTACCACCCTGATGCCAAGCCGGGATGCCGAATTCAGCCAAAGTCCACATGTTGAACAGCATAGGCTAGCTCATTCAAGAGTTTCTAGTAAATCAATAATATACATACCAGTAATGATTCACCAGGAAAAATACATACTAAACAAGCAAATCCCACCCCGAGAACCTATTTCAGGCGTATTCATGATATATATTCGTCAAAACATAACTACCTCTCCCAGTACAGCTAGCTAGGCCTCTACATTGACCAACTTCCGCACATATTAAACTCCACATGATCGATATTCATCGCAGCTATAAAATTAACGAGTAAAGTCAACGAAAAAAGAGCTCAGAAAAAGACACAAACGTGCATACGATGCATTGGTATATCGTAACGAACATACAACGAGAATAAGGAACCTGAAAATACAAAAACGTACACATGATTAATGTTGAGAGGCATCAAAGCAAATGTAAACAAAGAACCATTGCGGAATGACATCCAAAGTCGATATAGCAAGAGGCCAAAAAAAAAAAAAAAAAAAAAAAGGAAAATGAAACTCACCAATGTTCTCAGCAGGTGAGCAAGGGTGGCAAGAGAAGCTTCAGCAACGAATGGTTTGAAGGCCGCTCGGGTCTCCTCCCGCTCATCACTAATTCTACTCTCCACTATGTCACCAAACATTGAACATCATACAGGAAAGGGTATAGGCTACAGAACCAAGTTCCAAAGATGGAACATCGGAAGCCAACTAAAAAAAGCTGAACCCCAATAACACAATGCCTAACGAGCGGTACTAGTGCGTGCATGAGCAGACCTAGAACAGCGGATGTATGAACACAAGACGCCTAGGAGAATAGATGGAGAACAAAACAGAAGAAAACAAATGCAATCCATCCCCAAAGAACTCCTAGTTCGAATGATAAGGTAAGTAATATAAGTAACTGCCTAAGATGGTAGCGAGTAAATCTTCATGAAAAACAAAATCGTCATAAAGGTATATGTATGCATAGTGTTGTAAGAGAGTGTAGCTTGTCATATACGAGTGCCGTTTACCGTGGTCGTTATATGGACATAGGAAAGTCGTTAGTAATTATCGTTTAACCCTTCTTTACTCGGTATGTGGTAGCGTCTTGGGGCCCTAGACTGTGAGACATGTATGAGAATATCCAGGAAAGTTGAGATATCAATCCCATCCGTGAGAATGAAGACGGGTAACTGCACAAAAACATGCGAGTTGGAAAAAGGAAAAGTCGAGGAAGCCACGAAAATGGGGAGTGGATGTGTAAAGTTGTCGAGACTGGTGTCGCCGGATATCAAAGTTCAAAATCGAATATCATCCTCCAGCGTCCCAGTTTCTCCTTTAAGCAGGCACTCTGCCTTTGACATTTCTTCTTCGTTTACCCCTTGGTCCTTCGCATCAAATCTGCTCATATCGTATCGTCCGGTGATGGAATCCCCTAGTCCTCCCCCCCACCCGCATTCCCTCAACCCCTCACACCACAACAGTGCACTCCTCCCCTTATCACCTTATGCGCGAACAGCAACCCACCCACCTCCAAACGGGTGTCCCTCACTCCTCTGGTACCCTCCCCGCAAACTTCTTCCCCTAATATCATCCACAGCCCTTGCCCTCCTCAGCTTCTTCTCTCTCCCACTCCCATTCCGGCTACCACTTCCCCCACCTCGCGCTATACTCTCCTCCCTCTCTCTCTTTTTCTCCCCTCGGGAGCCTTCGGAGTTAATATAATGCCCCCCATCTCCCACTATGGTCCCCCGATGCTGATGCCTGTATACCGGTGGAGGTGCATAATATTCGGTATTGGAATTATATACCCCACTAGCATATTCAGGCGGTAGCCTTCCCCTGCTGCGTGTTTTCCCAGAAGGCTTTACCTGCGTAGTTCCGAGAGAGTGCAACGCAGGAAACGTTTCCGTGCCAAGGTAGTATGCAGATTCGGGAGTTGGTTCATACGTACTGTATGTCGGTGGATATTGATATCCGTATTGATTAGGAGTATATTGCGGTTGAAGTGGATATTGGGGATAGCTGCATGTATATGTATATCCCCCCTGGCCACGATGGGACGACGATGATGCCTCTCCAGATGCACCTCGAGATTGCCTTCGGGAGGTAAAGTATGGATCGTTGACTACGTATTGCGCATGATGAGGTTGCTGATCACGGGAACTTCGACGACGAGACTTTGAGCTAGACCCAATTATGGGTTTTGAAAGCGATGAGCCCATGATGGCTGATGTTATTGAATGTCTCCTTCCTCCCTCTGACTGAAGATATCGATCGTCCCTACTCTTTCCCCCTCGAGATGATCCCTCCGCCGCCGGGATCTCAGTCGGCTGCGGAACGAATCTGACTCGTTTCCCTTTCTTGCGGAGCCGCTGTGCGTACTGCCAGATGTATTCAGCGAATGTTCTGCGGGGGGGCTTATACGTATATGTAGGTTTAGATGTGGAAGAGGAGGAGGGTAGTACCCTTGCACTACTGCGATAATTTCCTGACGAGGTGGTTTTCGTGCTGCCGTCAGTCTCAGGGTCGGTTTCCCACTCGCGGGGCGTGGATGGGATTGTAGTGGAGGAAGTATCTCCTGCAACAGCGACTGGGTAGTATATAACCCTACTATTCCCCTGGCGATTGCCTTTGGTCTGGCTTCTTTGGGTCGACGGGTTTCGGAGAATATACTGTGGAATTTTGATCGCTGGAGTTGGTGTTCTCTCAGTCGAGGAAGAGGGATAGTGTATGCCCCAGCGCTTGCTTGTCCTGCGGGAGGGGTAAATGTAAGCAGAATGCCCTGGCCTCAGGGAGGAGGTGCGTGGGGGCGGTTGGAGGGGATAATAGTAACTATCACCACCCCCTCCGTGGCTGCTTTGTTGCATATTTAGGGGTCGAGTGTACTTGGTATAAATATAGATTATGGAAAATATGGGTATGTATTTAGAGCCGTGGATATCAATATTCTGATAATGTACGAACACGAAATTGGACAAGAGGAGAAAGAAAGAGGGAAGAAAATAGAAAGATTTAAACTTACGACTCGAGTGGACCCTATATACCAACTGACAACTTCAAACTGCTTCGCTTGTCGATATTTCGAGAAATGACTAGAGTCTCCCAAGATCAGGTCAGTATGGTAACTTTGAATGGACATTCGAGGTCAGATGAAATGGAACCCCTTTGCCCCAGTTTCAAATTTTACGAACCAGCACGAAATAGGGAATATCTCAATCACGAAACCAGAACCAAGGACATTAAGCAATACACTATGACGCAAAAATCAGGGATAAAATCTAGTCCGTTTAGCAAGTCCCCCCTTTGCCACTTTATGCACATGCGTGTGATATTATGATATTCAGTGATCGGAAAGTCCTCCTTTATCAAATTTGCCCCTTCAGCTACATGGAAAAGCCACACCTCTAACCAATCACCAGAACTGAAAATAGAAACCGTGCATAGCCTCAGAGTCTTGGGTCCAGTATATGGTAGGGTGATGATGGATGAATGACAAGAAATCTAGCCCACGCGTACCTGCTTTAGTCTGCCCCTCTGGGACGAGCAAAGAAGTATAAGACGGATATATAGATCTGGATCTCAACGTTGCGGATATCTGCTGTGTCTATATGCGTGCGACGTATGTATGGGTGTGGTTACTGTAGGTATGTTGTGCGTTATGTGCACCACGCGCGCAGGCGGAGCGGGAACGACGTTGACGTTGGACGGCGTGGGTGCACAAGGATACCGGGGTTCTTTATAAAAATGGTATCGACCTATGACTTTTTGAAAGAAGCACAAGATCTAGATGCCTCCTCAGCCGGGTGCATCAGCAGATCTATAGCGGCAGCGAATGACGAATGACGTTGAGAGCTGAAAGGGGCGGAGGTCGTTAGTTGGCGCGCAGTTAGTCACATAAGCAACGAGTGTTGGTGATCTGATCTTGTCCCTGCTCTCCGATACAATGAATCTAAGCAAGCTGATAGAATATGCCTCCAATATTTTCCTTCGCCCTTATTCCTTCCATATATCTCGCCGTTGAAACGAACGATCGTTTTCTTGCGGTATACAAACGTAGAGCTGCAGATACAGATCGAAAGAAGCCCGCAGCCCAGTGCAGCGCAGCCAATACCTTAATAAACTATGTCGCCTCGCCGCCCCGCGCCCCTCGCATAACATGGGTGGCATGGAGGGGTGTAAGTAGATCGCGGTCACCCCTCGAACGTGGATCATTGTGACTTACTTTAGTGTGTTGGCCCCCCTGCATTCTACCCACACCATATGGCCGTAATAACTTACGGCAGGGAGGGCCTTTAGTAGCAAGAATACGTTAGTTAGGCAGGTATGCTCTCGGTGAGGATGTCTAACCTGATCATGAGTAATACACAGTCGTTTTTTCTCGTCATGGTCGTCAGCTACCCCAGAGCTCCAAGCTCCTCTAGTAAGATCTTTCTTCAATT
This sequence comes from Terfezia claveryi, assembly GCA_015179025.1. Lineage (NCBI taxonomy): Eukaryota > Fungi > Ascomycota > Pezizomycetes > Pezizales > Pezizaceae > Terfezia > Terfezia claveryi. Next base: position 77,250 of record WHUX01000078.1, read on the forward strand.
TTTCATCTTCGCAGTTAAATCAGGCGGCATATATTTCTCGTATGTCCTCATGCGGCAAACAAACAAAGGAGAAGTAAAAAAACTGTGACCTGTGAGCCTTAGAAATAATGCAAGAACTACCTGCCGCCATGGCAAAGCCCCGAGGCTCGTATAATACCTGCATCCGATGTGATGTGAGACACAACTCGAATAATTATCAGCTGTGCTATGGCAAGTTACGGTACTACTGTAGCTGGCTGTACTACATAGCTCACCTAACGGTCAGACCGATTTATAATTATCTGCAGATCTAGGGCGTGGAATCTCTGATGACTGGGCCGTTTGCATCGGACATTTCAATACATGTACTTAACTGAGCATAACAAACCTTCATTCAGATTTGATGTATCAGCACAAAGATTATGTACACTTTATCCATAACATTATGACTGGGTAGGTACTACAACCCCGAGCAGATATCTGGCTTCGGGTATGGACGAAAAGAAACTTGAACTACAGTACATAGTTAATGCAAAGACAGGGAAGACAGAGGCACATGCAGCCAAATTATGAGGCGTTCCTGCTCCCAATTTCGAGATCCCTACCAACAATCCCTTTCACATATATATAGTTGGTGCAAATAATATCCACTAAGATACTGAAAACCTCAATACGAATTCACCCCAACTTGCATACATCCTTCATTGGGATTCTGGGTTAATATAAAAGGTTTTTCTATTCCTTTTTCCCTTTTTAGTAGTCGACTGAAGGTAGAACCAGTGGAGTATCCAATCTCGTACAAGATGGCATCTATGTATGTATCATACTTTTCGTGGACTAGTGATGGTCGATGATCAGTCTTGAAAATTAATCATATAGTACCGGAATTACCAAGTCCGGATGTCCCACCTTCAGCCCTCATTGTTTGTGGCTCTCTCCATTTCAGCCCCAGTGAGAAGGCTTCAGGTAAAATTCTGTCATGGCCCCCTGCTTAACCTCATATAGAGCAAGCTTTGTAGCTTTGTTCTTTGGTGCAGTCAGGGCCGGGTGAGATCTCATAATAATGGAATACGTGCCCGGAGCGGGTCGGAACACAACTTAAGGCTCAATGCGTGCAGACCTTGATCCACAGCCTCGCGAGTAGATGTCGCCATGCAGGTTCCTATTGGTTAGAAACTCAAATTATCACCGAAATCGCAAGATGTAAAGTATGCCTAGTCACACACTATACATACTGTAGCAGAGGAACCTCCTAGACCCCCTCTACTCACTACAGTCCTGGAATATTCTTGAGTATCTTCAATTACGTAGCGCTGCAATCAAACTTAACTAACCCATAACTAGTTTCCCCTACAAATCAATATCCAAACTCAGCCTTCCACCTTGTAATCCTGACCTGCCATGGGTTTGCGTTACACCCCCTCCATAAGATCGCCTCCGCATTCCTCACACATGGCCATCCGTATCTCCTGTGCAATTGGATAACGGCAAATTTACATCCCTGTAGACTGGGTGCGTGTGACAAGAGTCGATCCACGTGAGCATGCAGAAGGAACCCTGTTACAGCCAATGGGATCGATTGGTGGAGGTGGGATGACATGATATGACTGAATTGTGAATGCTTGAGCATTATCCCTGTGAGTCATGGGGGGATATTGGAGCCGACATAAAATAAAAATATCATGAAAGCCGATTTCATGAATAATGTACTATGTGGAAGAACTGAGTAGGAATAGGTAGGTATTCAGACTGGGGTCAATTGTGACCCTTTGATTAAGTTGCCCGACTTTGATTTGATAGATCTCGATCCCCTCCAATATCACAGACATACTATATATTGTGCCCTGTGCAGGCGCGCCGGTACTTTCAGAATATGGATGTACAGGAGGAAGCTTCATTTTATGTACTCGATGGGGTAATAACTGCAACTACCTGAACCTACCTGAACCTACCTGATAACCTACCGTACCGGGGGGGCCTGAATCACTGAATCTTCACCCACGGGAGAAGGTACCGGTAGGTATAATCGCCCTTGGCACGTACATATTATTTTTACAAGCCATTAACTGTTCAGTCCCCTCACCATGTTAACTTAGGTATCACAGTGATTCTCTCCGTACCTGCAGGTAGCATTTTTTCCTGTCAGGCCCCTGTCAAGAAGATATACACGAATGGTGGAGCTCATGCGCAATCTTGCATTGCATCCGCATGCAGCTACCGCAGTCCATGCCATATGTATCTGCTTATCCTCCAATCTCGTTAAACTTGTTTGGAAGGCTGGCCTGCAGAAGCGGTTTTTCAATTTGGGGACTGAATCGACATGTGATCTGTTTAGGTAAATATATGGGGTGATTAAATCTGCAGTAGATCGATGAATAAATTGCTGACGGTTCATTTCACCCAAAGCTGTATGAAACAATGGTTAATAGGAGTTTGAGCCTCGTACAATTTGTTTGTTCATTTTGTAGAATGATCCATGATCGCCTGGTCGCGTGACTCTGATCGCCCTCGCTTCGACATAATTGGACATGCCGCACGGGTTCATCATCTCCGGAGACGAGGGATCGTCATAGACCTTAATATTGTTATAACTGTACGGAGTACTGTACATATGAGCAGATAAGGTAAGATCAGCCTCCTTTGCTCTAGTAGTACTTGTCACAAATAAAATCCGGGAGCCGATCTTCCTACAGGTAGTCAAGGGGAACAGAATATCCCCAGCTTTTGCGTCACCTAAAGAGCAGAGCGAAACGTATTCACTGCCAACTTTTGAGATCTTGCAACCAGTCTAATCAATCTTAGACTATTCGACATACTATTGAAGACGACCGTTTGCATCTGCCAATGTTTATTCTCACTTGCTCTAAAAATGGAGCCAAGTACAAAGAGGTCAGGTTAGTTCCGGAATTCTATTGGCAGCGAGATAGCTTGAAATGTCACATGCTTGGGAAAAGATGACTGGGCTGAAAAGGTAACTTTGGTGTACAGGAACGGGGCCTTTGGTGTACCGGAGGGAGGGCACTGAGCTTTTTGGAGTTGGTAGTTGATATAAAGGCTACTTATGCTATACATCGTAAAGAGGACATGTTCCCAATTGCACGAAAACAAGGCTTGCTAATCCTCTAAGAATGGCTGCGTGACTTCTTTGGGTTTGATTTAGTTATTGATATCTTGGAGACTCTGATATTGTAGCTAGCAAGACATATGATCCATCAATAATTCGCAATAGCAGAAGTACCTGGATCTCACTTGCGTGACTCGAGCTCGAAGCATTGGGTTCAGTTTGTGCCTCGGTATGGATCATTTCATTTCGTTGACCTTAACTGAGCTTGCATTTGATTATCTGCGAGTTTGTATTAGATTCATTTTTGTGATTTTTGGGTTTTACCACTGGTCATAGTATCTATTTTCCGACCACGTTGGGAGCTTTAGCGTTCGTCAGCTTCGGTAGCGGGGACAAGGACTCTAGTCAGACCATGATGACGTTGAACTGTGAAAATTGGCAGTGAGATTTGGTTTTCTAAATCGCCCAAGCTACCTCTGAAATACTGTACCAAAGTGTTCATGAACGAATCCAAATGCCTGGGGCTCCTGGATTGAGACGTAATATTTCAGGCTTTGATCTTGCGAGCCTGACATTAAGCGTGGTCTAGATTTGGTTTGAATTTGAGTTTTTGCCAAAGGCGAACATTATATAGGAGCAGCTAGCATATAAAGATGTCATGTATGCAGGTTGGTGCAGTACATATACACAGTACATAGTCGTACACCGCATTGTTTTATCACCAAAACTGCCCCATTTGATATTTATGCAAATTTTCTACAACCCCAGATCATCAAGGAAACCTTTCACTAATTATAACCGCAGAATATACAGACCCCCACAAAATTGACCTCCTGCATTCATCAATAGAACCGAATATTGGTTGTAGGTTTGTGATGGCCCTGACTCGCCTGATGTGACGCATATCTAAGTGTGTGGTGCATGGAGAGTCTCACCAAAGGCGTGCGTAAAGACCGTCCGATAAAATCAAGCATGTCAGGGCACAAAACTATACAAAACTATATTAAAAGAGTGCCTACTAGGTAATGCACGGCATTTCCGGCAACGTATCGGGTACGTGCAGGAATACCTCCACGCAATCAGAGGCTTCGGTTATTGTGGAGGTGGTAACTGTGTCAATAGGTATTAGGGCACTGAAAGCAGTTCTCGTGTGACTAGTATCTCGCATACAAATGCCAGAGTGAGTTTGCCACTTACGCAGTTTCATACCAAATGTACTGTACGTATCCGCCATGCATGCCCTCAGCTGCGGGTACGAATTCGTTGTATCTATCGGCTACTTGTGTATGCCCGAGTTATGCCCAAAAATCATTTAGCTGGACTAATTTTCTGGCCTCCTCCAGGGAAGCATGAGGTATTAGAGCAGCGTCAATGTCCTCTCACTGCTCAAGTATAGATATGGTATGTAGGTATAGGAATTTGTCAGCCCCGGTGTATAACGCCCCATCATCGTGGAATAATCACAATTGCAATATTAATAACAGGCTAAGAATATTCTATCTTGTCCATACCACTATGGAAGCCCAGCGGAGGCGATACCGGTGGTGGGGTTGATCATCGAGGTGCAAATGATCCATTTAACATGGTCTATAGGGCAGGAGAGACATACGGAAGCAAGGGCAAAATTAAAAGGGGGATGAGAAACCTTGATTGTATAACACGAATAACATATTTGGTAGTCACTACATAGTGCAGGAAGCAAAGCTAAAGCAAAGAGTTGGATCCGGACCTCAATCGCTATACTTCTCGTGCCAACCAGACTAATACTTCTCCGCAGATGCAAATTCTTGGGTTAGTCATGGCTCGAACTCACATACTTATGCATCCGGGTCCACAATCAGATCATCCCCATTTCGATACTGCTCCTCCCCACCTAACCAGACTACTCCCCACCTACGAGTTCCAACCAGCCAGCCACGCATAGGAACACCGCACAAACCTGCCCTGTACCTCTCACTCTCGATTCCCCAGAACCGGGAACATTGACCACTACCATCAGCATCACCACAAACACCACGGCTGCTACCAGGGAGCGCCCCCTTATACATCTAAACCTCCTCCTCCAAAACCAGATTCATCCCTATCTGTAGCTCAGACTATAGGTAGTGCTCGAGCTCATTCCACTTTCAACAACTACCGGACAAATACCAGAGCGTCGGCATCTGCACCCTCCTCTATCGATTATAACCACGGTACTGGAATTGTTCACAACAAGCTCAAGCTTAAGACCCATACCTCAGATAGCTAGCACAGAAATAGTAGAACCCCCATTTCGGCAGCAGCACCTTTCACAAACACACAGACGAAGACGGAAGACTGTGCAGGTGGGCAACATATCCACACAAAATTCAGCACAAATATGTTTCTCTCTGATACTGATCAAAATGAAAGTGAGCTGTCTAACACTACCTCAGCATCTTGTGAGAGGAGTGGTAGTAATAGGATACTACGTAAAAGGAACTTTAAATGGATGAAGAAGACTAAGCACTCTGGGGTGGTAAATTTGAGTTCAAGCTCAAGTTCAAGTTGGAATTCTGGCTCATCTGATGCCAATGTATCTTCGGAGATGGAGGAAGCACCACCCCGAGGCAAGAGAAGAAGGAGTCAAAGAAAAAAAAGCTTCACCAAATCTCACTGGAGGCGTTTCCTATATATGCAGAAAGTGCCAGCTGGGTGAAAGCTAATCCTCAAAGTGAGCGTCATTATGGTGGAGGATTTGCTGCACATGAGGCAACCAAAAACACTACGAGGAAGGAGAAGGCGAAGGCGAAAAGTAGGAATAGTGGTGGTACTGGGGGTGGGGTGAAATTAGATGGTACTATGGTGGATATGCCTCCGCCTGGCGCTCTCTGTGGTTGTGACAGCCTTTCAGCTGGTGCAAAAGCTCATATGAGGGCTAGCATTGACTGCCACCGGAATGGCAGCACAATGGCTAATACTAATATCTCGAGTTGTATTTCCACTTCGTCACCAACTGCCGCTACAAAATCACAATATATGGCAATTTCAGCATCCTCTTCCACGGAAGTTATGACGGATGGGGCTAAGTCCTTAGAAGCCTCAATTGCCAATACCAAAGCCCACCTGGCTGCATCAGCATCAGCATCAGCATCAGCATCAGCAGTAGTAAATCCTGCCCATGTTACTCCCATAGCCTTTTCCTGGGAAAATATGGAGGCAAAATGGGAGGGTTACCCTTACACGTACAGTCATATCGCTCCTGCCCCAGCTGGTCCAATTACGCAGCAGTATAAGAAAGTTCCCTCTGCTTCAGCATTTGCCTCCGGAAATACCACGAAGGCCAATAGTGCAGCTAAAAAAGTCAAACCGATTCTAAAAACCGGTACACAAAATATGTGCGGAACAGTATTTCTTAATGCCTCATCAGGAGGGGAGTATAAAGTAGGATTCCCTGCAGAGGTTGTATCAGATGAGAGGGGGATATGGGTTGAAGAGGCCAAGGGGGCGCTGAAGAAGTCAAAGGTAGATGAAAAGAGAGCGAATAAGAGAAAGGAGAAAAAGGAGAAGAAATACAGAATAACGAAGAAGAAGGAGAAATCATCGTCATCTTCTAGTTCATCATCTATATCGGATTCAGATTCAGATTCAGATTCAGATGCATCTCATACAAGGAGGGAACTAGAGAAGCTGCGGAGGAAGTTGAGGAAGCTGAAAGGAGAAGTGGGGCGGGGTAAGACATTTCGGGTTGTTGGAGGCGGTGGAGATATGTTCACACATGCAACTAGAGCCACAAGCGAGGGAGTGTATGCGCAGGGTGGACTTGACATCAATGGCACTGGGTGGGAGTTAGAAAATGCTAACGCCAACGTGAATGTGTACGGGTATCTTGGCTATGCTGGAGGACACGCTAGGATGTCTGCAGATGAGAAGGTAGATGAGGATCCGGAAAGGATATTTGCAACTGGGAAAGCGAAGTCGAAAGCTAGAACGGGCAGATTATGGGACGAGGTGCTATCTCTAGGGGCCGCCAGTATGGATGCGGGGATTGAAGGTGCTGGCAGTGCTGAAGTAGATGCTTCAGCTGCAGCTCAGGCCCTGATCAATACTGTGAAACATGGGCATCGAATTCCACCTCCTTCGTTATCGGTACCACCGCCAATACAGTCGGAGGGAACCACTGGTACCAACGTGGATGCAAACATTTATACCTACCACGCGGAATCATCGGAGAAAAGTCCCGAAACCAACGGTAACCCTCCGGCGGTCCCGCCGAAAATTCATTGGCAACATTATCAGAATAGTAGGGAGAAATCGGATCAAGAATTACAACACATACTTATAGATGAGGAATCTTCGCATCCTTGTGGAGGAGGAATAATCCCTAGCTTAGGGGTATCCAACACCCATGGTCCATGCACATTGATTACTGATACTAATGGCGGTGGAGATGCACGCATCCAGTCCCAAGAGCAGCACCACGTACGCAACTACAACCACAACCACCCTCCAGCACCATCCCCTCAGTTACTCAGCTGCATACAATACAGCGCCATCCATTCCCACTCGCAGGAGGATTATGCTCAACAACAACACAGTTATCAATGCACCAATCCACATAGTCACACTCACACGCACACCCATAACTCCCCTTCGGAAGCTGATGGCCATACCCACACTGGGGCTCACGGCTGTCATGATCACGGACATGGGTTTTGTTCGTATACATATACATTGCCTGAGGGGTGGAATACCGTGCAGGTTACGACTATGACATCGTGGTCACCTGTAGCTCCGGTTGCCGTTATGTGGGGGGGATGGGGATGGGGATTCGAGGATTGGTATGCACCGTGAACGGAAATATCTTGCGAATATCGTTAAGGGAATTTAACAATGGAGGATGAGGTGGAGAAGGAGAGGGTCGGTAGGGGAGAGTGTCGGTAGGGAAGAGAAGAGGAGGCTTAAGGATGTGTGTCGGTACTGGATGTGAAGGGATGAAAATTATAGGTTAGATGATCACGGCATCTCAAGATGGCAGTTACCTATTTAATCTATTTCTTGTTCTCCCTATCACTGTACAGGCGAGAAGCTGAAGAGGAGCAAAAGTCTGCCAATGAAGAAAGAGTACATTCAGCTAAACTTGTGCATCAAAATTTGTGACTTAAGAGCGGCCTGCTGGTTCTTCGTGCTATCCTGCTAATCCTCATACATAAAATTATCTTCATTTAAGATATAAGACATCTTTGGTAGTATAGTGGTAAGTATTCCCGCCTGTCAATATGACTGAGCGCGGGCGACCGGGGTTCAATTCCCCGCCAAAGAGTTTCTTTTTTCCTTTTTGCGATTTTCGCGGTCTGGGCTGGGGTACCAGCAAAGTAGTCTGGTTGGCACAACACCCTCCTGTGAGCAAAAGTAGTCTGGTTAGCAAAAGCTAAATATTAATGTCCTAATTAGGTTTACTGCAATTACATTAGCTTGGCTCGTTTGCGTCGGACTATGCGTTATGCGCTACGTTATGCGTCGTAAAGTCAACACTTAGAGAAATGTCAGTTGTGTATATAGGTACATGTCCACATACTGTATTGGAAGCAGCAAGGAACTTCTATCTCATCCGAAACCACTAGAAACTGTGGGATGCGCAAGTTATAGTTGTCTTCAGAATATGCATACTATTTTGTAGTCTGGTTGACAAGTATTTTGTTTGCTCTGCATACAATTGTTCGCTAGCTAGCAGGGGTTCTTATCGATAAGAATTAGTCCGGGTTTTAACATCAAATTGAGGGCTATTTATTAAGAAAAGTTCTTACATCACTCCTACAGTGCTGCCTATTTTTTGATCGAGACTACTATTTTTGTGTGTTTTTAATGGTAAAAGCATATATTCGATATAAGCATACCTCCTTGGCAGCCAAAGATACTGGGAGAACTATATGCACAAACAATCATGTGGTAGCGTACCCTAATACGGATTTTATTTTATTTATATTTATATTTTAGTAACTTGGTACTCGTATTCAAACTATCTAAGTAGTTTTATACTCGGCCAAACCCTGGGCCGTTCCCCGCCCCGTATCTTCTTGTACAAGACGAGGTACCCCCCCGGAATCAAAATAACCAGGCTCAATAAAGAAAGAAGAAGCAATGCGAAAAACTCCCACTAACTTGCACTGATGAACTGCCCACACTTTCTTACACCAATCTTTCCCCATCTCCCTGGGTTTCCTCCCTTTCCCCCAAGGTCAATCCATCAAATGCACTGCATTCTGTAGTCCGCTTTCCTGATTTGGTGCTGCCACGCCGACGTAAGTCAAGCCTTTATTTCGCCCTGTTGCCCCACCACCTCAGGTGCTTCAACTTTGTGTGAATACTGAAAATAAGGGGAGTTAACGGTATGAAGCAATTGAGTTTCACGTTCAAGTGGTGTTGGAGTGTTTTTTTCAACGCATATTGTAAGTATACTTGGCCAAGATTTACCCTCCTTAAGTCGCTGGCCATAGGCTTCCATGGTCAAAGATGTTAGATGGACAAGGCTAGTTTCACCGTGAAATAAATCTAGTGGGAAGCCAAATTTCACCATTGACGGGTGCCAACCAGACTACCATTGACGTCACACTATTTACTTCAAGGTTGACATTATATAGTTCCAACCTGCAAATACCCGCTACGAACCCAAGCCCGCAACGTGAACAGAATTCTATGTGCGTGACATCTTCACCTTCCCCAGATCAATCCGACTCAAGAAAGCCCACTACAGGGAACAGGATTTTCAGCATCCCTACTCATCCTGGCCGCCCAAAAGAGTATAATATTGATGAACCCGCACCACTAAACGTTCGCAAGGTCCTCAAGGCACAAAACACAACCTCCCTGCCTCCTGCAGCGCCGGCGCCAAAGGGTAAGTCTCCAATAGAGATAGCAGTGCAAGAGTTTGAAAAGTCTGCAGCCGAGGGAGAAGAATCTGCAGAGATAGAGGCGGAAGTTGCGAGACTAGATCGACGAATTGCAGCTGCATGGGCGTATGTAGCCGACAAATCAAGTAAGAAAATGACGTCGGCTATGGTGCCTATCGACGCCCCAGCAACGGGGCGGAATCGCGAGAAAACAATCGCAAAACTGGAGGGACGAGAGTATATATCGCCCTTGGAAGTAGCGGCCGCTGAGGAAACGGTTATACCTGGGTATCTCGAGGGTGCACAGGTAGAACACCGTACAACGTTCGAAGATATCAACGAGGAGATAGATGATATGCTCAAGAAGGCCGCGAAAAGACAAAAGAAAAGGAAGGGCATTCTGAAGGAAGATGCTTGAGATCAGGGGTATTGAGCTTTTGTATTTTGCATTTCAATAGGATTGGAATGGGCACTTACGAGTAAACGAAAATGGCATGAAATTGACCGAGACAAGAAGTAGACTGATCGTGACTTTCGCAGGTTGGTGCGATATTCTTCGTAAGTCTGGTGATTATTTTATTTTAATTTTAATTTTAATTTTTTTATAATACTCATTGCTCCTATTCGGTCCCAGTACTGTAAGGGGACCATGAGGAGCCACCCGGAAACCCAGGTGGATTCAGGACAAGGCAAGTTAGTTTGCCAGGTCCGGCGCGCTCAAGTGGCGCGGGGCCCCCGACGGAAGCCTGCGCCAGAACAAACACTTCCCAAAGCGTAAGAACATCAAACATCAAAGAATCAAAGCGTAAAGCAAATATGATGTGAAATAAGATCTATGTCCAGCCAGCCAGACGTCTATAGAGGAAACTAAAGAAAGCCTCTACTGCATCCCAATTATCCCCGTCCTCCTCTCTGATCCATATTGGACGATCTAAGTCCTCCCAATCTTTGATACTGCCGAGTGCCTTGCGTTGCTCATGGAGGTTGGGCACTCGAAAGTGATATGCCATCCATCTTGTGTGTGATGACCACACTGGCAGTCGCTGGAGTCTGCCTTACCGATTTTGTGTAGCCAGTGTCGGCGCTGGTAGGATCCACGGACAAAGCGTGCCCCTTGAGTGGGGATTGGAGTAACCATTTTACGTACATGGGATATTTTCCGTTTAGGGCGGAAGAGCGTACCAGGCACTGGAATAAAGGCATGAATGATATGAGTCTTCAAGTTTTTAACTCATGCCCACCCACAATGTAAGAAGCTAACTTCGCCTCAGCAGAAAAGCGAGAAAAAAGGAAGACGTATATGTATGTAGTTACATACTATTCGAAGGATGTTATGCAATATAGGTTGAGGCGGTCGGGAAAGCATCATGGTCATAGCCATGTTATGTTTGTACTGTCTACAGGCAAACCTCTATATTAGCATACTCTATAATTGCATAACCTGGCTATTAGCATAGATTCTACCGGCCCGAGTTTGGGAATGGGCATAACTTGTTAATTAGCATGCAAAGAATTTTGCTGGTCCCACCCAACCTGGTGACTGCTAACAATCCAACCTGCACACCTAGTGGCATGGGGGCGGAGAAAATTTGTGATAAATATACGTACTGTGGATATCTAACAATATTATCTACTTTAATTTCCCAGTATTTATGATGGATTCCGGTAGTGAAGCGTCTCAACAGCACACGTCAGTCCACAGATCGGGAAGCTGATCCAATAGAGAGCGAGCGATTTCAGCTGCTTTCCTACGCACAAGCACATCAAAAGACAACGCAGCAAGAGTTGGTACAGTGGTTCAATGTTACGTTCAAGATACCAATAAAAATATATAGTATATAGTGAATCATACGGACACAGTTGATTGCTTAATTGGGTTCTTGAACGTAGCATTGAACCACTGTGCCAACTCTTGCTGCGTTGTCTTATGAGGAGCTAAACAGCTGAAATCGCTCCTGGTCGAAAAGCCACTTTAATTGCAGACTCTCGTCATTTTATCAGGCTTGATGATGAAGTTGTTGAAGATACTGGAAGAAGTTACTCTGCAATGGCTTTTAGAGCCATATCAACTATCCGCTATTGTATTGCCAGATGATGAAGATGATTCTGAACCCCCCTTACCCATTCCGCAACACTTCGAGAGTCCTTAACCAATGTGAAGCATTTCATTGCCCGTGTTCACGTGATTCCAAACAAAACCTCTATAAATGCATAACTCCTCGAATAGCATTGAAACTCCCGGTCACGACGTTATGCTAATATAGAGGTTTGTTGGGGTTCGCTAGCTGGGGATTGGGGAAAAAAGTGTCTGTTAGATTTAACCTAGACTTGAGACAGAATCTTCGTATGAGCAGGCTCACTTACCTCGCAGTTTGCCTCCAGTATGTAAATTATTTAATCCAGTCAACTTCTATGCAACGGGACCCACCCATTCACCCGCGTGTAATGTGGGTACAGAAACAGAGTTTCATTCCATATTTGCACAGAAAGCGTACCTCTATATCGGCATTGATGTGATTTTGGCCACTCCTTGCCATGGAGCTGCCGCCACACCTCCTTAGCTTGTTCTATGCATGGCCATTTCTCACACTCTATATATGAGGCCAAGCTTAATTAAAGATGCTGCCCCATTAGTATATTCATCCAATCGAAGAAATATACAATCACGAAAATCCTAGCATCATGGAAAACAAGGGGAACGGGAAAACCTCTCTTGCTGTTCCCAGTTCGCGCTTAATCACCCCTCCCGCAACGAAGCTCGATCCACAAACCGTTCCAGGCAGCAAAGCTAAATCTCCGGAATCTGGGAAGCAAGCTGCGCCGGAAGGGGAACCCCCTGGAGAACCTTCTGAGCTCTCTGTGGGAGTTCAAGGTGCTCCTGGGCTTGATGAACTAGATGGAAACAATATGGATTGGCCCCCAATGGCTCCGAAATGGTTGAGTGAGGTACGCTATCCCGATCTAGGCTTCTAGTGAACGGACGTAAGTTGAGCTTGGAATGTTTGGCACTATTGAGTTGAATTTGGAATTAGAACAATTTTCGTGCTCGCTGGAAATTGAGTTTTGAAATTAACTATTAGCGGAGGTGAGCTCCCATGGACCTGAACTTTCTTCCCCTCGTGGGGGATTTAGCCTACGTGAGAATATCGTGTCAATTGTTCAATTGTTTCGATATCAAACAATGGAAATAAAAATCTGCAGATCGCACCTCTGGAGGCACTATTGGGAAACTAGGGATCATAATTTAGACTGGAAATTGTAGGAGAAATAGATATCGACCTTGTTATGCCGCAATTAGTTTAGGCAAGCAATGGAGAATTTTGTCAAGAGAATCCTCACAACACACTCTCCATCGCACAGTTTCCGCCGTCATTTCATCTTTTGTCTTTCGGCGTCCGAGGTGGACCATGATGTTACGGGATTGGCTCAATGATTGTAGTCGAAGAGCAATATTGGACGTAATGTAGCAATAATAAAAAGGGTTAATTTCTAGCTATTACCCTCTAGGCACTTCCGAGTGGGAGGGGTTATGGTTCTCGCTAGGCTGGAAGAATGTGCTAGCAGATATTTCGGTGAATAAAGGGTTTGTGTGGATATGATGGAAGCCTGAGCTCCCTGAGGAAGTCGGGTTGAGAATTGCAAATACGGTCTAAAGTCACCAAGAGTCAACAGCGCACGAGGGCTTCAAATGGGCGTTGGTGAGGCCAGGCTGGCATCTTCGCAATATTACTACTAATAGATCATTCCTCTTACGGGTCCCAGGACAGCAAACTTGCTAAAGATATATAGCTCTCAACGAGTTAGCTGCTTTATCGAGCTTCAAAATTCTCTATCTCATTCGCTTACTAGTATTTCTGGAAAGGGATTCTCGAGGGGATGTATCCTGCAAAATGGGTGTGGAAATTGTAAGATTCTGGCTGGGTGACAGTAATTTGGTTAGGGAACTTACCTTCCAGTTCTGGAGGCTTTTGGAGAACCGTCACGATCAACAAGGATAGTAAACTCCGGCAGCTCCGTACATTAATCCTGACGAAGAGCATGCTAAGAACGCCCCTCAGAGTAAGGTTGAAAAGATTAGTAGGGAAGGAGATAGTCTCATACTATAGCGGGAGTGAGCAATCGAGGCTAAGTCGGGTTCAATTGTTTCCAAATCCGGGGGCAGCATACTGTGGGAGCTTGGGTTGTGAGGAAAAGTCTGGATGTAGAATTGTATGGGTGATCTCATGGATAACCCAATCCCTTGCATGACAGATAAGATATATGCACATATGAGAGTGGGTGACAAAGGAGCGGGGAACTCGGAGTAATTGAAGGAATGCTTGGAGGGAGCTTCTACGTTAAATTGGCCTCGGGTAGCGGTCACCCTGAGAAATTCCAGGATGACTACAAGAGGCATTACAATAATTGTAGGGTGATATTCTCGTGCCTACAAGGTGGGGTGGGTCTGGGGATGGCTGTTTATGCTCTCACCAGAGTTTGTCACATCCACATATATAATGAGGATCAATATATATATTGCTAGCTACATTTCAAGCAAGATTAAGTTATAGATTGCAAAGTGGATATAAGCGAAGGCATATGAATGAGTGACCTACGAGATGGCCATGTGAGGGGTGAAGGGGGGTATGAGAGGGGCCCTAGTGAACCAGGTAATACAACCTGGGGCATAACTTGCTATCAATCAAGGCACCATAATCCTTCCCGAACTCCTGTACCGGCTTGCTGCCAGTGTGCCTGTTTTTCACAATTTGGTCACGGTAGCTCGCTAAGAATGCCTATATCACTGTGATCTCAACACACTTCATACCTTCAATTATATACAAAAGCCCGCTTCTACTCGAAAAATACAACTTGATTTCAACATCACGACCGCGAAAATCACCAGTTCCATAAAGGTATAAGGTATTGTTGTAGATGTGCCAACACAACTAACCTAAGTATTTATTTTCCCTTACAGTACATCTTTGATTGGGCAGTCACGTGGGCTAGTTTGCGGAAGCCAGTACGGGAGGCACAATGGTATTTTCCTTACCTTAACTCATTTGAGACAATTTGACAAACATGAATGGCATATACTTGTGCGGCCTTGGGACATCGTGAGATATCATATCATATAAATTCAAAACATTTCAACAAACGCCAAATTCCGGAAATTTTTATGTTAAGAGACAAACCAGTCCTTCCTGTTTGTTGACGCACCACCCTGGTCCAGCATCCTATGATTACCCCAAGCACCGCAACGCCACCTGCGAACTTACGTACATGTAGTAAATACCGGGTAATTAGCCCATACAGCATACAAAGTAAACTAGAGGAAATAAATTAATCCGAATGGAGTCCTCGGTCGAAATTAGTACGGCGGGTGGCCAGTATACCGATAACGGGCGATGGCGGCACAGACCTAGCAGCAGTGATACTTTTGGCGATGTTGCTAGTGGTGGGCTTTCCGTTGTTTGCAGACCCCCTCGAGGGCTGTCGAGATACTGACCAACTGCGCCCTGTAGCCCCAGGAGGCCCAACGGGTGAACTATTGCTGCGGCATCCGGTGGTGGGGGTCTTCTTCACCGGAGTTGATGCTCGTTTGCATTTGCTAACTTGCTGAGTATCCAAGCCTTTCTCTACATTTGTAATATGGGTTTTCCCAGCAGAAAGCTTGACTCCGAGAACTAAGGGTTTCATGAAGTACAATCCTGCAACATGTGACTCCCGCAAGGCTGGAGGCGTTGAACAGAGCACCGTAGCATGCGAAGGGACCTTGGGTGAAAATATCAGACCGGGACTGTTTGACCGTGAGGTGCAAGAACTCGAGATGAAACCTGACTCCGGGCTGCCTGACCTGGGGTATTTTCCAATTGGCGAACTAGCAAATATCTCTTCGAATCCGTCGTCTGAGGAGGAGGTTGGGCTGTGGGATTCGTCGACGTCGTCCTCTAGTGGGGGCAGTGGATCTCGCCCTGGAGGGCAAGGAGATTGTTGGTTACGGGGGTTTTGGACGTGAGTTGTTTGTGGACTGGGGGGCGGAGATAGTGACAACCTCAGACTCGGAGGGGGCAATTTTGGTCTAAGCGGACGAGATCGGGGTGTATGAGGAGGGGTTGGAAATCGTGTGGAGCAGAAGGTGGTGCCGTCCAGGATCGGCGGTAGCGACGATGTGAACGAGGTTCGCCTTGGTGCCATAGTTTCGTTATGTCTTCAATTTGGCCAGGGAGTTCGTACGGATATTGATTCCAGTTGTGGAGTTGGTGATGTATATGCACTCGATGGCGATAATTATATAAAACCGTACTCCGAAGTGATCTTGATAGAAATTTGCCCATCTATATGCTTTATATATACTGCTTCTTCACAACCCTCCATATCGCCTGTTGATCGCACCAGGACTACCGAATACCAAGTTCCCTAATTCTATACGCACTGGCAAAAATATTATCATCCTATCGCTTTATTACGTCCATATTCTTACATTCAAGACTTTGACACCTAGCATGTCAACGTGGACCTGAGCCCGATGAAGCTTAAGCAGCACGTATTACCTATGTCAGGTGCGTGTCAAATCCATATGTGGAGGAATGGCTGTGGCTGCCATATACTTGTGAAACGTTAAACGCTTTCAATGTTGCATGCAGTGCTGATCTTGCCTTTTTGAGAAGCACCATTGCCCATATCGTAACAATCAGCTGCAGGACCAATTGGCAAATTTCATGATCACCTCACGGGACGGATAACATAATAAGATATTCTAAGGAAGGATACGGATTGTGCAAAACCAATAACAACAGTAGTCAATGGGCTCTACACCAAAGTGGTATGTACTGTACTCTATATGGTTTACAATAATATCATTTGTCAGTTTACGATTATTGATATCGTGGCTGTTCATGCCCTACCAATACCAATCCATTCATTACTTAAGCTCTTCCGATACCTTCTCCTCTATTTTCTGCACAGCAGCCTTGACCTTCGATTTTGGAGTTTCCTTGGACGGGGAACTCTCCTTGACCGTAGTTTTCCATTCAGTCTTTTTCGAGATAACCATGGATGGGAAATCCACTACGAGAACTTTTATCTCGGGGTTCGAGACTTCCTTGTCCTTAGGAGCTTCAATTGGAAGTTCGGAAATTTTCATGGACTGGAAGGTCTCTATGGGAGGCTCTGGCTCACATTTTGGATCTCCTTCCGACGGGATATCTTTAACTAGAACATCGATCTGGAGTTTTGACATTACTTTGGGGTGGTAGGGCTGGGGACTTGCTAGATCGACTGGGAACGGGACGCCTCGATAGAGGCGTTCCCACTTGTCATCCGGTGAAGAATTACTGGATCTTGATCTCGGGGAGGCACGAGGTGAAGATCCAGTACTCCGGCGCAAGAAGTTCTGGGTGGGTGTGGTAGGGGACGTTGGTCGCTTGGCTGGCATTTTAAACAGCTTGGCTTTCTTCTGGGTTGTTGACTGCTTCAATAGGTGGGCTGTTAGGGTAGTGAGGGAACCCCTCGTAGAAATATTGAAACAAGCGAAAATGGTGTATAAAGCAAGTGGAATCAGTTTACAAAAGCAGTTTATTAAGTAAGTGGAATACGGCCATCATTATAGCTAATAGATAGGAAGGCCTTTAACATTCTTTGGCCATGACTTGTTGGTGTGTTGGCCAGAAAAAAAAATTGCTTAGGAGGTAAATTACTATTTGGGATTATTGTTGATAGATTATAATACTTTTATCTAAAACCTCTCTCCTGCTGGAGAATAGCGACTAATTGTCTCCCAGGTATTATAGGTTTCTGATTTTATTGGAAGCTTACGCTCTCTACGGACTTGGACATACCTTCTATGGATCTAGAGATATTGAGAACGAACATTCCTCCGTGGTAATGCCAAGAATTAAGGGTGCAGGCCCTTTTTGGCGACGAAGTATGGAAGGTGATTGACCAGCCTACCTCGGCAATAATGAATGCTTCCTGCTTGGAGCGCTCGTTTTCTCCTAGCAGATGGCTATATTATGGTAGTGAAATTATATATCTTAGTAGTGGAGGCAGACGATTGGATCCAGTTGCATGATGGAGCTGCCATTGAGATTTCCAAACTCGAATACGGGCATAGCTCATAATGGCTACGAAACGATTTAGTGATTAGGACCGTAGGCCATGAATTTGCCTGACATGACTCTCTAGTTTATAATTGCACTCGCTTGCATGTTACTAGATTATGGCGATGGTGGCTAATTTCGGGCACGGAATATAGTATTAAATAAATTGGAAGTGAGTATGTGATGGCTTAAAATCAATTTATGGAGAAATTATGTACTGGTAGGTGAGTCTGCATAGTTCCTTCAGATCGATATCCATTATTATTTAATCCGCGTGCAACATTGAATTACGGCGTCAATGATAGCAGTGATTTCATGAGAACGTATCGTACATATGGTAGGGTCGGTGGGGAGCCCAGTACCAATTTGGGAGCTCGCATGCATGACAGTCTCGAGATCCGAGTAAATCCGCTCGATGCCAGTACATGTGAGTGTCTCTAGAGGGTACCATACCTAGAATAGGAAGTGCGGTGGGGGAAGACACATAACTCCTTTCTTCCCTGGTTTACAAGTGCATCCATTTAAAATTAATGATGCTGCCTTTTTTGTTTGATATAAAAATGTCTGTACCGCAGTAAACCTAAGATTTTAGGGGAGAGATATTCCACCATGCTACCTTAACCGCCGATATCTGCTCGCAAGTGCAAGCTTTCAATGCGTTGGACATGTTAATCTCCTGCACCGCAGTGCTGGAGATATTAGCATTTGATTGATATTGCTTTAAATTATGAGGACTTGTGACATACTTCATATCTCAAATTACATTCGGATTTTAGTCCCATATTTTGTGAAATTATTTTCCCGGTCTCCATCAGTAATTATATATGGTCTGCCGTCATATCGGAGCTTGATGTCGACTCACTCTCTAGTGAGGAAATTCAGCTAAATTGCAAAACTGTAATCTATCTAAATCTAAACACTCACTCGTGATGAAAACCAAGCAGTCAGTATATATATGTATGTACTAGACTATTCTGGCGAGAAACCAATGAGCAAACGAGAGAGGTCATGTCATGATCAGGCAAATTCATGGCCTACCTTTTTTACTATCACTTATTCGATTCGTGGCCATATGAATCATACCCTAGATTCAAATCACAATGGCCTCCATGGAACAACTATATCTTCCGCATTGCCCTGGAGCTTATTTACCTCCACCATCCTAAACATTCAAGTTTCCCTTAGATCCTAAGCAAAACGAGACTAATTATGGCCGCAAGTCAAGAAAATTCCACCACTACACCCCCTGTTGGTGCCGGATCAGCCTCTAGCGAGGGTAATGCAGGTCCTACACCTCTCGGTACCGGATCAGCCTCTGACAAGGGTAATGCAGGTCCTATACCTCCTCTCGGTGCCGGATCAGTCTCTGACAAGGGTAATACAGGTCCTATACCTCCTCTCGGTGCCGGATCAGTCTCTGACAAGGGTAATACAGGTCCTACACCCCCTGTTGGTGCCGGATCAGCCTCTAGCGAGGGTAATGCAGGTCCTACACCTCCTCTCGGTGTCGGATCAGCCTCTAGCGAGGGTAATGCAGGTCCTACACCTCATCTCGGTGCCGGATCAGCCTCTGACAAGGGTAATGCAGGTCCTACACCTCCTATCGGTGCCGGATCAGCCTCTGACAAGGGTAATGCAGGTCCTATACCAGTCTCTGACAAGGGTAATACAGGTCCTATACCTCCTCTCGGTGCCGGATCAGTCTCTGACAAGGGTAATACAGGTCCTACACCCCCTCTCGGTGCTGGATCAGCCTCTGGCGAGGGTAATGCAGGTCCTACAATCCCCAGTTCGGATAAACAACAAGGGGGGGCCCCCAAGCCTGACTCTCAGAAGGGTGCGATTCCAGGAAAATTGCCAGCCTCAAGTGAAACTTTGACGCTTTCGCCGCTGACTATACACGTTGCAGTTCCACCAGCTGAGGGGGGGTCGAGGGGTAGCCCGCAGTCCAAGGTACCTCCGAAATCAAAGGTCAAATCTATCGTGGACAAGATTGAGAAGGGCACGATTGGGAAGCCAAAGAAGTAAAATCTCAAGTGTGAGGATGCCCGTTAAATCTCCCTGAGACTTAGACATCATAGGATAAGTTTGAATTTTTGAATTTTGAGTTTGATTAGCGAAATGAAGGAACTTATGAAATAGGTAAAGATTGCAAAGAACGATATTATCAGACAAATCTATTGCAAGTTTCTAATGTGTGACAATTAGGGCTATAGTTGGATATGCATGCGGATGCATTCAATATTATCTATAGAGAGCCAGGTGAAAGTGATCTCCGAACATGCCGCCAAAACAATAGCAATCTATGTATAATCTCTTTTAAGTTCGAATATATATCTCCCAATAGGGAAGTAACGTTGTTTTTAGAGTCCGTTTACTAATTCCACGAAACTACATGAGAAACCTCTCCCAACACCAATTTCTCACTTGGGCATTACTATGCATGTCCTTCATCATTGCTATTACTAACGGCTCGCAGTGGACGAACTCTATAGCCTTGTATTTTGATACTCATTGGCTCCACAAAATCGCTATGGGCCATGGCAATATGCCTCTTCAGATCCAGCGTCGTATCGGAATACTGATGGTATTCCGTACAATGTGGACACCACTTTGCCAGCATCAATCTTGTTCCCGTCTTCTTCGTCCGATGATCGACCCAGAGATGCAGCCAATTCGCAGCTGCACCCAAGACCCCCGAATGGCAATTCCCGAAATGTCTAGCCAAGGCCTGATTCGTCATAGGATGTTGACAGAAGTGTTGATCACCAATCGGGCAAAGATAGAGGTACTGTGGATCCCCGGTAACATTTGTTCTCGCACTCGAAAGCCAACCTATGTTGGCATTCGCATTCACGTACATTTCACTATCCTGGCCAATCGTATAATGAGCTTTGATATTTTCCATTTCCGTCTTATTTGGTCCGAATTGCGTAAGTGTGCAGTGTAATTCATGCTTTAGAAAATCTGTATGTGTTCCTTTATGTCTGTTCACGGCATTAGCATCTGCAAACATCCGACCACATCCATCGAATGGGCAGTATAAAGCCTGCGCGAAATAAACGTTCGTAAGTTCGAGATAAGTATCTTGGCAGATATGAACCCAGTTTTTGTACGGGACTGTGTCTTTAGGATGCTTCTGGCGAAGATGTGTTGCGTAGAGTTCGCGAGTACATTCTGTGTGACAGAACCGGGGAATACTTTGATCCTGGGGGTCAGGGACGAGGAGTGGACACTGAAACTTGTGGATACCTTCGCGCGGCATCGGAGAAGATGTAACGTAAAGTATTGTCCGTGGAATTGCTTTGTCCAACGAGTATTGCTAGTAGCAGTAATGAGGTACGCTAATAAATCATTCGTCTGGCTGATTACCTGACGCTTTGAATTTGGTTTTCCGAGGAACGTTCCTTTTGGTCCACTTTATAGTGAGTAACGTTGTAGTACGTCTAGGTACGTGGTTTCACGCTATATGGGAGGCAAACGGAGGCGAAATCCAAGTTTCACTTGGTTGCTAAAAAAGCTTTTTATCGCGTGGAACATAGTCAATTTACGCGGAACTGTATAATGTACATAATTTGAGACGCAGCGGGCACGAATAATAGCATGATCGCCTGTGGGTTCTTTCCGCCATTGTCGGGTCGTTATTGGTGGATTTCGATTCCATGCTTTGCAACCTACATATAAAAATTTTGATGGTGGTGGCAACTGCGGCATGTGGCATTCCCTAGTATGGATAAGGGAGGCATAGCCGATGGTATGTGGTGTTTATTTATCAAACTTTGAACGGAACATATACATTGAAGGTTTTGGGGGGGACAATCCAGCCAATGTTATGCCAGTATTCCATTTCCAAAAGAATCAATCACTACTGAAATATGATAGAACTTTAGTATTGATGAACCCTTAATCTTTCCCTAAATGTGGGTGGACATGGATTCATTGGATCTACCAGTCACCATTACGTTGTGGATCGGAAGTACAAATATATGTATGGATGAGTTGCCGGTCGCAATTGGCAGCGACTAGATTTCACGGGTGTCCCTAAAACCCCACGCAGTAGGCATTCGTAGAGAACATTACGGCTGGACCCGACATATATCCCAACTATCGCTATTTCCCTACTATAATCAAAACTAGAGACCATTTGCATCGCAAGCCCCTCCCATTATACCCCACAGTGAGGTTGAAGCTAGGTGTTTCAAGTCAAACACAGCGGACTTACCCTGAAAACAGTAAAACACAACACGCAAAGAGCCATGTCGATGTCACCTCAGCAACAGCATCAGCATTTGCATCGTTATCTTCTTCAGTTAGTTCCCCTACTCTTTCTTTTCTATTGTTTTACGTGAAATGTATCTAGACTATACTAGGTATATTACTGTTGTGTTCATCAGATTGGGTCGGTGAACTAGCGCGACTGACGGCAGAACCGTCAATTGCGCGCCATTGGCCAATTGAACATACTTATTGATGAGCAGGTCAGGATAACTTATGTGACCTCATCCAAGTTAAACTTAGCCGCCATTGCGGACATTAACTGCAAATCATATCACATACGGTTGTGTAATATTACCAATTGGTGAACAGAGTCTAGGGCATCATTTTCATGACATAATTTCGCACTGCGTGAAAAATTTAAGGAGTGATGTCGCAAAAGAGTAGAGATCTACAGTAGGTAGAGTAAACACCATGAATGGCGAAATGGTTGGGTCTTATCGTGAGGCAGGTTTCCGGGTGGCTCCTCATGGTCCCCTTACTGGGACCGAATAGGTATTTAATTTAAAAAAAAATTCATCGTGAGGTAGTCTAGCCCATGACAGAGAGGCGTGCATGCACGTGCAGGTTACATAATGGAAACCATATTCTAGTCTCATGCCAGTACAATTCCTCTCACAAGAAGCCCGTTTGGCGCAATCGTAGCGCGTCGCCCTCCTATATGTACGTTGTATGTCGGAATAGGTGGGCTCGATCCCCGTGATGGGTGCTCTCTTTTTTTTATTATTCCAATCCAGTTAAGCATCAATCCTGAGGAGGTGGGCATCTAGCTCTTTCCCTCAATGTGGATGTACGCTTGTCGGGACAGTTCCGTTCATTAGGATTGGGGGCCGAGAAATGGGCGAAAGAGGGGGAGCCAGGTACACCTAGAGCAGTACCTACCTACAAGCTGTAACTCGATATGTATTGTTGAAAGAAACATTCCTAAGTGGATGAATAACTATGTATTAACTAACCTACACGTATCAAACACAAGAGCTAATCTTCTCTGAATCAAAACCTGCTTAACGTCTTAACCGAGGCATCCGAGCTACCGTATATTTCAACTTTACTTGAGCAAAACCCTCATAAACCAACCGTCATTCTCGTTTTTTATGTTCACGCCCCTAATTCCGGAGTACTTTGTCTCCCGCAAGGCGTCTAGAGTTGGTGGACTTTGAGGGATCTTCGTATTAGGCAATTCGGGCCTCCGAATGGAAGCACTGGTGTTGGAGACATTGACTCTGATTCTATTTGTGTGGTTCGGACTACGCCCCATCGAGCTGGCCCGGATGGAGAAATTTCTGCCCAGGACAAAGAGGCCCAAGTTCCAGAATCTAAAGGCCTTTCAAGGGGTTTTAACGACACCTCTAGCTTTGTGTTCAACCCCAGTTCAGGCTCTGAAAACATGGCCATATGTTGCAAGTGCACCTCCGGCTCGATGGTTATTGCCAGTTCCTTTGGAGACAGGAGGCCAAATAGCCGACGTTGGGGTTTCTAATCTTACTCTAGAGGCTGCGCTGCTGTAGCGGGTGACAGTTCCGTTAGAGTTGTTTCTTCCATGCGTTTGGAAGGCCCTTTCTTCGGCAGTAATTCCTGATTCGTTGAAAGTTTGTGTTGAAGAATCTCCGTGACCCCCTCTACATATGACAGTGAAGTAGGCTATTTACATAAGCTCCTCCATTGCAAACCCCTCATCCAAATTACTCTTGTCCCGCTCCCCCCCCCCTCCCGCTTCCCATGACCCCTTTCCTCCCCCACCGACTCATTCTCTGCCTCACTCTCCCTTTTTGAATCCGAACTGTTGACACTCGATAGGCTACTCCTTCTCTCCCTGCGCTTCTTATCCTGCCTTGTTAGCCGAACCAACACCTCCCCTAACCTTCTCACCCCCTCTTCCATTACCTACAGTTAATACCTCGGTCGCTACTCTCTGCGGTAGGAATCCGGGGAGTGCTGTTGGGTAAATATTTGGTGGTAGGAAAGGATGATTTTAGTCCTGTGAGGGCCATGTGAGAATGCTCCGGACGTTAATGGGGTGTGGGGGGAGAGGAGAAGAGAGATGAGAAGGACACACAGGGGGCAACAGCGCTTAGAGACACCAATCCAGAGGTATGTGTTTCGGAATGGAGCGAGGATGGTATTGGGAGGTTGACGGCCACCAGTGGAGGGCGAGAGTGTAAGGAACCACATTGTTGCCAGAGTGGCCTCGGCATGGCAACAGCCGAGGAAGGAGTACCCGCTGTTACCGGGTGGGGGTGCGTAGGATGAAGTTCTTTCTAGTGTTGCGGCTTGCACCATAGGATGCCGTCGCCGCAATGACTTCATCTGCTGTGATTGGTGCATCATCACAATCAACATCACTGGAATCATGGCCAGCGACCACAGGTTTGCCAGGCAATATACTTCTTGCAACACTTCTCCAGTCATGCAGATCAGTTTTCCTTCCTGCATCCTCGTCATCTAACTCCTGAAGGGCATCATAATACGAGAAGTTGACTTTCTGCTTCGGGAGCACTTTGCTCCGAGTTACGATGTCAAGGGAGCTCTGGAGCTTCACTATCAGGCAGAGCGTCTCCCTGTCAATGCACTGTTCTTGTTGCACCCCAATCAACTCCAGTGTAGTGTCATCTTGGTATAATTCATCCTCACTTTCTTTGGTGTGCAAAGAAGCGGTTCAAGTGATTTGATATGCAGCTTTGCAAAGGGAGAGCGGTGAACTAGACAACTGAGGATATGCATGATTTTCTGCGCAAACGATAGTTTCTGGGAGAACTCGTCGAGGGGAGAAGGTCGAGGCATCGTAGAGGCTAGAAAGTGTGGTCTGGGCAAGGTCAAGAATTTGGAGGAGGAGCTGGTGAAACTCCCATGATATCATTGGAGGAGAAGTTCATTGGAGGAGAAGTTCATTGGAGGAGAAGCAGTCCCTTGGGGCTTAGTGATTACTTCATTTAGGCCCCGGGAATTCGTGGATGGAAAACTCGGCAAGCTGGAGTATGGGATAGAACAAAACCTGTTCTAACTTAGTAAGTATATGGCCTGCTGGGCCTGAATGGCGGGCTGCAATAATATCTGCTGGGACCAAGCTCCGGAGCTTCTTGAGGAGCCCCTGAAATTAGGCCTGGGCACGAGACGAGACATCTCGAGACTAAGTCTCGAGATATTTTGTGGAAATTTTTCAGTGGCTGCGAAAATCTTTTCATGGGTTGCGACAATCAGCACAATGACCTAAATTTCCGTGTCGGCTGCTCATACTCCGGTGACTTTAGAGCGAGGTTTAGCGGAAGAGGGAATAGAAGAGGAAATTGACGTCGAAGGCGAAGATGATGATGATGATTGATAATAACTAGGTAGCTAGCTAGCAAGTTCGAATATATATAATTATGATTGTGTTGGTTGGTGCTCGATATCCAAAAGTCCCGAGACTACTGTCCCTACCCACGAGACGTCTCGAGACCAGGCCCCGTCTTGTCTCGAGACGTCTCGTGCACTGGCCTACCTGAATTGCTGGGCATATTAAGTGGCGATGCATTTTTCCCACGGACCGTAGAGTGATGTATCGTGTCATTAACCTCTTGCGTAGATTAAATTGCGAGGCTAGTTCGTGCTCGCCACCATCTGTATGCTTTCCATAGTCATTCGAAGAGGCAATTAGCTCATTGAACAAGTACTCAATAGAGGCAACATGGGTTGCGAACGAGAGGTGGGAGTGGCGATGTAAATACAGATCCAATTCACCCACGGGAGGAGACGAGCTTGAGTGCCTCCATGGGATCGTTGGATACGGATACAGATGCGATCATAGAGCCAAGTACTTAATCTTTCGGATTGTTGGCATAGCAACAGAAGGAGGCCTACGAGCAGCCTCTAAAGCGACACGGAAAATGGCACGCACAAGGGCAAGTTACGGCACAAGGAGGGTGGAATGGGACCGACATGCCCTTTCAGCATATGCCTGGTTACGCACGAATCGAGGCCCACAGAAAAGCTGGCTTCATCACGTTAAGAAAGCAGAGTCACCAGAATGCATATGCGGCCACCCATCAGAGACAGGAGATCACATCACATTCGCCTGCCCACGTTTTGGCCGCATCAGAAGACTACTCCTGGGTGGGAGGAGCAGTTGGGAGGAGCTCGACAAGCCGGAGTGGAGGAAAGAGGAGAAAGAGACATACGAGGCCACTGAGGCATTTTTCAAGCTCTTATATCATGAGCTTACTTAGTCACAATCTGTTCGTCTCCTGTTATATCAGTTCATCATCTCACAGTTTCTGTCTTAGTCCTCCCTATTTCTATTTTAGGTCATATTTTTCTATTTTAGGTCATATTTTTCTATTTTAGGTCATATTTTTCTATTTTAGGTCATATTTGTATCTAGATCGTTCGGGTCTGGCAGATTAACTTGCCTTATCCTTCAATCCACCCGGGTTTCCGGGTGGCTCCTCATGGCCCCTCCAACGGGGCCGCATAGGCAGTAACTAGTTTTTAAAAAAATAAAAATAAAAAAAATAAAAATAAAAAAAATACGGATTGTTGGCGGAGGGTAACCGGTGTTCCGAGGATTCTGCGAGAGAATATACCTGTTCTTTTGTATTGCTGCAGGCTATGTATCGGAGTCTGCGTCGAAACTGCTGTCTGTGCTGCTGTCTGTGGCAAAGACCATGCTAAAGCGCGCACCAGGGCCAGCAAGTTTCAAAAGGACGGAAACGAATTTCATGCTCTCTGACAAGAAGTTGAGCAACAGAGTTCAGGCGCGAGAAGGCTTGTCCTCTTTGACCATGGCAGGACAGCAGCATTTTCAAGAGGAGAGGAAGTTACATCGTCGAGGATATCGGCAGGAAGGCCCCGAGTGACTGCCAGCTGGGGATTGATCTTGGAGTGAACCGGTTTTGATGAAACTGTAGTCAACAGCACAAAGAGCAGATAGCAAGGTGCTGAGGGTGCGTGCACGGAGATCCTGCTCCCTTTCGTTGGGGAGAGCAAGAGTCGGGGTACTTGCGTGGTCAACGTTGCCACTCTGTGGCACATCGCGACAGGCTGGCATTGCGTTTCTTGTGGAATGTGGTGGTTTGTGGTTTTGATATAATAGTGGCGGTGAATTCATAAACTGAGTTTTGATATGCAATGCCTTGGCACAACTACACTAGCCTCAATACAGCACAACCTTGAAATTCTCTGCGCATCCTCTATATCCAACATGCGCCGATTGACCCAATGACGGCTAGGAGAACTTCTTGCGATACCACAACAGTGAATTTGGTTCTCCCAAATATATGCTTACCTCGAATGAGGGTGGACAATCTATACTTTTGCATCAGATCTTCTTATATCAAATATCCGTAAGGTAAGCTGGAGGATCTAGACTAAGTACTTAGTT
Source organism: Terfezia claveryi (assembly GCA_015179025.1). NCBI lineage: Eukaryota > Fungi > Ascomycota > Pezizomycetes > Pezizales > Pezizaceae > Terfezia > Terfezia claveryi. The sequence continues at coordinate 104,853 of WHUX01000078.1, forward strand.
ATGCAAATTTTTAAGCTCAGCGCTGATATTTGTTGATCGGTGGTGCTGGAGCCAGCCAGACTACGAAGTATAAACAGTGTTAGGTATCTGACTTCCTCAATTAATAATACATTATTATTTCTACTGAAATAATAATTATAAATTAATTGAGGCTATTCCCAGCAGCATGCATGTCTCACCAGGGAACAAGACTAATATCAAAGTGGTAACCACACTACCAAAGTGGGACTAATTCCACTCCCCAAAAAGGTACGATTCCCCAAAACGGTAGCAACAAGTCCCTGCTTCATACTCTCGAAAAAAAAAATCTTTAAACAAAAAAAATAAATAAATACACAATACTCCTATGCTGACTTCCTGCGAATAGATATAACAAGTAGATGGAGTACAAATTGGCTGCTTCAGCTTCAAATAAAAATCATATGCTGTTCACGTTCTTTGTTCCGGGTATCGCGCGCTTGTGTATATATAAACGAAAAGGAACGGAATCATAGCAGGCGGGAAAGATCAAATAGTGCCAACCAGACTACGGTACTCACAAGACAAATATAGGACATATAGGATAATCGGGGGTCTTGGCATGAGACTAAGATAATAAACAAAACCAACGAAAAATATTGAGCAACGCAATCTATCAAGAGCGACGAGACCAAGTATATCGGTCTATATCATCTAAACGAAGTTGTACAATTAAATCCCCCGATCCCGCGGGTTTGGTTCGAACAACGATTGCGAGTCTCAAACTAGCATAGTGGGAAATGCCTTTGCAACATTCGGTGCCACTCATTCATTCATCATCTCGAGATCATTACCATCGGTCCCAACTGCCGGGTTAAGTAAACTCGCTATCGAAATCCGGGTACAACGAGGTGACTCTCTTGCACGCCCCTGGCGCCACTCACCATAGTTTTTGTCGAGAGCATTAATTTCCGCAGCTTTAAGTAGTCCTGCGACAGGTTTTCCACGATAGCTAGTATCGCCTCTTTTTGCAACGAGATGTCGCTCCGGCTTGTTAACCTTCGCTAGTGGGAATGAGCAGGGCTTCTGTGTATGGGATTTCGTGGACAACCCATTTGAAGGGCGGCAAACAGAAATGTCAAGACATGACATCGCGTAAATGGGTGTTCGCCTGAATTTCTTGCAGGAGACGGCATAAATTGGGACGGGGCGCCGTGCTCGGGGGCCACGTGTTTGTTCATGGGTCCTTCGGGGAGTATGTAGTTGCAAAGCTGGTGGAGAGGGTATACTAACGTCCTCCGTTAAAGAAGAAGGGGCTGTTGATTCATTATTAGCATTTTCAGGTCTGGAAGCAGACTTATCGACCGACAATGGAGTGGTCGCAAGAGACCTTTTGGAAGCAGATGCAGGGCCGGGGATGGCACCAGCACCCTTGCTGTTTTTAGTTTTTACTCCCCCCGGTCGACGGCGTGCTATCACTATCGGCTCTGGAGTGTCTTCCACTCTTTCATCGTCGCCATTGCTCGGACTCGGAGTTCCTCGTAGCGCCTGCTTCTTGAGGTCCCACAATTGCGCCTCTTCCCATCTAATTCCCTTCACAATCGGCATCCGTGGTTTACTTCCCCATATGAAAGTCTTCGGGATCATGTTCCCCAAATCTTCGTCATTGTAGAGGCTGTGCAAGCGTTTCAGACAAGCAATGGCCGCTGATCTATGATGGTTTACCAACCGTGCCATAGCCGCGCACGAAATAGATTCAATCTTTTGCTCCTCAGTTGGCCAGACCAACTGTTCACCGCAGGTAGGACATTGACCGATCTTACTGGTGCTCAAGGCAAATCTGTTTCCAGTACTGTTGACAGTAACGTTAATCTGCATTTTTCCACGTATTTCGCTATGATGCCAAGAGAAGTGACGTCGAATGCGTGAGACGAGTTTCAGCTGGAGTCGGTAATCTGAATACTCTACATCATCATGAGCTTTATGCATCCTCAGGGGAGTTGCCCAAATTTTGCGACACTGAGACTTCAATGGGCAAATCACGGAGTCGGAGAAGAGCTTCATGCGTGTTGGCCGAGAAGGCTCGGCAGATGCTGTCCGTGGGATTAGCCGGGATGTTGACATCATGGAATTGTTGAATTTTGTTACAGTATAGTATGTTAAAGTATGAAATATAATACTTATGTATGCCAAACTCCAGGTTTAGGAGGAATTCTGTCCAAGGAAACTGTGCTGGGTGTGTGACTTGATAGTGAAAACACTCCAGTTAAACCCATGCTATGGATATAGGTCCATGGTCTAGAGCAGGAAGATGGGAATATATAAATTGTATTCTCTGCCAAGAGTATTAGGTATGAAACTCGTCGCGTTATTTTATTTGTCCGTTCATTGTGAGAGTTTAAGCTTTGGAAAGGTCATCTTGAAACGCATGAAGGAGTGTCAACCATTTAATCTTTGTATCTTGTGTTTTGCCCACTTTATAACCTCACAATTTGACCTCACTTTGATTGTTTTGCAGAGCCTCGCATGACCATCCTAGATGTTCTTCCGTACGAATCGAGCCCCAAAGCCTTACCCGCCGCCAAGTTTTTCAGCCAAGATGGCAAAAACTCGGTTTTATTAAGAATTTGCAGTTCCCGATTACGAAAGCATTCTCTGATTTCGTGTAAGATCAAATACAGGATAAAAAGTGCCCCTTGACCCGAATTTTCCTTCTACTCTTCTGTGAATGCTCGAGCTTTTATCTTTCGAGACAAGCCGGTTCGTGCCCAAGCCTAGTCTTTCGTCACATTTCGCGCGGGTCTGGCAGATTAACTTGCCTCACCCTTGGGTTTCTGGGTGGCTCCTCATGGCCCCCCTGACGGGGCCGCATAGGAGTAGGTAACAAGTATTAAAAAAAAATAAAAAAAAAAAGTCTTTCGTCACGATCCAAGTCTCTGGACTTGATTGAAGGTTCGGACGGAGGTGGAGCAATAAATGAGTGGATATCGGGTTGGTAGTTGCCGGATTGAGACCGCAAGGTTCATGAACAGTACCTGCAGTATTATATGGCCCTCCTCTAGTAAGTACTGTAAGTTTTGGGCCATGAAGACAGTCAATTTCATCCCCAAATTTCTGTATGATTACCGGTATGAATCTCAGTAGGTAGGCTATCGTCGGGACTACATAGCAATATCTTAACCTAGGTGGATGTACCTATACCAATGTTCTGGCCTGCCCGGAAATCGACTGATCCGAGAATAGGCCAGTTCCCTGGGAGGCCAGGAATTGGGTCAATACAAGAACGATGGTCAGTTAAGGTAGGCTCACCGGTGGATATGCGCAAAAAGGCCAGTTAAAGTAGGGTTGTGAACTCTGGCGAGCTAAGGTAGGCTTGCCACATGATACATATGCAGGCCAGTTAAGGTAGGCTCACGGTAGAAAATGAAGAGTCTGATGGAGAAGCTTCACAACCTCTACCGGGCTGTGGGGACTCGGAGTCTGATAGAGAAGCTCCACAAGCTCTACAAAACTGCGAAGACCTACTCCGACGTGTTCAAAAAAATACCACTAAAGCTCGTCCAAATATGGTGAAGCGGTATGAACAGTAACATAAAAATTGAGGTTTTTGCTATTGGAGATATCTTTTGTTCACATATACTCGACAAGATAGATATGGTACTGAGACCAGCTGCGTTGTGGTTTTTTTTTGGAAGTAAGCCATTGGAAGTCACCTGAAGAAGAGGGGACGCTGGCTCGCAATTGAAGCTTATGACGTTGACAGAGGAAAAGCGGCTGGATTTGTGCGGTGACCGGTATTGGATGTCTTTATGAGGGTTTTTATCATGTGTCTTTACCTTATTTGGCATTTCGCACCTCCATATAGTTCTTACAGAGGGCGGGTCTTTCACAGTTGTACCAGGATAGTTGTTATTTGCCCGTTTTTCCGTGAGCGTACCGAATCTTTTAAGATGAGGGAACGGGGCTGTCCCATAGCCTGAGGCTCCACAGACGTATAGACTTTTTGAAAAAAAAGAAAACCCCAACATTCGAACTTTAAAGGGATTTAATATTTCTACTTCTGAGTGTGCATGGCCTGCCATTGCGCGACAATATATCACGCTTCGTGAAGGTGCTTGCTATACTGCTCTGAGTTCATATCCTGAAGTATTTCTTCCACATTCTCAATTAATATTTCCCCTAGCTTTACATTTATTATGATAGAATTCCTGCAAGTGCAAGGGGAAATACCAAACCCAACAATAGAGCTGTATTAAATCCGATTTGCATTGCAGAAGGCGCTGCCACCCATCACATAGCTGCCTGAATACTCCTATCGACCAAGAGATACAAATTGAATTTGGAAGCGGAAGCGGAGGAGTCTATGCTACACTTGAAACCAAAGCATGGTGATATTTCATTATTAACTACAATTTAAGTTTGTCCACACTGATAAGCATGGTAGTATTTTTATTATTGAGTACTTACAAAACATGTTTGTTAGGTCTGAAGTATTTTTCACCCTCCATGTACCGGCACTAAATTACTACGTTTCCGGGGAGGCCAACCGATGATCTGGCCTCCGGAGGAATTTCATTTGTGGATTCCCAGGTGGGTTTATAATCGTGCGTAGGCCAGCCCTCCCAAGAATCGTGTGGCTTCCCGGGCAGGCTGGCCTATTCGCGAATCAGCAAAATTCCCGGGCAGGCCAGAACACCAATAGCATAAGATACACCCGCATTGGCCTCGCAATAATGATCAATATACAGGGAGGCTATGCATACATATCGTTTGATGATGTTGGCGGCAGCTTAGGGTAATTTCACCGATGTTTCACAATTTCAATATCATGATTTCACATATTCCGGGTAACAAGGCGCCAACACACTGTCATTGAAGAGATATAAAATGGAATTTAAGACAGGTTTGACAGTAGTCAGTGCAGGTTTGTTTAAGTTTGACTGTTGGTAATTACTTTAAAATACAAGACCATGTTCGAAATTTCAGGTACGACCCCCTTAGTAGATGAAACTAGAGAAATTAAAGATTAGGAAAAGTAAGATCTTGTTCAAGAGCCTTCTGTTATTTCAAGGTATCTTCTGCAATGGGATTTATTGAGCATGCCTCCATGGCCCCATCATGCACTAACTTGCCCATCCGAGAGAGGGAGGGGAAGAGAGAGAGAGAGAGAGAGAGAGAGAGAGAGAGAGAGAGAGAGAGAATGTTGGTGCTATGTGGATGGAGTATAGTTGGTGCTATGTGGATAGAGTATACTCGGCGTACCATCAGAGGATTACAAGATCGCCTCGGCATCACTGCGAGTATACACAGCATCCCCAAACCAGAACAACTCTTCCTTATCATATTTGCTTTGGCCCTTTGGCATCCGGCGAGGAGGACGCTTTGCTGGGTCTGAATCCAGGATTCGTATAAGCTCCTCTGCAGGCGGGAATCTCCAACGCCTAACCCCATCTTCGTCCACGTCAAGGTATGCAATTGGAGCATATGCACCGAACCGGCTGTTGAGCGCTCTAAACCGAGCTTGGGATTGCTGTGGCATGTGGACGGTGGGAGGGGCCATCCCGAAATACCTCCAAGCGGGGACTGATGGTGCCAGTGACATCACCCATTGGTCTTTATAATTCGCTAGATCTAGGAATGGAACCCGGGGAGGCCTAGGCTCAGTTTGGGACATGGTGTCACTGTTGCGGACGGGGGTTGTTTCTACTGCTAGAAGGTCAGCTTCTCTTATATATCCTGATTTGCTTGAGGCTTCGACTCACGTGCAGAAGTAGATGTTTGGGTGAATGGGCCCTTCCCACTGCTAAACAGGTCGTCGTCCTGGGGTTCACCTATGGCTGGCGGTTGATCAACTTCTGGAGGATCACAGGGGTTTGACAGCAGCGCGGCATATCGTGTATGAAGGAGATGAGCGTCGTACAAGTCGATCATGCCATTCCTATCGTTGGTATCAAACTGCATAGATGAAACGGCGGGAATCGTGTTGGTATCCGGTGCACGGCCCACAGGGATTCGTGGGGATGTGTCTGAGGCTGAAGCATCTTCGGCTGGACCCATGGACCCTGAAATCGCCGTTTCCTCCTTGTTTGTCATTTCGATTTTGATGATGGCTGAACTGGACAGCGAGGATTCCACCTCAAGACGTGCGAAGATACAGATGAGGCTCACTTCGAGGCTTTTGTGCCTTAATCCTTGGCAGGAGAGAGAGCTCGAATTCGAAAGGCATAAAGCGGCACGAGAATTCTCGTTTTGCAGGTAGGCCTAGGTAGCTAGGCCTGCCTCTGGATAACATACACACTCGGTGGCGGTCTAGACACTTCGATTATTAGGGGTCCTGCATTGCGAAACAAATGGTTGGATACACTGGAGCCGATGCTGTGGTGGAACAGCGGGCATATTCGGCCAATAAAGCCTCAATTCAGCCTATTTCGCACACAAAAACTCTAAGGAGCTCACAGGCACCTGGCTTGAATTCTTGGGTGGTCAGCTCCAGTGACACGACCGGCTAGTTAGCCTATACTCCGCCTGAGAGGTGAGGCATTTGAAATGTCAAATCAAGGGGGATGTTTGGTGGATCTCATGCCATCTAAGCTGTGTCCCGTGCGGCAGATCATGCTGCAGATACACGGCACTCCCCCAAACAGCCGTAGGTATCTATGCGAGGGGGATACTAACATCGAGCGAGAAAGTACCATCGATTAAAATAGCATACCCCCAAGGTACCTTCTGAAGGCCACTATATATATAAGATAGTACGCAAAAGTGATATGTTAGCGGGCCTACCGTAGTGGGCAGTGTTGGTCAGTTTGGTCTTCCAGAAGGCTAATGCTGCTGCTATAGCAGTATTTGGTCCAACGTTGTAGCGTCCAATTGTTGGGTATACCTGTAGTCATATGACGCAGTTACCACATATGGGCGCGACTTAGCAAATATCACGCATCGCAAGTTGACATTTTGTCCCATTTTTGTTTTTCCAGGAGTTTTTCCTATGTAGCTAATTTCAGCAATAGGCGGCCAGATGATCAACCCAGATTTCAGTCAGCGGCGAAATGCGCCCGAGGTTCACAAAATACTTACCGGGAAAGGCTACAGCGTTTTCTGCACCATAAAGCGAAGATGATACGATGCCCATATCCAAGAGCTAGTTTCAGTTTTCTGTTCATGGATATATGCTCTTTGTAGAATCGCAACCTTTCCGCAAAAGCACCTATTGACCAAACATTTTTCGACCCAAGTCCACCATTGTTTTGGACACTAGGCAGGTATGCTCGTATTTCACACAGCCTCTTTCGTGGTTCGTTACCCTGAATTAGTCACTGCACCTGTGCCGTTGTATTAGTAACTATCCGTAATGGACTATAGGTAATACTGTGGGAAGATCCAAATAATCGGGCGTGGTGCACCCGAGCCAAGCTGAAGTTGAGACTTCCTGACGTTCGAAAAGACGAGTAGGATATTCTCTCCGTCGGCAATGTAAAGTGTGCTAGACAGAGGTCGTCAAGGTAATGGAAATCTCCTCTTCCACTTCTATGCTTTCTGAATGTCCGCTTTCAGATTCTTCGACTGTCCGTAGATATGTGGTATGTTCTCCATTGAGTACTTTGAGTCCAGCAAACCCTGTGTCAGCAGAGCGAGTTCTTGAAGACAGTAGGGTAATCTGAATCCTAACGGGGATTCCGTCGTGCATACCAGGCTCTCGGAGATCGCTAGCAATGTTTTATCACTTCAAGAAACAACAATAGTTGCAAGATTAAAGAAAAATCACTCAGCGAACCAAAATTTCCCATTAGTACAGTGCGTTCATGGCAAATGCGGAACCGAGGGAACATTCACCGGGACAAATGAAGATCCCGCTGGCCTGCATTGCAAAAAGTCCTCGACGGTACATGTGGCGTTACGGACATCCAAGAATCTAAATATCCCTTGTGACATCAATCGTTATGATCAGGCAATTTTAATTATTTGCGCTTCGCATTCTCTGTATTTGGATAGTCAGTATGAGAGGCTTTGTCCGACTTCATTGATTCATATAAGAGATGCCAAACGTCCAAATATGTGAAAGTAAGGCCAGAGGCACGAATGGATGTAATTTTCACTATATAGAAGCAACCCGTGGGAAGGTCTCAGAGTATATCGTTACGAACGAGAGGCGAGCTCGAGAAATCTCTAGCGACATAGAAGAAAAGACAAGCAGTTTCCGTAATCCGAATATCTATATCGAATGGTAATTCCGTGACAAGAGCTTGAATAAGCGGATGTTAGGTGAGCAGAAGGATGTAGATAGCGATAGTGGTGGAGTTACGTTTGACATATGTACCGGTCAAAGACTGGTCATCCTGAATACTATACCTAGTTTCAAATCAAATCTCTTCCCAACGGTGGATTACGTACTTAGAGAACTCTTATTCTTTTCGTCATTACTCTGGCAGAATTGCTGTTATTTGGTGCTCTGAGAGATATTTACTGAGCACCGTGCTTGAATTGGGTTGATTGGATGGTAATTGCCTTGATTATCTTGTACTTTGTTGCATTTTCAAGATGAATGAAGCCTGCAATTGATATATGTGTCGGCATCCTGCCTCCTGCCTAGCACAGCCCACGTACCTGTGCAAAAGAAGGCAAACTAGAAGTTCCATTGCTGTTTTTTTTGATTTTGCAATCGAATTCAGCCTAAGGGTAAAGTAACCTGCAGTATGGCAAGATCCGATTGGTTGTATTTGCTATTCTGGAACCTCAGGACAACCAACAATTGTAAGTAATATCCTCACTGTGCTTCGTATGTCATCAATGGAATTAAGGTAGCGAGTCTAACTTATATAATGGTGATAGGGCTTTCTACAGCGAGAGTATGCGAAATCTGATGTGGACTCGCATGATATTCATGGCATTCTAGTTTAGTATTGATTTTTATTGCTAGGGTTAACCAGTTTGTTTAAATCATCCCAGTCTGCCATACAGCGAAGTAACGAACAACAGCATGAATTCAGAGGTTAAAATATTGAGATATCCCGATCGAACAGTTGATTGCGTTGTAGACCGCAGGCGCCAAGTGAGTCCTTGTAATATCCCTACATCTGATATTGGCCTTTATAGGAAGGTGCGTCCACCATCCCCTGCGGATATCAAGTCAAAACACTTGCGCTCTATCAAAACCCATAACGTCCCAGGTTTCTCTCTAACCGCACCATCTCAAGCCTTTGCCTGAGCTCCAGATACCACGGGTCATTTTGAGTCGCTGGTTGCGATTTTTCGCCACAATAAGGCTTGGGTTCGGCTTTCTTCGAGGAATTCTGAGCGAACGTAACTTTTCGGTTGTTATCAGTATTGCGGTTGAATCTTAGAGGATTGCACATAGTGTAATCCAGGCCCTTTGCATGCTCGAAAGGGTTGCGCGTGTCGGACATGGCGTTTATGTCCAACGGTGTTGGTAGACAGTCAGTGTAGGCACGCAAAGCTTTCTAGATCTGAAACCTCTCCTCGTTCTTGGGGTATGAAAAAAACGTATGGCCTTGTCCAGAAATTGTGATCAACGTTCCTTGAGATTTGGCGAAGGTTCAAATAATAAAGCATCATTGGGAATTGTGCAACGTGAACATTTTGGGCTGGGATTGGTCCCATCAGCGATAATGGCAGCTTGATAGATAATCATCGGATGATAAAATGCCCATTCTACATAGCTATCAAGCTTCTTAACCTCGGTAGCACTAATTACCGTCGATCATATCTATACAACCACCCACTTGATGTGCCATAAGGCTAAGATGACCCATTTGCCACCAAACGGTTATTGTTTGATCTCACCCAATAGGAGAAAATCATGACCTTGAAATACCAGTATTTACATACCTATCGCCGCACATGCAAGGGGCACAGTGGAGCCATATTGATTCAAGATACTGTCCCCGGGGATATTGAAAACTAAGTGCACCTGTGCCCAGATGACAGATGAACCTTCTTCTTGTTACTCGTCTGGTATCTATCTCATATTATCAGGGAGGTAGCCGGTAATGTTTGTAAACATGTGCATCAAACCCACCCGTGTCACTACTTGAATATTCATGGTGGTGGACGGTAAGTAATCTGATATAAATATTTTATTGTCTGAGAATGGTGCGGACATGCATCTTTGTGACAGTCACCGCACGTGGAAACTATGACATACTCCATGATGATTTTAATATCAATGCGTATCTGAATTTCAATGTCTGGCTTTTAAGCCCACTTGGAAATCGTGACTAGATTGTAGACCATAATAAACACAACAAATAAGAGCCTTTTCCCTACTTCCGTACGCTATGGAAGTAGTTGCTGCATGTACAAGACATTTTTGGAGCAGCTGCAGGTCAAACGTTCAAGCTTCCATAGTCTTAAATTTGACCGACAAATATAGATCAATATAGGACAGTACTCGAGTGCGACATTCCAGGTATATTCTATGCGATAATCTCCCGTCTCTCAGCCAGTGTCAATGTGTTTTACAGCCGTGTAATAGAGCTGCCGTTACCTACGAAGCTTAAATTTGATAATAGTTAGTTTGACATGCCTCTAGAGGTCACCAGGCTCAGGCGGTTTACTGGTACAGAAGCTAAGGCAATCCTATATACCACTGTACCTTTACATAATCATGCCACAAAGGTGCTAAAAAGATAATAGTACAAACAACCACATCATATCAAAACCTCAGGCATAAGTCTCATCCAACTCTGTGTATCCTACTCCGTACTTGTAATCGTCTGGCCAAACATACCCGTGCCATATACCACACATGTCAAATCTAGACCAGCATCAAAAATATTGGAAGGGATTGCTTTAGAGCGAAAATTGATTATCCAGAGGGGATAAAAGTACATCCAACTCCTCATACAAGTCCTGCCATACAGCTTATCATGGAAGTATGGTATACCCTCCTTTCAAGCTCTCTTCCTCTCACAACCCAATCTAAGGCGTAGCAGGCGATGATGAAGGTAGTTTCACCTATGGTTGACATCATGAGTGTCAACATTTGCCAGGGGTGCACAATACGGAAGCCCTGGGCCTTAATGTTTGAATTGTGGATTGTGGCTGTAGATTTGGTTTGCGGTCAAGAAGTTATTGAGTTCTTACAATGACTGCTGGCGGATTTTACAGTATGGTAGAGGTTGCAGTGGGGCTTGTGGGAGCCAAGGGTGCATGAAATAGAAACCAAAAAAGTATCTTTTGCGCTTTGGTTTTATTTCGCTTTGGGGGGGGGGGTAAGGTAAAACGATTGGGTTATTCCATTTCAGAATGCCATTTTTTGGGGTGGCTTTAAACATTCTATAACATAAAGTACGTAGGATATCAAAGTTTTGGATTCAATGCTTTTCCACGTTACCTTCGTAGTTGTACAACATCGGACGGGGGATAGCATAATTCTAGAGGTAAGCGGACTTTAGGTGGTTATCTCTTCACATTCCATGCAATGGGATCCGGAGCTTGCATGATAGCTTGGGATCCGGAGCTTGCATGATAGCTTGGGAAACCTGGGAGGCACTGCTGGGTGGCACTGCCGACCCCTTTAAAAGTCACTGCAACATAAATACCAGGTCGCTTTCTTCAGGAGCGCGTCTCCGGGATACAGTTAAAAATAAACATCACTAAACAAATCATAAGCTCCACATAGCCTAACGCTAAAAACAAAAATAGTGAGCCTAGTATACTCCTTATAGTTATGCCCTGTAATAAGTTACTACAAAGTATACAAAAATGGTGCCCTGAAACCTCCATCAATGCAGGTTGATTACATAGGAGTTCAGAACCTGAAAGACATCCTACACGAACTAGCTTACCGAAATCCCATGCCCTGTTCAACCATTAGTCCACATTAAGGCGTCTATTGATCAATAAACAACCAGGTCATAAGTCCCCCCTACAGCCACCGAACAGGTTATGCAGGCATCGGTGGCTGCACGGCATTTCGTCAACCACAAAATAAACGTATTTTCCCGGACCCAATTGAAGCAGGGGTGCGGGCAGGAAACGACCACCCCATTCTGAGACAACACATGCCTTTGCTTATGACGTTGAGTCTCAAGGAGGGCCCCACTCTTTGAAGAATTTCAGGGAAGCTCAGGCTGCAACTATTGAGCTGTAATAGGGATTCATGAGACCAGCATTTTTGGCACATGTGCAAGGAGCACTAAGGGTGGTTAAAAGAACAAACAATCTAGTGGATCGTTGGTAGTATGCCCTGTGGCAAAGCTAAACAATCGGAACCAGTGCCTACATGCTCCTCAGAAGCTTAAGATCAATAAATACCAATCAAAGTGCTCTCAGAGGAATTCAAGTCCTAAAGTCATAATTTCTACCACAACGTCCCCTCAGAGCCAGCTGATGTACCCCAGATACCCATGTAGGAGGTAGCCAACAGCGCCTTTCTGGAACCTGATATAGACAATTCTAGAAAACCGGTGGCTAGAAATTCTACCCATCGATACCCGAAAGACTGCTGGGCCCTGCTGTTCGTGTGGTTTCCATGCCAACACTGCAGAATACCATCCCGCGAGTCAAATGACCGGTTGCCCCTACCCGTGTCATCATTGATTAAGGAATGCTCGCTGCAGTTCATCGAAAACTCCGTCAAAAATTGTGGTCCCACAGGGATTCTGTCAAGTAGATCCTATCATTGTGCTTCTCCATCATCTGCACCAACAGTATTGGTCAGACCTACATAGTACACTGCTTGTTGGAGAATTGCTGGCCTGTTCGCGAAGGGCCCAGTTACATAGGGAACTCGTGAGCGGTGAAAGTTAAAAATAGGTGACCTCGTGATATAGATGTTCTGTCCTGCCCGGGAATCGGCTAATTCGCGACTGGGACGGTTCTCGGGCAGGACAACCCGCCCAAGAATACCCAATTCCTAGGTACGATGTATTGTCCCATTACAAGGCTCTTCACCTCAATCATCTGTAGATTCTGAGCCCCAAACCCACTACCGTATTAATTCGCAACTAAGAATGCTGTCTTATTCACAAACGGGCGGTCGGAGGGGCCTTAAATTTACTGTCTTATATGCGATACTAGCTTAAACAGGAGATACTTTCTTATAAAAGAAACTCCAAAAAAGACGACAGTGGCATAATTGATATCTTTTTACACGATCTCCTCTCCAAGCGTAATTGTAGCATATTGCATGGCCTCTTCTTCAGTAATGTAATCTCCCTGCTCATTGTCACTTCCATCCGCTTCCTCCTCATCAAATCGCTGTACGCCTGCTAGAATTCTGCAGTTTCAATACTGAGGTTGCGCGAGGTTTTTGACTGGTGGTTTGCGCACTGGGTCCAGGACGAGGTGCCTGCGGAATTGAAATTGTAACAAGTGATGGTGATGAGTGAAAGAAACCGGCAGCACCAGTCTACGTTGGCATTCCTATACTACTGTCCTATAAGAAAAATTTGCTGTCTTAAACACGATTCGGATATCTCGGCCAAAATTAGGCTGTTTTACCCGTCTTATACACTAATCTGTCCTGCCGAGTAGTACTTTCTTAGTTGCGAATTAATACGGTCTTCTATTCGCCAAATTCGAACTGCCTCAGATCCAGCTTCTAAGTCTTCTCGATTATTAAATTCTTCTAATCAAAATAAAGAGTCAGATCGAGAAGCTTCACCTGCTCTACCAGTCTGTAAAGACCACCCGAACAGTGAAGAAACAGTGAAGACTAACCGAATCGCTTATCTTTTTTTTCTTTCGCCTTTCCATCAAGACCGATTGAACCACACAGACCAACCGAGCTCCAAAGACCTACTCTGACATGTTCAAAAAATACTACTAAAGCTCGCCAAAATATGGTAAAGCGGTATAAATAAAACATTAGATTGAGGTTTTGCGATTGGAGATATTGTTAGTGTATATATCCTTCCTTCGACAAAATAGACATGGCACTGATGACCAACGACTCTATTGTCTTGTAGTACGAAAACCTCATCCTAACCGCCATGCTTTATTAACAGAGTCGGTAGTTGGCCCTTTGTTCTGTGGGCGTACCGAGTCTTTTAGGATGAGGGAACGGGACCGTCTCATTGCCTAAGGCTCTACAGACGTAGACTGCAAAAAAAAAAAAAAAAAAATTGCTTTATTAACTACGTATGGCTTATTGGATCGCCACTATTCAACTCGTGGGCTGCTACGCACTCCAGGATCATTGGATGCACCTAATATTCGGATTCTAAAGGGGTTTAATATTTGTACTTCTGTGGGTGCATGGCCTGATAGTACATTTTTCCACTTAGACTTACATTTATTACAGAATTCCTACAAGTGCAAGGGCAAATGTCAAACCCGATAATGTAGCTGTATTAAACCTGATTTGCATTGTAGCAGCCGCTGCCATCCATCTCATCACTGCTTGAACAATTGTATCGACCAAGATACAGAGTCGCAATTGGACTTGGAAGCGGACTTGGAAGCAGACTTGGAAGAAGACTTGGAGGACCATGGTAATGTTTCATTACTAAGTAACCATCCATATCCGCTGGTACTGATAAGGAAGCATAGTTATATTCATTGTTGAGTACAATTCATATCTGTATGCGCTGATGTATTTTATATTCCTTTTTTTTTTTTTTTTTAAAACTCATTTTTCACTTCCGTGTACCTTCACTAAATTAATACATTTGGTTATCGCATTCCCGGGGAGGGCGACGACCCATGGTCTGTCCTCCGGAGGAATTTCATTTTTTCATTCCTGGGCAGGACAGTATTTGTGGGCAGAACATCCCTCCCAAGAATCGTGTGGCTTCCCGGGCAGGACATCCCAGTCGCGAATGGGACGTCCCATTCTCGAATCACTAAAATTCCCGGGCAGGACAGTCCATGGCCTCGAAGACCTCCTCACACTCCTTCCTCCACTCCACTTTGTCTACGTCCTCCCATGTGCTCTTGACCCTCAGAAGGCTGGGTCTCTCGTGTGTGAACCGCGAACACTCGAAAGTGATGTGGTGTGAATTTTCTAAGGGGTGTCCGCAATCACGCGCTGTGGTCTCTGCCCTGCCAATCCGGTACAGCCAGCCTTTCTGGGGCCCTTGGTCCGTTCGCATCCAAGTAAACCGAGAGAGCCTCTCGTCCCATTCGCATCTTCTGGTCCCGAACTGGTCTTCCTTCTCATTCCCTTCGATACCTATGTGGCCCCTCATCCATGCGATCCTGATGTCCCTGATGTCGGTGTACTGGACTAGGGCATCTTTGATATCCGCCTCGATGGTCGATCTCGGGGATGCCCCAGGACTCATATTGGAGACCCCCTGAATTGCTGCTTGTAAATCCGAGAGGATCATGATCATGGTTGAATCCTCCGTGCTCAGGGCCAGGTCGCATCGCATGTAGTTCGCCATCCATCACGGTGGCTACAGCCCCAGGTGCTATAGCCCCCGTAGGTGGACTCTGGGTGGCCTGTCCGTACTATGGGTTGCACTCGCGACCATCCCTTCTCTCCCCGTACCATCGGTATAGCAAACTCTCCATCCTTCATCCACAATCTCCGCGGCCCATATCCGAAGTGTTTCGATTTCTCGGAGCTCGGGTCGATAATCATCTCATGTGTGATCGGAAATATTCTCGTATTCTCCCTATTCCCATATGAGAGCTCGTGAGGTTCTACTACGGTTAGGTAAAATGCTTCTGAGATAGGGCTGTCTCTTTGGAGATATGGACTGGAGCCATCATGCCATGATGCCTGACCAGCTGTGTGCCGTGGCTCTCGATGAAGGCTTTGACTTGTGTGTCCCTAGTGTGGAGGCAACCGGCTGCCTGTCATATATAGGTCATCTAGCTTGTCCTATATTGATTCTACATTAGCAATCCAACCTGGTTATTCGTGACTGCTGCCATTGTAGGCCGGCCCCCGTAATCTTCCTTAGGGCCTGGTATTCCAACCTCCGCATTGTTAGAATAATTGTCCATTTACCCCATCTACGTCAATTGTTGTTGTTAATGTTATAATAGCCGGTACGTCTCTGTTCGCAGTATGCTCGCATTTATCCCTGTACGTTCTCCACTTAGTGCACATCTCACGAGATATCCACACTTCATGTATTTCCCACATTGTTTCAAGCTTGTTTTTCACCTACAATCATGTATTTAAAGCTCTCGCTTTCCCCGTACAGATCTAGACAGATAGATCAATACAATTAATTACCTCGGAATATCCTCGCTCTACTGCCTTACTGCCACGATAGGACTTCTTCACATAGTTCCGCTCATATCTCCACCTTGTTTCAATTGTGCATCCCCCGATCGGCCCCTTGTGAAAGTCTAGTCTGCTTTCTTTGCCAGGGTCCCATTTGAGGTCGTACTTGAATGCCGCTTCTTCTAGGGCCTCGTCGACACACTTTACCACTTAGTAATATTGTGCTTTCTCGTGCGTAGGTTGGTGATCACTAGGGGGTAGCGAGTGCACGGATATTCAATGTAGTAGTCTCAGAATGTGCCATCATGGTACTATTTTTTTTTTTTAAAACTAGTTACTACCTATGCGGCCCCGTTAGGGGGGCCATGAGGAGCCACCCAGAAACCTGGGTGGATTGAAGGGTAAGGCAAGTTAATCTGCCAGACCCAAACGAGATAGATACAAACTCCGAGCGAGGCCCCATTCTGTCACTAACGAACTAGCCGATGACCCGGAGGCCTGACTGAGCCTCGGTCACTAACCTGGAAAAGGAGAAAAAATTGAAATAATGAACTAGAATATTGGAAGACTGTGAACTGACTGATAAGGAGACTCGTGATAAGTGAATTGAAAACTGATATGAATTGTCACAACGCTGAACTGTGAAAAGACCGAAAAGAACTTTGACTAGGTGAGCTCGCGATATAAGAGTTTGAAGAAGGCTTCAGTGGTCTCATATGTCTCTTCCCCCTCCTTTCTCCACTCCTGCTTGTCCAGCTCCGCCCAACTGCTCCTTCCTCCTAGGAGCGCTCTTCTAATGTGACCGAAACGTGGACAGGCGAATGTGATGTGGTCTCCTGATTCTGATGGGTGGCCGCATGCACATCCTGGCGACTCGGCTTTCTTGACGTGGTAGAGCCAGATTTTCTGTGGTCCTCGATTTGTGCGCATCCAGATGTAGGCCGACAGAGCATGCCGGTCCCATTCTACTCTTCTTGTGCCGTAGCCTACCCCTGTTCTCGCAAATTTCCGTGCAGCTTTTTTTTATTTTTTTATTTTAAATACTCAGTACTCCTATGCAGCCCTGTTAGGGGGGCTATGAGGAGCCACGCGGAAACCCGGTGGATTCAAGAGAGAGGCAAGTCTGCCAACCCCACGCAAACTCAAATACACGAACTTGCAGAAGGCCCCATGCTGTCATTAACGGAACTAGCCGATGACCCGGAAGCCTGACTGGTACTCGACTGCGAAATGATGAACTTGAAGGACTAGAAGCTGAGATAAACTGGAAATAACCGCGTAGAAAACTGACGGAACTGAGATAAATGGGACTGAAATGCAAGGGAACTCGTGAAAATTCGTAAATCTCTCTCTTCATCTCCAGCTCCCGACGGCAACGGCATTCCCGACAGCTCTCTACATAAGCTCATGGTATAGAAGGCTGAAGAAGGCCTCCGTAGCTTCGTATCTCTCTTCTCCTTCCCCTTCTTTCCTCCAATCCAGTTCGTCGAGCTCCTCCCAGCTCCTCCTCCCCCCAATAAACCGCTGCGTATCCGGTTGAAGCGTGGGCAATCGAAGACGATATGTTCTCCGGTCTCAGTGGGGTGACCGCATGTGCATGCTGCTGATTCCGCCTTGCCGATATGGTGAAGCCAGCTCCGTTGCGGGCCTCTGTTAGTTCTTAGCCAGGTGTAGGCTGACAGGGCTTGTCGATTCCACTCCACTCTTCTTACCCCGAAGCCCGCCTTTGTTCTTGCTTCCTTTCGTCTCGCTTTAGAGGCTGCGCGTAGCCCTCCTTCGGTTGTTGTCTGTTCCTGGCATGTGAATTCCCCCAGGTGGGACTGTAAGTTAGCGAGCCGGTCCGCCTTTTCATTGCCTGGGATGCCTAAATGGCCTCTGACCCACGAGATCTGGAGGTCCCTATACGGGTTCGTGGTGATAAGGGACTTGATGCCTATTTCGATCCCGGATCTGGGTGGGGAGCCTGAGCTCATATTGAGGACTGCTTGAATTGCGGCCTGGGAGTCCGAGAGGATCGATATCATGGGTGAGTCTTCATTGAGTAATGCCAGTTGCATCGCGAATAATTCGCCATCCGCTACTGTGGCGTGGTCTCCCAGATAGCCCCCGTAGTCCTTAGGGGTGCCTCCTATTTGATCCTCACTGTGGATTCCGCTAGCTACCACTCCTTTTCGTCCCGTACCATCGGTATAACAGACTCTCCATCCTTCTTCTCGTATTGAGCCTATACCTGCTGCCCAAGGACCTAACTGCTTAGAGCGTTCTGACTTAGGGTCTAAAATTACCTTCTGAGTGAGAGAAGGGTGTTGTATCTTCTCTGTTGCCCCATAAAAGCCCTTCTATGTCGGCTCCATTTAGAAAGAAGGCTTCCGAGATTGGGGTCCTTGTCCGGTGTAAGTCATTGCTGATTTGCCATAACGTGTCCCCTTGAACATAGTCCCTTATTCGTTGATCGCCTGTCTTAACTGCTCTTGCTGCCCAACAGCGCTTCATGTCTGCTATCTTATCTTGTAATGGTTCGATATTGGAGATATAACCTAGAGTTTGGTGGCTTGAGCCGTGGTAACCTCCTGTGATTTTCCGCAAGGCTTTGTACTCCAGGTGTTGCATGGGTGATGGTGTTGTGGTTTCCATAGCTCCGCTCCCCATGTGAAGATGCTTCGAATGCAACCGGTATATAAGGATCTCAAAGCCAATGGGCTCATGCCTCCGTTCTGGTTGCCTAGACTCATGAGGACCTTTAGTACGCTTGCCGCCTTGGAAGTCCTTTGTTTGATGTGAGTTTTCCAAGAGAAGTTGCTCGAGACCATGATTCCTAGAGTTTTGCAGTGTTTTACCTTGCCTTTCTTATGGAAGTCAAGTCTGGATTCTTTGCTTGCATCCCATTGGAGTTCGTCCTCTTTTGCCGCTGACTTGAGTATGTTATTTATCTTATGTACTAGCTTGTCGTGCGTTCTGGTGCTCAGGCTGCTGATAATGAGGGGGTTTATGTCATCCACATATGAGAATAGCTGGATACTGCAGGGTAGGGGTTTTGCGGTTCTAGCAGCTAGTGTCCTTGTCCTTGCGTCTCTGGGTGAGGTTGTTTGTTGGATACTCGAGCAGGATGTTGTTGCCTTATTGAGAGTGTTACCTATGTAGATGAGCCATAACACCGGTGAGAGAGGGCTGCCTTGGGGAGCTCCCTGGTCCGTGCAGCTTTGGACGCTGCTCGTACGCCCCCCTTCTGTTGCTGTATGGACTTTGCCTGATACGACGCCTAAATGCGACTCCCAATTGGCGGTGCGGTCCGCTTTCTCATTGCCTTCGATTCCTAGGTGTCCTCTGATCCATGAGAGCCTGAAGTCCCTGTGCGAGTTGGTGGAGAGCAGGCTTTTGATCTCCTTTTCTATGCCGGATCTCGGAGGTGACCCTCGACTCATGTTTAGGACTGTTTGCACTGCTGCTCGGGAATCCGATAAAATGGCGAGCAAGATCGAGTCCTCTTTTTGTAAAGCCAGCTGCATCGCATGTAGTTCGCCGTCGGCTACTGTCGCCTGATTTCCTAGAAAGCCCCCGTAATCCTCTGGATGGCCGCCTGTGCGGTCCATGCTGTGAACTCCGCTTGCTATCTCGTTCCCCCGTCCTGTGCCATCTGAGAAGCCGACCCTCCATCCTTCCTCTAGTATTCCCCCTATTTTTGCTGCCCAAATGCCTAAGACCTTGGAGCTTTCAGACTTGGGGTCGAGGATTTCCTCGTATATGATCGGGAAGGGTGCTCTATCGTCTCTATCGCCCCAGGACAGGTTCTCTGGGTCGGTGCCGATAGAGAAGAAAGCCTGGGAGATTGCCGTTCTCGTGAGGTGGGGGTCATTAATCTGGAGCCAAGAGGGGCCATTAGCTAGGTAGTCTTTGATTGTCTTGTCTCCTGTTTTGACTGCTCTGGCTGCCCAACAACGTCGCATATTTTCTTTTTTTTTTTTTTTCTTTTTTTAAAATACTTAGTACTCCTATGCAGCCCCAATAGGGGGCTATGAGGAGCCACACGGAAACCCGGTGGATTCAAGGGTGAGGCCAGTTAATCGGCCAGACCCACGCGGAATAGATACAAAGATAAAGAACTGAACTAAAATGGGGACTAGAACGAAGGAAATTCGTAAAGAATAATGGACTAAACCGTGAACTGAACTGCTCCTAATGAACTAACATGCGGATTAGAACGAAGGAAATTCGTAAAGGATAAGAGCTGGACTGCTCCTAAGTGAGTTCTTTATATAATAACCCGAAAAAGGCCTCCGTGGCCTCGTAACTATCTTCCCCTTCCTTTCTCCAATCCGCCTTGTCGAGCTCTTCCCAGCTGCTCCTTTCCCCCAACAGGGTTCTCCGGTGTCGGTTGAAGCGTGGGCACGTAAAGACGATATGCTCTCCTGTCTCGGTGGTGTGTCCACAAGCGCACTCTGCTGATTCTGCTTTGCCGACGTGATGTAGCCAGCTCTTCTGTGGGCCTCTGTTCGTGCGCATCCATGTGAAGGCTGAGAGGGCGTGTCGATTCCACTCCGTCCTTCTGGTCCCATATCCGGCTCTCGTTCTCGCTTCCTTATGGGTGGCTTTGGAGGACGCGCGGAGACCCCCTTCTGTAATGGTCCGTTTGTGGCCTGTTACTTCTCCTAGGTGGGACTGAAAGCAAGCAATCCGGTCCGCCTTCTCATTCCCTGGGATGCCGAGGTGGCCTCTAACCCATGCTAACTGGAGGTCTCTGTGCGGGTTAGAGGTCAACTGAGCCTTGATTCCTTTCTCGATACCGGAGCGGGGAGGGGAGCCTGCGCTCATGTTGCATACTGATTGGATTGCCGCTTGTGAGTCCGAGAGAATGGTTAGCATGTCTGCGTCTTCGTTGCTTATTGCCAGTTGCATTGCATAGAGTTCGTCGTCCGCTACTGTGGCCTGGTCTCCCAAGAAGCCGCCATAGTCCTCGGGGGGGGTCCTGCCCGTCCTTCACTATGGACCCCGCTCGCCACCACCCCTTTCCGTCCTGTACCATCGGTGTAGCACACTCTCCAACCTTCTTCTAGAATGGATCCTATGCCTGCTGCCTAGGGACCTAAGTGCTTAGAGGGATCTGACTTCGGGTCCATGATTTCCTTATGTATCAATGGGAAGGGTGACGTGTCCTCCCTGTCGCCCCATGATAGCTCTTCTGGGTTGGCTCCATTTAGGAAGAAAGCCTCCGAGATGGGGGTTCTTGTGCGGTGTAGGTCGTTGCTGTGACACCAAGATGTGTCCTTTTCGATGTAGGTTCTTATATTTTTATCACCCGTTTTGACTGCTCTAGCTGCCCATGAACGCTTCATGTCCTCAATCTTTTCCTGCAAAACGCATATCCTCTAGTTTGTCGTCCAGGGGTTCAATATTGGCAATGAGGCCTAGAGTTCGATGGCTGCTGCTATGGTATCCTCCTGTGATCCTTCGGAGGGCCCTGTATTCCACTCGTTTCATGGGTTCTAGTAGATGTTGTGAGCTATCACTGAGGAGCTCTCCTCCCCATACAAAGATGTTGCGTATACACGACGTATAGAGTGCTCTTAGAGCCTTTGGGCTCATACCTATCATGGTACTAGCCTTACCTGGTGGGGAGACCTCCACGAGCTGCAAGAATATAATAGGCCAACAGCCAGAAGTCCTGAATACTGCTGTAATGATTGCCACTGTATAATACGAGAACGGTTTGTTGTCTCACGGGGGGCCCGGGCCTCGCGGGAGAACACGGGAGCACATAATTACCCAAGTAAATCTTTGATATATAGTAGATACAACGTGGAACAAATCATGGAATAGATACAGAGTGGGAGTAATGCATCAAAGGAGATTCAACATTAATTAATTAAGAAGAAGGGCCGACAATATGTATTGTGCCCTCCTTAAGCCGATTCTGACGTTCTTTTTTTTCTATTTTTTTACTCGTTACTCCTATGCCGCGTTAGGGGGACCATGAGGAGTCACCCGGAAAACCGGGTGGATTCAAGGACAGGGCAAGTTAATCTGCCAGGTCCGACGTTAGATACATACATGAACTCGGCATGGGAACGAGGCCCCCTGCTGTCATAAACGGACTGTGTCCTATGACCCAAGGGGCCTGACCTCGAACCCTGAAAAAAAATCTCCCAACAAGAAGGACTCGCAAATGAACTCATAAGAAAACAACCATGAAGGATCAAAGGATGAACTCGTGAAATGCTAGATAATGAACTCATGATAAGGAGAATCGTGGAAATACTCATAATTTGTAAAGCCCTCAGCAGGGCTGAATGACACCGATCGATAATGACAGCATAGGGGTTCCATTTCATTCGAGTCTATCTAATTTCTTTTTACCTATTTCTGCTTTCCCAATTGGGACTCGAGTTCATTTTGTTTGCGGTATATAGTCGCCGGATGCGGTAGATCAAGTTGCCTTATCCTGAATCCACCAGGGTTCCCGGATGGCTCATTCTCCTTACTGAGACTGCATATGAATAAATAATTCACTCAATAAACAGTATATAAAAATATACGTAAGAATAATGCGTATTTAAAAGAAAATTTTTGCGTGTAAAATTTGGCGGAGCTGCTGTAAGTAGTTCATTGGTTGGATAATAAATAGCACTTCAGTATTGCCATGGATAGTTAGCAGCTGATACCAATCAGGGTGAGGCTTAAGGATGATCTTACAGAATAGCCTATGGCATTAGTTGCATGTCAGTCAATTCTCGGACACTAAGTCGCCAGCATCAAATTTGGCAATAATGTATCTTGGTAAGCATGCCTCGTTTACTGAGCTCACGTTCTTGCCTGAAGCATGCCATGCACCTCTTGTGCTTTTTTTTTATTTATATATTAAAACTCATTACTGCACCTCTTGTGCGAGGTCCCCACACTTGCATATTGGCAGGCCATTGTGTTTAATTTAGGGTAATGAGCTCACCCGACAGCCACATCATCGAAATTATCAAGATACCGTAAACCTCATTTCTCTCATACTGATCGTGGGTGGCCCGGCCATTCCGTATTCTCCCGCAGGGGCCGGGCCAGCCAGGTGATGGGTGGTCTCCTGGGGGCCCGGGCCCTCCGCGGGTTTAGTTGTCTCGCGGGGGGGGCGGATCATATCCACTACATATCTACTCCCTTCAGTATGGGAGTTGCAGAACTCTGACTATCCATTGCATAGTAGGCGTAGAGTTATGAATAGGCCTGGGCACGAGACGCCTCGAGACGTCTCACACGCAGGGACAGTGGTCTCGAGAACGTCTCGTACGCAGGGACAGTGACCTCGAGACTTTTGGATATCGATCACCCAACACAATCATAATTATATTTGAACTCGCTAGCTAGCTACCTTGTCATTGTCAATCATCATCATCTTTGCTTTCAAAGTCAATATCCCCTTCTATGCCTCCTTCCGCTAATCCTCGTTCTAAAATCATCTGGAGTATGAGCAGCCATACGAAATTTGGCTCATTGTGCTGATTGTAGATGCAGTACTTACAGGAATGTGCAAATAATGAACGGAGATATATTTACAAGCCGTAGTGTACGTCTCAATGGCTGCTCAACATTCTCACCTAAATATCTGCGTGTTGCAAGCAATGAAATATTTTCCCAGCCACTGAAAATTTTCACAGTCTCGAGACTTTTGCCGAAGTGTCTCGAGATGTCTCGTCCCGTAAGTCTCGTCTCGTGCCCAGGCCTATCTACTAGGTGAGACTACAAATGTTGCATCACGAATATGCACGCCCTCTCCTCCCCTCCCTCTCCTAGCTGATAGTATGACTCACGGTGGGTTTTTGCCCTGCCATACAATAAAGGGAGGTAGAACTTGTCCTGTAGCATCGACTGTTTCTAGGACACTGCAGAATTCCCGTGATCCTTTAGTTACCGTATAACCTCGACGACCTACTCTTACTTCTATACTTATATCTGTTCTGGCCTACCCGGGAATCGGCTGATTCGCGAATAGGCCAGCCCAGTCGCGAATGGTCAGGTTCCCGGGTAGGCCAGCCTGCCCACGAATGGGTATTCCTGCATGGGCTGGCCTCCCCAGGAATAGGAATTCAAAGTCTGATACTGAATTTCAACAACCTCGATCAGACTCGGAGTCTGAAGAGTCAGAGTCTGATACTGAAGCTCTACAATCTCAATCGGACTCTATTAACTTAGAGTCTAATCAAGAAGCTGTTCAACAACTTCCTGACTGTGGGAATCTACTCCAAAGAGTTCAAAAAAATACCACTAAAGCTCGTCAGAAAATGGTGAAGCGGTATGATCAAACAACAACATATCATTGAGGTTTTGGCTATTGGAGATATTGTCAGAGTACATATACCTCGACAAGATAGACATGGTACAGATGACCGACGGCTCTATTGTCTTGTTGTGCGAAAACCTCATCCTAACCGCCATGCATTATTAACTACATATGCTTATTAGATCGGCACTATCCAACTCGAGAGCTACTACGTGTTCCAGATTCATTAGATGCACCTAATATTCAGACGTTAAAGGGATTTAATATTTCTACTTCTAAGTGTGCATGGCCTGATATTGCGCAACAATATGTTACACTTCGTGAGGCCGCTCGCCGTACCGCTCTAAGTTTATATCCTGAAGTATGTCTTCCACATTCTGTATTAATTTTCCACCTAGACTTACATTTATTATAGAATTCCTGCAAGTGCAAGGGCAAATGCCAAACCCGACAATGCAGCTGTATTAAATCCGATTTGCATTGTAGCAGCCGCTGCCATCCATCACATAGCTGCCTTAACACTCCTATCGACCCAGAGGCACAGTCGCAATCTGACTCGGAAGTAGAAGCGGAAGTGGAAGTGGAAGCGGAAGTGGAAGTGGAAGCGGAAGTGGAAGTGGAAGCGGAAGTGGAAGATCATTGTGATACTTCATTACTAAGTACAATTCATGTTCGCAAGCATTGATGTATTTTATTCTACTATTGAGGACAATTCATGTTCTTCAGCGCTGATGGCTGATGTATTTTCATCTTGCATGTACCCTCACTAATTTACTACATTTGGTAATCACATTCCGAGGCCAACCCATGATCTGGCCTCCGGAGGAATTTCAATTTTGCATTCCCGGGCAGGCCAATATTCGTGTGTAGGCCAGCCCTCCCAAGAATCGTTTGGCTTCCCGGGGAGGCCAGCCCAGTCGCGACTGGGCTGGCCTATTCTCGAATCAGCAAAATTCCCGGGTAGGCCAGAACATATCTCTCACTACCATTGTTTGGAAAAGTGGCCAAGTGGCAATAGAGATCGTTTGAAGGTGCTGGCCATCCACACCAGGTCGATTATATAATATCCTGTTTATACCTGTTTTTCCACTCTCTTGCCCTTGAAACTCACTACCACCTATTGTCAACTGCCATATTAGCAGACTACATCTATTCAACAACTTGAACTGTTCTCCAGAATGTCACGATGGAATGCTACACCTGCCGGTAGCCCTGATTTCTGGGGGAGTCTAAACTCATTTGCAGGTCAATTCAAGTCAACATCGCGCAACCAGCATAAAAATGGTGGCACTTCCATATCAACATCTACCACTTGGCTACAAGTGCCTTCCGGGTCTCCAGTCCCAAACCCACGCACGCATCAGGTGCTCACTACCCCTAGGCCTCTACAAAGCAATATAGATGCCCGAAACCCTCAGAGATCAATTCAGCCTGAATGGGTTACTCGACCACCCCCGAAGCAGTGGGAGGTCATGCAAGCCCTCTTGAACCCTGAGTTCAAGAATTCAGCTCCACTGTTGCACCATTGCTATGAAACATACAAGTGGACGAGGGAAGATGCCATTAGCTTCGCTATTTCCGGAGTGCCAGAACCCCGAATCCATTTTCTCATGACTATCCAAGGAAGCCAATCAGAGTCTTCGTATGTTCAAAGTGACGGATGACACACCATCCCAATTCGCATCGCCACTGGCCTTTCCCCTACCTAAATACTCACAGAATTCCACCATGCCGAAGTACACGAACACTGGAAGGGCTTAAGGAGATATTCCACAGGCCAGATCTGATCAAAGTTTGTATATATTGTCTTAGACTTAAGCTCCGCCTATTTCATTCATGGCATACAGTGGAGTCGCGTTATAAGAAACCCCCGATATAAGAAATGGTGCCCCGGTCCCATCAGAATTAGTATGGGAAGTTAAGAAACCCTCGATATAAGAAAGTTTCTTAAGTCCTTGCTTAGTAATACACATTGGTATATGCCGCAGCAACCGCATCGATAACACAGCATGGAATAATACAGTATTAATCATGGAGTGGTTACTTTGGTTTAATCATCGGGTTAAGGTCGACAGGTTGCTCTTCTCTTAGATAATTTCACACCTCATGCCAATGCCGTTGCAGAACCCAATCATATGAACAAGTTACCAAACATTCATGTTCCTTGGCTTCCTCCAAATGCAACCTCCTGATTTCAGCCCATGGATCAAGGCATTATCCGTGCCTTCAAGGCCTATTACCGGCGAGAGCTAATGAAGCATGTAATTAAACATGTAGAGTCCAGTCCGGAAGTGGTACAAGATGATCCATAAAGAACAGTTAATGTTCTACATGCTGCACGCTGGGCGGTTGATGCATGGAAACATGGTGTGAAGCCATCTACCCTCCTTCATTGTTTTCAACATAGTCAAGTTAAGGTTTACGGTCCTGCTCCGAAGCCTGTTGAAGACACTCTTGTAGACAAAGAGCTGGCGGAAGTTGAAGAAGAGATTTATGATTGTATTCGTTCCTGAATTTATTGATTCCATTGACGAAGTAGTTGCAAATTCTGCTGAGGACGAGGAGCAACGCATCTTGGATACCTATGAGCCAGCTCCTGTACATGAGTCTGATTCTGATTCCGATACCATTCCCGATGTCCCTGTTATCTCTTATAAGGTTGCACTTGAAAGTGTAGAAACCCTCCGTCTCTTCCGTCTTCAAAATCCTCATGATAATGTACAGAAAGGTGAACAGCTGGAGGATACCCTATATAGGGAAAAGCGGAATATTGAAGGTCTGCAAGGCATGGCTAGAAGCACACAGAGGCAGACATCAATCACTGGTCTTTTAGGCGTTTCCTAGTTTTGGTGTACATATCGCGATATAAGAAACCTCGCGTTATAAGAAACCCTCCGCCGGTCCCGAGGGGGTTTCTTATAACGCGACTCCACTGTATATATATCTGTTTAAGCGTACCTAAGTTCAGACGTAAGTACAGTGGTGTCGCGTTATAAGAAACCTCGTTATAAGAAACTGTGCCCCGGTCCCGTCAAAATTTGTATGGGAAAATAAGAAACCCTCGTTGTAGGAAAGTTTCTTAAGTCTTTGCTTAGTAACACATAGAGTTTCTTATAACGAAGTTGCAGTTGGTAGACTTAGTTGGTCTATGTCGCATGAGCCACAACAATTGCCCCGCCGCATTGTGCAAATTGCTTCTCCACCAATTTACAGTGAAAATCAAGTGAATAAAGCCTCATTCTACTTGCCGAAGTTCCCTCTATTCAGATAAATTGTTTTTCAATTAGATTGTTGTCCTACTAAGTCATGCTGGCTATGTCATCCAAGCCCGTTCAAACTCGCCAGGCATGGACTGAAAAGAGCGAGAGGATGTTCGCCCCCATCATCGTATGCTATACGCCGACCATGCACCAGAAGCCCTTGAACCTATTCGTCTCTTTCGTCTTCAAAATCCTCATGTCAATCTACAGAAAGGCGAGCAGCTGGAGGGTCCGTTATATCGAGAAAAGCGGGATGTTGATGGTCTAGAAGGTATGGCTCGCCGGACACAGCATCAGACAGACATTAGGTACCAGGTATTTAACCCCCTCCTCGGATATTTCCTAATTTTTGTGTATATCTCTCGTTATAAGAAACCTCGCGTTATAAGAAACTCTGGTGGTCCCAAGCAGTTTCTTATAACGCGACACCACTGTACCCCTAAAGGATTAATGGTGAATCTTAACAATAGTGCCCCTTCAGTGTAAAAAATAGTACATCAAATACTTTTTGAATGTGATGTTTTTAAGATCCTCCACGTCCGTATTCTTAAAGGACCTAATTTAGTCATGTGCTGTATTCAACCAGTAGGTAGATGGACGGGTAATAACAAGCGATGCTAGAAGTCTTCCTTTGAGGTAGACTCCTATTGCTTGGCGCTGCCAAGATTGTCAGATCGTGTGACCTAATACACGTGACTCTATGTTCTCTAGTTTGCGATTAAGTCTCGAACTTTACAACTCGTCTCGACTAACACTCAAATCTTCAGCCCTACCTTATAAACTTAACCTCAGGCCTGTAGCATGGCTACGATGGAATAATTGCAGTACTGAAATTCGGAAGCTCAGTTCCTTTTTATCTGCTGCGTAATAATCAGACTTCATGCATTCAGCGCGTATATCACAGAGCCATATTCATATTCACCGACTCCAACATATACAATAGTTCCATCAGAAATCCCTAATTGTATAGCTAACTAAGACCATATCAAAAACGCACCCAACTACACCTCTTCTCAAGATACCCCACTCGGTCGTGTATCCGGTCCATGTAGCTTGCCTACTTGCACACCCCAGCAACCCTCCGCTTCGGAGCCTTACATTTTGGCATACACTTCCCATTAACCAACTCCTGCGTCGCCTTACACTTTATGGTGCTTGGTTTGGTCTTCTGCGCCAAACACTTCCCCGCTGCGTTTCTCACCGCCGGCGGCGTGCACTTCGGCACACACTTCCCATTGAGCATTTCCTGCTTTGCCGTACACTTTGCCGTCGTTGTCGCCTTTGCACACTGCCCCGTAGTGTTCCTCGCCGTCCCAGGCTTACATTTAGGCACACACTTTCCCTTGAATGAATCTTGTGTCTTCGAATTACACTTCGGCAGAGCACATGAAGTCCCGGTACCAGCACGTTTACAATTTGCAGCTTTGCAATCGTATTTCTTGGTCTTGGTATCTTGCTCGAGCGTCGTCCCGGCTTTGCACAGATTGATGCACGTTCGCTTCCATTTCCAGGCATTGGCGGTCGTCTCAGTTGGATAGATATATTCGGCTTGACCGGCTGCGCAAGCTGCGCATCCGACCCGGGGTAGGAGGAGGTTTGAGGGAGTGGTGTCAGGTTCCTCAACTAGACTTTGTGTTAGCAGGGTATTGTTCGAGCTCATGAGTGGATTTATACTAAATCCTATGGGTAGTATTGGTGTACTCACTTTCGTAGATCTTGATCGGATTAGCGGTGGTACTGCCTAAGAACAATGTGAGGGAGACAAAATAGACAGCCCATGTTTGTGCGAGCATTTTTAGGAGTAGAGATGTGTATATTAGGGATTATAATTCGTGAATAGGGAAGTTTGGTTTCCTTATTAACCAGAATTGGATCCAAATGTAGAGGTCTTGATAGAAAAGAATCAAAGAAATATATGAATGTCTCTAGAGATGAATGTTATGTGCTCGGAGCCAGTCCGAGTTGGAAAGGAAGTAGGTCGAAGAGAATGTAGAATTGGGAATGGAAAGGATGATTGATGGAGCATATCTGAGTAGGATATATATACACTATACTATATATTTCGGCCTATAGACATCAAAAAAAAATTAATTTAGGTAATGAGTACAGGAACTGAAGAACACCATCTGAGGAGACTCAGTCTGAAACATGCATATGCTTCCGCTGCTTACTGGAGCGGTAAGCTGACTTAGTAAGTACATAAGTACCTACCTACCGGTACCGCCGGTGAGACTAGGTGAGACACATCTTAGTTACTTAGGTACCGGGATATGCGTATTGAACAGATTACATAATTCACTTTATGCCGCCAAAATTCCCAAACAGACTACTGAAACTGCAAGGTCTATATCCCAGCAGTATGAATGTCTAGTATCTGTGTAAATATGCTCTAGTGTAAGCGTTGCGCTCGCAAGTAGCCATATCCCAACCTTTAAGGATTATTTCTAAATACATTACACTTGCGGTAGTTGCTAGGAGGATGTGACAAGTGAATAATTGAGCCCACGCTCTGAACAATCAATACTGGTTAAAGGATATCAATACCGCGCGGTAAATATACATATGAATCAAAATTGGGTAGGCGGCATCTTCAGAGTCAAAGCGTGACACTCTGCTTCTATGGTACTGCAGCCATATCAATTATCCCAATGGAAGTCAAAGTTTAAAGTGCATTTACCGACGTTGCATTAAGAGCTTGTCACTACTGATACTGCATTTAGTCGTGACCACGGGGCGCCCAACATCTCATGACGAGTATTGTAGAAGAAAACGAGCAACTCAGAGTAAACGCAAGAGATATATGAATCATCCATGGCAGTAGACTGAATCAAGATTTCAAAGATGTTTATTGAGGAAGTAATCAAAACAGGAAAAAATTATACTCCTACTATCCATAGTACGCAGTCGTTTACAACTAAGGCATTGCGATCGTTGTGCAGGTCCAGCGCTCTCTAAATCACTCGAATACCCTACTATACAGTTAAAGTTCCATCCTAACTTCATCCCCCTGCTCCTCCCCATCTTCCCTCGCCAATTCCAACAGTTCCAGAATTTCCGTTTTCTCGTCCCCATCTTCCAATTCCCGTGCCAATTCCACCGGCTTCTTGAAGCTCCCCTCACCGTCCCCACTGCCTAGTTCCGGGTCTGCTCCATTCATCAACAAACACCCCACTACCTCCACTCTCCTCTTCCCCACCGCCTCCATCAATGCCGTCGTCCCCTTCCCCCACCTCCGAGGCCTACCATCAACGCTCATCCCCGGCAACCCCAACAAAAACTCCACCATTTCGAGATTCCCCGCCCCGGCAGCAATCTGTAATGCACCAATCCGATACACCTGATATTTCGCCTCTTCACTCGTTTCAATTAAACGCTTGACTAACTCCGAGGATGAATGTGTCAGTGCAACCTCGAACTCGTGTGAATCGATATCTGCTCCATGAGCGAGGAGGATTGATACGAGTTGGATGTTGTTGAGACGGAGTGCGAGCTCGATTGGTCGGGTCATGTGCCCACTGGTGCTGGTCCCGTGGGGTGACATGGAGTGCGGGGGGGACAGGAGGAGGGAGAGGGTGGCAGGGTTCTGGCCCCGGATTGCCTCGAGGGCGGTGTGTCGATTGAAGGGGACATTGTGGGTGAGGAGAGGAGGGATAAAGGAGGGTTTGTTGTTGCGGAGGCATAGGTTTAAAGCGACAGTGAGAACAGAGGGGGGGGTGTTGGGGAGTAGAGAGTGAAAGCTCGGTAGGTCGTTGGTTGCGATGAGGCTGAGGAGGGGGTGGTTTAGATCTGCGGGATCGTAGTCAAGGAGGGCGTTGTGCCCATTGGATAATAGTGGCTGTTGATGTTCTGTTTGGCCGTTTGTGATTGAGATAGAGGTAGCCATAACGCAAGAAATTAGGATGATATTCACGATAAGAAAGATAGATACCGGGCTATTTGGAGGTGTCATGTTTTGAAAAAAGTTAAGTTGAATAATTACTAGATTTTTGTTTGGACTTGGGCTTGAATATTACTAATATGTGAAGCCAATGTCGCTTGGATGTGCATATGCATCAATTATGCCTGTACGGGGTGGTACCTGTGCAGTAGTCTGGTTGAACCAGCCTACCTGTGCAGTAGAGCAATAATTTTATATATGTATCCTCCGGAGTGGCCCGTTTTATGCAAGTCAGCACGGTATACGTTTCGTAACCCTCAGCCCTGTTAAGCTTACTCGTTCCAGTAGTGGATTTGCTATGAATATGGGCTACATAAGCTCTAGCCATGACTTCCGCTTCGGTCCATCTAGGGGTAGATACTCTAGTTCTAATGCTACATAGTGAGACAACATATTGCTGTCAGCAACTGATTACTTTAATTATTCATGATGCTTACGGGTGTTTTGTAACATCACAAGAAATCAGCGTCTGCGTTAGCAAGTGCCTATTGTGCTGGGCGAAATATATAAGAACCGCCATTCTGGCAATGGGGAATCTTTTCTACATCAGCGCACAAATATCAACTAAGCAGTATCAATACAGAGCAGTGCAGGGCATTGCCGTTCAATTCTTGCTTTCTTTTGAATCTTTCATTATATTGGTCATCAACTTCATTCACTAAGGGCTGTGACCTGTTCGTTTCTTGTTTTATTGTGTCCACATCGATATCAATCATACTTACACTTAATTCGGCCTCACGTTTCGAGCTCATTTGCCAGCTACCGGTTCATTTCTCACCAGGACATCTCGCGATCGATCCCAGCTTCAATTCTCCGATCTTTAATACATACACCTGCAATCATGATGTACAAACCGTCCAGCTTCCTATTCCCAACGCTCTTCCTCTTCGGCTTCCTCCTCAACTTCGTCACCTGCGCTCTAAAAACGCAGGAGGAATACATCGAACTGTTCAAAAAGATTAATAAGCCTGCAGATTTCTACAAAGACCGCCTCGTCTTCTTCACAGGTTCAGACGCACGGTCGGAAATAGTAAACTTCCAGCGCGGGTGGGAAGCTAAGCTCACGCAAGAATGCATAGAGAACCGGCCAAAGGAAGTCCTTGTCCTCGGGGACGTCCTTAAACTAGTCGGCGAAACATTCCCACTTGCGAATGACCCCGATTCCGACAAATTCTGGGCTCTAACAAGTCATGCTCTTGCTACTGTCGCTTCGGGAACTATTTATGTCCTTGTTCCTAGTGATCCGAAAAAGTGGGGATGGATTTACCCGAACCTTGAGCGAGATCTCTTGAAAAACAATCCGAATGTGCAGAATGTGTTGGAGTTGGAGTTTGATGGGCCTAAAAAGGGGCAGGTAACAACAGTTGTCAAAGGAAAGAAAGAGTTTGATTCGATTGATTTGTTGTCGGCGCAAGAGTTTGAAGCGTTTTTGGGGCCGACCGCAGAGGCGAATTTGAACACGGAGGTTACAAAGTTAACTCCGGCGCAAGAAAAAAAAAAGGCAGCGCTGTTTGCAAGACTGGCGGCGCGGAGAGCCGGGAGCGGATCTAACACATCCGGAGGATCTGGGCAGCAGTAGCTGTGGAAGAGAAGGGGCAGGGGTGTAGATAAATGTGTGATCGGTTTATAGTACAGCGCATTTAGAGAGAGATATATGCGCGGATGAAATACATCATGTTCAAAATAGTGCCAGATACTCAACTCCGGAATTTCTATTATATGTACCAATATTCCCGATTACCGTGTTATTTTCCTTTGTAAGATTAATGTGGTCTGAACTTGGCCTGGGATATACAATCCATAGTTAGTCAATCGAGCATTATCCAATTGTAAAGCAATATTAGTCTCGGGGAGGGGACTACCATTTTCTACTACTTGGGGGAGAATCCCAGCAATAGAATATACACAAGAACTTTATTCTAGGTCCGTCGTAATGTATAACCGTGAACAGTATGATAATACGACTCAAGGAAAAAATAATATAGAGTACATGTCCCGAAAAGGCCCCTGGTATTAACAAATACGAGGTACTGAGGTTAGTGCTGCTTCTCAGAGATTGAGGTGCGACGTAGGCATTGCCTGTGGGGAGGGCAGAGAACCAGTAAACCAACTTCCTCATGAGGGAATTTGTCACTTACCATTGCACCGTGTTTGTTCAAACGGAAGTGGGCCTTTAATAGGGTTGCTATAGTGCCAACCAGACTAGCTATATGCGTATAAATCATTAACATCATCCGGCGCACAGTTGAAGGCAATCGAGTCTGATCGAAGCCTGATTATGAAAACCACAATTTGAGTGAGTGCAGAGAGAATTTATTCCTCAGGAATCTACAAATGCCTAAAACTAAAATTTCCCGGAAAGTGCGTGTGGGGAAGGCTTTTTAGATGTTGACGGTGTGTGTAAATTTGAATTTGGCATATGGTTATAAAATGACGAGTCGTACAAATGTGGAATGGGATTGATATCCTACACTTGGGTTCCCACACCACGACAGAAGAACAAAATATCTATTGATTACAGGGAATAGTAATAAAAAAAAAACCCTTAAAGCAGGACAGAATGCCGTTTCGACAATGTCCTAAGCTTCTAGGTTGTGATTGGAAGGGTACAGCAATAGCTATGGCTCGAAACGTCCTTCTACTATCGACGTATTCAATGTAGGCTTGGATTACCTCTGCGGAGGCCGCAATATGTTCTACAAAAGTCATGATCAATCCAATGCGCGAAGTATGGTCTATCTGATTGTGGAAGTACTACATTGGCAATGAACAGAAAGTGCCAAGCAACTGAGGAGCTCTAGCTCAAACCCTGCATAGACGTTGATACAAAGCTAGAACTAGAGCATGAGGACGCAATCAATCGCGTATACATAGCTTACTATAGAGGCTCGGCATATATCAATATTTACATGCAGTTACGAGGGTGTGGTTGCGTACCACATGTTTGCATCGGCAGGCATACTTGGACTGCCGTGGTACAAATATATTTGAGGCAGCACTTAGAAAACGACACACACTTCGCACATCATTCTACCGTACAGGGTGTACGATTTGTGTTACACTTGTATTATACAACGCTGGTAAATAGTACTAACTATCTTATGACTACTTAGATACTACAACATTGAACTTAAATTTTGTTGTGTCATGAGATCCTACGCAGCTGTGTATACAGTATTCAGTTTGTATCTAGGACTATCTATTATGGTTACTTACACATATAGAGGTACTTGTCTAAATACCAATCCAATCATGAGGCACAACCTTCAAGCTCACAAGGTGGTAATTAAAGTTAACATATCTATGATGGATTGGTCGACTGGTGTCTCCCAAGCTAGAACTATGCAAGGTTTCACAGTGGTGGGACAAGCAGTTCTGCCCATCCTACCCTACCGTAGAACTCAGCTTCAATCAAGTATAACCATTGAATAACTCGGTATATAATCGAATCTAAGGGTGTCATGGCTTTATATAAGGTCAAACTTCGCCCCACATTTGTCGTTAGAGGCAGGTTACCAGCCCTTTATAAGCTTTGTATGAGACATTTACAATATTTTCTTCCCAGCTTGCATCTCTGGAACTGCGGAATTCATCCTAGTTGCCTCGAGGTCAATTATCAATATGAATGAAAGGGACAACAATACGGCTAATGCAAGAACCCTGCTAGGGCCTCGGTATCATCACCCTATTCTACTCCCAAAGCCGGTCCCAGCTAGGATCCACAACATACTCGACCTCCCACCGCCTGCTCAAAACATGAGCCATAGGGGCTATCATGAAATATCAATTATTCAATGTGTCTCAGCCGAAC
Source organism: Terfezia claveryi (assembly GCA_015179025.1). Taxonomy (NCBI): domain Eukaryota; kingdom Fungi; phylum Ascomycota; class Pezizomycetes; order Pezizales; family Pezizaceae; genus Terfezia; species Terfezia claveryi. Next base: position 140,223 of record WHUX01000078.1, read on the forward strand.
ATAAATTGCGTACAGACACTTATGATGATCCTGACGCTCCGGTCAGCATGTGCACTGGGGTCAGTTATACTCCGGCAGCTGAGGAGCACGTAGCACCCTACACCATGGTCGAGAGTCAATCGCGCGGTGACTACCGGGGGTCTGGAATCGGAGACATTTGCGGAGATGCCTATCACCACGTTCACTGTGGGTGCGGAGACACTAGAAGAAGGGTTGCAAAACCACGAACATACTCCATAAATGGTGAGCTACCAGCACCACGCATCTATGGCGGAGTGTTGGAATATGAGCGTTTCAATCGCTCTTGGAACCACGGTGTGCCAATGAATAGAAATGCTTTAATGCATTACCATGATTATGGTACACAGCACACCACCGTTCTAGTGGATGATCGCCGGTGCCGACCCCTTTTTTGTGGGGATAAATGCGGACTATGCCCTTGCATCCAAGGGCGGCTACCAGTCAGGTATTAGTTGATATAAATGGCCTCCAGCTACTGATTGACTGAAATATCTGGTTGGGTTGGATGTGATCCTTTCAGTTTTTCTTTAAATCGGAACCGGACAACCGGTGGGGAAATCAGAGTAGTTACCTTTATTGTCATATTACAGCGGTTGATATTTTATTGAATCTGTATTGACTTTCGACAAGCCTCTATAGGGTCGGGTTAGTGTTCTCATTCAACCTGTATTGGAACCGGGGTTGGGATTGTCATGCACTTAGTCTTCCGGAAGATTTTTGCCATGTAGAATATCATTCCTCAATAGTGCTCCATGACAGTGATAATTACCTGTTAACTGACGGCGGCACTCTATTCACCAATAGTCCTCAGTGTCAGATTACAATGAGCATTGTGTCGAACTTACAACTTTTTGTGCAATAGTGGTTATGGTGAGCGCCCCAGAGAATTAGGCCGTTATATAATAGAATCTTTTGGGGGTAAGTCCTAGTCTGGCTTGCATACTCGTATTCAAGCTAACTACCTATAGTGAGGAAGCCAAGGGACACTGTGAATGGTTTCTTGAGTACTCTATAATCCAAAAGATCTAGGTCCATCAATACGGTATACGTGCTTTAGACTCATGAGATGAGATACAGTCCTCTAAGACCATCTGTATCCCTATACCCTAGGGCCTGCTACAAGTCCCGAGTGAGGGACCGGGCCCCGTATCATAGTGTCCCATCGCCAAACGAGTTCAGAAGCGCCAGAAAAGCATTCTGGCATATTCACCAACGGAAGAGCCAAAGCTGGAGATATTCACGCCATGCCAAATTCGTTGAATAGCTTAAGTCTGAAGGCGGTACTTCATGTCATAGACGCCACCGATCTACTATTATTTGATTACCCGGGGAAAAAAATCCATATCGAGTTTCACAATATGAGTATTGTTTATTTCCTAACTACTCACACTTCACATCTGGCACCATTGGACTCACGTGAGATTACGATATCAGTTCCTCCGCCGTGCCCATATATCTCGATTCACAGCAGACTATAAATAAGAAGTTTTCAATTCATGCCGTCAGGCGGAACCATTGGTCACTTTCCTGAACCATGATTAACTCGCACGGAATATTAATTTGTCAATTAGGTCGTGTGGCTCAATCGGCAGAGCATCGTGCTAATAACGCGAGGGCTGTGAGTTCGAGTCTCACCGTGACCATAATTTTGCCTCCCTCGGGTAGCAGTTTTACTGGAGCTACCGACTCTTAAGTAAATCAGCAAAACTAACACTTTATGGACCGGACTACCATTTGAGTAAAGCAATATATTATTTTTAAGTATCTCTGAGGATAGTATTCTCTATGCTGGCGTAAGAACAACCTTAGGCCCATTTACTCACGAGTGGCACTACGGTCAAAGATTTATTGCCCCTGCAGTTTGGGGAGAGCCCCAGTGAAACCAGTTGCCGATGGGGGCTGGAAGGGCGTTCTAAAGGCAAGAGTTAAACTTGATACGTGGCTCAGCTCCCTTCAATAGTGCCTCTCTGCGTGTATTCTATAGTGATGTAATGGAGGGGATGAATGGACAAGGCATGAGTCGGACTCAGGGTAATAAACTTGTGAACCAGTCGGAAAATAACTCAACATTCCAGGAATCATTCCCGAATAGAGGTGGTGTTGCTCCAGTATTATTCCAAACTGCGAAATTACAATTCACATGCCAGTAAGAACTAACTTATTGAAACACAAACTTTAGTTACCTTTGGAGCACAAACGTAACTGCATTACAAGTCAACCTTGGTATGGCTGTACACATGGCTGCTACCAATTTTTTTTTTTTTTTTAAATACTTGATACTCCTATGTAGCCCCAATGGGGGGGCCATGAGGAGCCACCCAGAAGCCCGGGTGGATTCACGGTTAAGGCAAGTTAATCTGCCAGAACCAGGCGAGGTAAATACACAAAAACAAAGGAGACTCATGAACGGGGTACTCCCATACTGATGCTGCTACCAAGTTACACATATAGGTGCCAACCAGACTACACATATAGTTGGTACTTAGGTTGCATATTTAGTTAGACTTGCATTGTCTGGCTTAGTCAGAGACTCCAGTAGCATGTCCTTAGCTTAACTTAGAGCACAGTGAAGTCTGCGAACAAACGTGCCGATGGCATAGTTGTATGATATATTTCATTAAAGGAGTACCTGTTGTCAAAATAGATAGTTGACATCATATGCAACCACGTTAAGACAAAACCAGTTTCAGAGCTGAACATCACTAGTGCACTAGTTTGAATATATGAGTAAATCAAATGAAACATCAACTGACATATCTTCCAATTCCTTGAATTCTTCCCACAAGCACTCAACCTGAAACCCAATATATATGTCACTTGGACTCATGGCTTTATGTCTCTATGAATTTTGTCTGATATATATTCATAAGACATACATACTTACCTCTTAAAGTTACACTAACCCCAGCTGCAGGAGTGGACAGGATATGCTTTCAGGTTGCCGAAATACTGTAATACCCTCAGTAATGCTTCCAATTGATATCCTAAATGAGTTAGTGTTTCATATCATTTCAAGTTTACTCTTAACATCCATAGTTACATGGACCTCTAAACTTTTCACGAGGCAGGAAAACCCTATAAACTATGATCACTACGTACTTGGGATGCCACAGATCAATTTCACAGCAATCTATCAACATATGCATGTCACTTAAGCAAATTTCTACAGCAAGTTAGAGGCGGAGATTCTAGGTTATGGTTGTAAGTCGATCAGACTCGGATCTGGGATTCAGCCCCGCAACTGTTCGCTCTCGCTCCAACAGGGGTTATAGTAGAGAAGGAAATGGGGAAATCATTGCAACAAAATAATTCTTTTGATTTCCGAAACAATATCCTGGCCTCATATCTGGTGTTACGGTCAATTTCGCCATCTACAGTCAGAGATTTCATTGCTTAATACTAGCTGCTTACCTAGTGTCAATGGAATAGTGCCTGAAAATATTTGAAAACCTCGATTTTAATTTTAAAAATACTCATTTACTCATGTGCGGTCCCGGCAAGGGGTCCATGACCACTGAAAATCTCAATTACAGTACATATTACCCCGACGCACAGCAACACGACCCACTCTTGTTCTCATGAAAGACTGGTTGGTGCGATAATCTAGAGGCTTTCTAGTCATCCAGCGATGGAAGTTGCGTGGATTATTTTAGGTCACATGCATAGTTAATGCCCGCAAAAGCAAAAATGTAGGTTAATATGAGCTGAATTGATCATGATCTAGATTATATTTCAGGATAACAATCAAATCTGAAACACCTTCGCGACATTACGATTGAAATCCCAAATTGCAGTGCTGAAGGACGGTTTAGCACAAAATTGAAGACCAACCAGCGAGGAAACTCCCTCTGCGGGGAAGTAAAACACTGCTCTAACCGACTTGAAGCAGGTCCTTATATCGCTAGAGCCCCCTTCCCTATTGAAGGAACCCCTGTTAACATATGCTTAAGTGACTGAACAAGGCATAATCCTCGATGGAAGTGGGAATAGTATCTAGACCTCGCTCGGCTTTGCACACTTTTGCCCACAGATTCCTACGCTTTGATTCATATTCGTCCATTGATTGGAATCCTTGACTTTGGTTGAATTCAGTTTCATATTGGCCAATCTTGCAACAGGAAGACAAGGGAGGAAGAAAAACAGGAGGTATTACTGTATGGAATTCTCAAATGTCGCCTTCTTATATATACATGAGTGTGCATTTGGTGTCGGACAACTTCGTGCCTGCACAACGACAATCCATCATTGTGGTATACAAAAACTAACTACTATCACTGCATTTCTCGGAGCTTCTTTAACTCTCACAAAGGTATTGGACTTACGAGTCGTATTTGAAGAGCCATATTACCCTGAACAATGGACGACCAGCAGGTGCCCCCGCTCCTAAGAGGTGGAGTGGAAGAACCCGAGCATCAATACCACAGTCGAAGATCACAGCCCCCCCGGCCACTCCGCTGTCCACTCAGTACTTATAATAGCTGTGCAGCACACTGTAAGACGCTGAAGAGCATTGCAGCTCACCTACCGAATTTTCATACTGAGCAAACTCATCTCTGGAGGGGCCAACAAGTGAATCTGTGGTATTCCCTGGATGAGCCGAGACTAGGTTCACGTGACCATAAGGCAATGAGGGTATTTTTGACTCAAGCAGGCTTTTGCCCGGAATGCGGGTTAGAAGTTGCAAACTCAGCCAATCCGAAAGCAGTGGGTGAGAGAGTAACAAAGCACCGCAATGATTTCCACGACTCCGAACACCGGCTCCTAGAGACCTGTGGTGTATTCCCACTCCCGGAAGAGCTACCTATAGGCCCAACAAGTGCTGCTAGTCGAAGGGCACAAAGGAATATCAGGGTTAACTTTGGTGAAAGGAAACGGGTATTACAAAGTGGTAGAACACCTACAGCTGCACCGTCTGTCCAGCAACAGAATGAGAACCAATTACAACAACAGGCACCTGCCCGACAACAGTTCCATTCATGCAGGGGCCAGGTTACGAACGAATCTCTTCATTTGCCCTTTCCAGCCAATGTTCCCTGTGGGTACGGGCTTAGGTCCAAACTATACTACTGTCCATTTGCCAGATGCCGAAGTCAGTGTGCTAGCCTCGAGAACCTAGCAACACACATCGCAGAGATGCACCCATATGAATTTTATTGCCGGGGACAATTAAATCTTTGCTTTCTAGACCCGCCGAACTCTCACTACGTTACTCTTACGGAGCGGGGTGTGTGTCCAGAATGTGGTTTGGATTTTAATAGCCCTGGAAACGTGTCAGATGAGGTACTTGGAAGGGTTGTCCAAGAGCACCGACGAGCTCATCATCATAGCCTGCTTCTCACCTACTGTGTGTTCAAAGGAACATTGACTAAGCGGAAATTCAATAGCCGCCAAGATATCCTTGAGGTGGAGGGTGACCATTGCCAGCCCCCCTCAAAAAAGAAGGGGCGATCAGGGCATCGGGAATTGCCAGCCCTGCAGGTTGAGCAGGCAGGACATAGAACTCCAAGAGCACAGCAAGTATCGCAATGCCCCGTCACTACAGATACTGGCGTTCTCATTCTGGAATCAAATCTTAGTAAATCTAGAACTGGAGCTGCGAAAAACAACCTGGCTGGCCAAGAGTATTTAAGAGGGCCTGGGAGGCAGGGCAGGTTCCGCAGACAACTCGAGTTGTTAGCCAGAGTCGCCACAGCCATGCAACCGCAGGGAACTCCAGAAGGGGAACCAGATGCTTATGAAGAGTTCGACACAAGTGATGATCTTATCAAGGTACCTCCACCTCGACTAACAGAGCCTCAGGTGACCTCAGGACCAAATTTAAACGCCTTGTCCCAACCAGCAGGTCAAAAGGCCACCAGATTAGGTATTGACCCATCCCAGGCTTTCATTACCCCCCCTCACGATCTGGTGGATAGATCAGTATCGTTCAATGATCCTACATTCAACCGCATTCCTATTCTTCCAGTCAGCCCAACTAGCCCCGGAAGCTGGCCGAGCCTACATGCACAAGCCCTGCAAAGCCTACCACGGTTCAGGCAGTCCTATGTATATGGGCTTTCCACTCAACATACCCCCACAAGTAGTAATTATCTGGCGAGGTGCACTAGCGAACCGAATATGGGAACCTTTGGTGACATCCTCACAGGGGATGGTAGGGAATTCGCTTGGGACTTCGAATTATGGGGACTCGCTCAATCCACACCTGCTGTAAGCTCTGTGGGGCATGCATCTGAGATACTTGAGCATAAAGTGCAACTCGATTACGAACACGGTGGAACTATTGGGCCCACAAACAACGAGAGAGACGTGGAGGAAATTGTGGAAGAAGACAATGGAGAAGATGATGAAGCGGGAAAGGAAGACAACTGTTCGCAAACACTAGCAAGCCTTCACGAGGTTTTGCCCAATATGGATACCCCTAGTCAACCTACACCAACCGAGCAATTAGCTGTGCCACAGCAGGCTTTCTACTTACCAAGCCTTGCCGCCAGCAAGCCAATGCCTGAGATCGATGGGGAAGGTTATCCCTTCCTGTGGAATTTCAACTACGAATGGCCATAAATAAGGAGAACATGTACCAATAGTGAAAAGCAAAAGAGAAGTCTTGATAGTGAGTATAACGAGTTAGGAATAAAGGTTTTAATACATAGGCGTATGGCAGTTTATGTAGTTGAAAGAGACATTGTGGGGTAAATCAAGCTCTAGTGGGTTAGGGCTTGGTGGTAAAGGGTGGTTTTGGCTGTAAGGATTTTAAGATCTTAAGGTATAGAGTATTAATGCATTAATTACTATATAATACACTTATCATTACAAGCAGATGACCTCTAGGCCTCTAATCACTAATCACTGGCTATAAGTTTCTGCAATAGAAATATATTGCAGATATCTTCCGAAAATCTTTGCAATTGGCAAATTGGAGATAATGTATTGAATCATCTTAGACCCAGAGACCTGGGGCCGACTACTTTGTTCCAGGCCAGCTGCCAGTCCACACGATTTCTGGCTGGCCCAGGCCCTGCAGGAGAATTCGGAGCGACCAGGCCCCCGAGTATGGAGAAAATATAATCTTAAGCATATGTTGAATATGTCCGCTCAAGTAAGTCTCAGCTACTAAGAAATCTAATATACAGATCAGCAAGAAGCTCCAAAAATTCTCCCAAGTGGCATTCAGTCCCTTGCTTCTGCTGTGCTGGATCTGTCTCCAAGGATTGCCCGAGTTCAGGGTAATACCTACCCCTCGAGCTCGTACTCATTTTTTTTTTTTTTTTTTTCTTTTTGTGCGTGTACCCAAATGAGAAAATCCAATGTTTTTCTTAAAAATAAAACTCATTACTCATACGCGGTCCCGTAAAGGGGACCATGCTGAGCAACCCGGAAACCCAGGTCAGAAAAAATCCATGCGATATATGAATCTGAAGTTAAATCATTGGTTTCAGTATATATTCCTAGAGTTGATCGCCATGCTACAAATTCAAAGTGGTTGTTTTGCAACCAAACCTTTTTAGAAAAAAAAAAAAAAAAAAAGAAACCAATCCCTCCAATGAGGAAAACCGAGTGGATTCAGGACAAGGCATGTTAATCTACCAGGTCCGACGCCTATATACCGCAGTAGCAAAACCCGAGAGCCAAGCAAAAAGGCAGTGACGAATATAAGTATCGAAATAAACTCAAGAGCTAATTGGCAAAGCAAAGCGGGGAAAAAAGCTTAAGAAATGTAGCAGATGAACTCAAGTGAGACTAAAACATTATTCAAAAGCCTCATTCTGAGCGATATTAACTGCTGATTATCCATTGACATCCTCAATCGCTATTTTCCAACGCGGGAACTACAGCCGCTTCCACCACATTTTACACATCCAGAGTTAGCTCAGTTAGACAAATATACAAACATAAACCGTTTGTCATTAAGAGAGGCTACATCAGGAAGTACCTTTACTCGAAGCCACCTACTAATGTAAAGGCAACTATCAAACCCATTGCTGATATCATGATTTAAATGTATACAGTTGAGCCAGAATGCACTGCCAAGCCATCCTACAAATTTAAATGTATAAACCAGTCTTGTTCCAGTCAGTCCTCCTCTGCCTCAGTGACCCTCCTTCTCAAGAAGGCACAAGTCATGTTGCAGGCCCTTCTGCTTAGGCGGTCCATCCAATTTCTACTACTTCACTTCATAGCGTAAGTATCTCACTTCTTAATGCCTACTATACATCTCAGTCAGGCAATTTAGCTCCGAGTTCTCCCGACTAGCCTGGGCCAGCTGTGAGACAACTAAGCAGCGCTCGCAAGGGGCCCGGGCCATCCGCCAGCCAGGCCTCTGACGCATAGGTATTGTGTTCTCGCGGGTGGCCCGGAACAGCTTATTTATTTTCGATGCTTATTTTTATATTGTACACGGGTTTGGTGGAGTCGGGCCAGGCCTCTTGGGTCATCTGGCATTAGCTGGTTAATGACAGCGTGGGAGCCCGTTTCACTTGAGTTTATCTGCATTCCTTTACTTACATCTGTTTCCCGGTTTGGCACTTGAGTTGTCTTTATTTTCTTTGCGGTATATAGTCGCCAGACCTGGTAGATTAACTTGCCTCGTCCTGAATCCACCCGGGCTTCCGAGTGCTCATCATGGTTCCTTGATATAGTATTTTGAAGGAAAAAAAATTTAAAAAAAAAAAATGTGGTCCAAATAACTGGGAACAACGCTACTGTTCCTTGTAAAACCGCCACCTTAATTAATGCCACAAAGCTCTTTGTCCTAATTACATGAAACAATGTTAATGACATTATGTTTCACGCTTGATCAAAGCCCCCATATCAAATTGAAACATGGGCCAGAACGTTCAACATATACACCCATATAGGTCATCTTCCCAACCAAATTCAAGTTCCATCTCTATGACTGGCTTACCTTCCATTGTTTTCTCTACCTTTTGCGTTCTCGGTTTCTTTTCTACATCGTGTCTGGACACACGTTGGTGCCGTCAGCTATCCACTTCCAGCGTTCGGATTTGTATATATATACCCAAAACACAGGCCTGGTGTGTGAAATGAAGCGGAAAGCAAGCCCAATCTCGCTCTCTTCAAGTCCCATTAAACACAAAAAGGTTTGCAAGGATCATCTAGCCATTGATGACCAAGTGTATGATTGCATTGTTGTTCAGATGCCATCCCTCAATATAACAAGGAACAGTTCACCTCTCACCACCCTATCCTCGAGCGCAATTAATTCTAGCCATAATTACTCAGTTAGACCTATCAGTAGGCCCAAATCTCGCCGTTCCACTCAGACAAAGCTCAAATTCTCCACCTCACGAGCAATACTAACCCCCGAGGGGAAAGTAGGAACCCCTAAATCCTGGAACCGCAGAAAGGCTATCTCCCCTACAGTCGTGAACCTCAAGGCTGTCGCGGAGAAGGAAGTTCATTTTGTTGCATTACACGGCGAGGATTTACTCGGTCGGCGCAGAAGTCAGAGGGTAGCAGAGGGCTCAAGAGTAAGCTACATGGGGGAGTTCCCATCCGTATCCCCTAGCTCAGAGCTGTCGGAGGGAGTAACTGATGCAACTACATGTCTGTCCGCCAGGCTTTCGACCACTACTATTGATACAAGGCCTCGCCGAAACAGTACCCCTAACCTGACTAGGGGCATTCAACCCAAAAATAATAAACAAAAATCTACCTCTACAATACAAAACATTCAATCTGTGGAGTCCAGGAACGTTTCGACACCTAGTACAAGAATCCTAAGGCGCTCTACCAATTTATCCACAGCTATTAATTCCAGTTCTAGTCGAGGCACCAATACCCCTAAATTGAGAATGCGTACAAGACTGGTACCCAAAACTCCAAAAGCCCACCCAGCTGATAATTACCCTCCGTATCTAGCACAACTTCTCTGTGATAGGATTTACGATGGGGAGGCAACTGCGGAAAAGGAAATGCAGGTATTGAGAGAGGAAGCCAAGCAAAGGGGATGGAAGGTGGGTGAAAACTCGCCGCTGCAGGATAAGAAGTAGATATTTTACTTCATTATAGGTCATTATGCATGATCTTTGCTTCACATATCCTATGCACTCCAGATTTAGAGCGAAGAGTTGTACATTGATATTTTGCATTAGCACTAGGAACTAAATGGTCGGCATGAGGAGCATAGAGGGAGGCATATCACTAACAACGTACAGAGTAGAATGTGAAGGTGGCATATATCTATATCTAGTTGCACAGTGACTGTATGTGGGATAGTTGTTCCATAATAGATTAAGTTCCTCCCATACCCTAATAAAGCATGTGAAAGTGAACCCCAGTACATATTCCTACCACATATAAAAACGGTTTAAAGCACTATCCTATCTAACTAAAATTACCATCACTTATCAATATAATGTTGATGTCAAATATAATCAGCCGCACAGTGTTATGTATGGCATATAACTACAGCATGCGACGGGTAATGCAATACCTGGGGATTGGTATCTTTCAGCAGATTTTCAGAATTGGACAGCAGGGGCTCAGTGGAAATGTATGAGTGCAAAGAACAATATCCAAAGCACCTAAGACCCCCGAAACCCTCGGCCAATCCCGAGACCCTGATATATAATATCTCCTAATATATACATATCATGAGGTGAGCACTTGAATGATTAACACGGGAGATCCCTTACCCAGATCTCATTACTTTTCCCAAAACTAGCCTTGGTGACGATATACATTCCAGGCTTGTTGTTCTAAATTTAAACCCTAAGTATACGATTTTTATATTATATAAATAATTAATTTTTTTTAATTAAAAATTTAAAAAAAATAAAAAATAAAAAACTTTTCTATATATACATACTGTATATATTATATCCCAAAAAGTCAAACATAAGCTAAACTAATAAAAGAAGGGAATTGCTATATTTAAATTATATTTATATTTGTAATGGAAAGATAATAAAAAGAAGAAGACTTAGTAAAAGTAGTGATAATCTTTCTAAGGATTCTGAATCTAAGTATTTAATAACTTATACTTCTTAACTGAAATAAATTACCTATTACTTTGATATTAAAACAGTGGCTAAATAAAAACAAAACTATATGACAATCTCTGAACCATAAAACAAATACGTGCGTTAGGTGCTTCAGAAACACATGACGCTCTTTGCAAAACTGCGGTTCCTGATGCAAAGTATAGCATTTTAATTGTCACGACATAAAGCATTCTAATACCCGCTTCCTGATGCAAATCATTTTAATACCTGCTACCTGACTCATGTATAATTTTATTATACTTTCCTGGAACTAACAATTGCATTTAGATCTTCCTTGATCGCACTCAAAATCTCATCCTCTGACATTTGAAGGTCGGCCGCGCATGTTTGGTCCGATCGGTCAGAACGCCCAACAATGGGTATCACAAAATTTCATGGACTGCTCCAGCCCAAATTTATGTACATATATGCAAGAATCATCACGCGGCCGGTAGTTCAGATACCGTATCAGATACAACCCCAGAAAAAAACTCACAACTAGTCGTTTCCTCAGAGCTGAAAGCTATGGCGAGGATCCTTCTCCTATTGCAAATTGTGTAAGCCCCAAGAGCCAATGCTGGTTCGGATGAGTGCCCCCAAGGAGGATGTCGAAAGGAATGACCCACATTCTTTGGTAACAGCAATTCATCTCATTATACATGTTCCTACCAGATTCAAGGTAATTCGAATTCCCGAGATCGACAAACACAGCTATTGTTCATCCCCCAGCTTAGATATAGTGGCAAGCAAGCTCAGTGATCTCTCTACGCGAAGATTCATGAGTACAGGTTATATACCCCTAGCTTTTACAAGTCAAGTCCAGCCTCTAAGTCATGTCCAGCTTGTACTACCCTCGCACCTTCGTCTGGTACGACCTCCATTACAATGCCCCAGTCTCAGTCCTGCTATACGCATCACCTCCTGCATGATGATCAATATATCGATATTGCATGTCTGTAGACGGTAGCTACACCGAGATCTTATCACTCTCACCCCGACTGCATGATTGATGAGACATGTCAGTCTCTGCTTCAACAGGTCCGTGCTTCACATTCCGTGCCTCGTGTCGATACGGGTCACCAACAAGGATTATCTCCCGCGAACAGGCTTGACACTGTGGAACCAAGCAAGGGGGTTGGGTGATCGTAGGGGAAGAAGGTGTACTTACTTTATATAAGCACTTCATATGCAGACCTAACTACAAGTGGTTGCACCGCGGAGAGTTTGTCCAGCCCAGGCTTTGCGCTATGACAATAAGTGGATGCCATTACTCAATTTGTAGGCGGCTTGACATCAGATGGGGTTCAGTCCGTTTGTGAGACTTTAGTTGTCAGCTACTAGCCGGAGATTAAACCAATCGTAGACTGTGTGATTGACGTGGCAAAAAGGAATGCTGACATGGATATGATGGGCGCTTATGTGCTCACGGGAAGCGGTACCCTTGATAGCCGCGTCATCACTACATTCCAACCCAGCCCGCGGTAGACGTCTTGCAAATAGTTTGAAGCGCGCTTATCTGCGGCTATCACACTAACCTATGCTCCATATAAGCGCCTTCAATTGTGGTGTTCAGGGATTGATGCAAATGGGGTATGAAACCTTCCCTATTGCAGCTGCACATCCGTATGCCCATGAAAAACCTCAAGGTTTCAATGTGCACCTCATGATCAAGCTTTCCGAGGTCCTGCACCTGCAGCAAAGCGCACACATATATATGCAGCTGCAGTTGCAGCCTTGGCTTCTGCCTAACCCAGCCTGTGACGCATGTACGTCTATGTACAGTATGTACAGTACCTATACTTATACATAAATATATTACTCCTCGAGCGCGTATAGTTCGCAGCGAGTACGTAAATTCAAGTAGTTACAGAGAATACACATTTACACATTCTACCTGCACGGATACGTACATCGTGGTTACTTATTTTGAGATACATACCACGGCGAAAAAAATTACTGAAAAGACCAGGGAGAATATATATTTAAGATGGCAATACATGTTATAATGCATCACTATATATGGTAAAACCCATGCATCTTAAGACCCTCGCTGACAGGACTCTCGGCTACCAGCAACACCTGAATGTTCTCTACAGGCCACATGGGGCCTAGACTTCGGCGGAGGGCTAATGTTTAAGACCAAGTTCTAAACCGTGTGGCTTATGGCAAACTTAAACGTATATGCATGTGGATACAGTACACGTGCAACGCCCAAGTGAATATTGCTTCTGAGAAGCACTTGCATACCAATGTATTGAGCATTACCGGCCGCCCTTCAATTGCTAGAATCAATCTACAGCGGCACACCGCACGCCCTTCAATTGCTAGATTCAATCTACAGCGGCACACAGCACAATGTTTCAGAGGAATCACAAAGTCACAAAGTGCCCAGCGAACCAAACCCTGTTTCGAAACCAGAAATCTGTCGATTAAGACCACCTGCACAATTGCATATGTATTGACTAATTCAAAGCTGGGCGAGAAACACGGCACCCCTAAAGTTTGTAGTCCCTTTTATTTCCATCCAGGCATGATGGAATTGCTCCTCATTGCCATCTGGAACTTTATTCTCCCTGAATACCAATGCCCTTTAAGGTTCACTCACTGCTTGTCAAACTAAGTAGGCAACACACTTTGGAAGTTGGAACCTGATAGTCTGGATACCTCTCCCTGTTTTCAAAAAAATCTTCATGCTTCAAACTTAAGGAAAAGACTTCACTATACGAGTCAAATCAACCTGTCTTCAAATGAGATCACAACATATGCATGACAGGCGTTCCTTGAACCGGTCCTCTTAATGAGACCCCATTAGCTGTGCCTTAGCACGCTACGTGCAGCTAATACGTGCCCGGTATCGTAGGCAGGTCTCAGATCAGAATGATAAGGAGGGCGTGCGGCTCGGGTGGACATGTATAATATTCAATTAACTATAGGTGTCATAATGTGCAGGCAGAATCCATATCACCACGTCCTCTGAGTTTAGATTCTGACCTACTTCAATCATGTACATCAACTAACGATGTGTCAGACAGACAGACACTGGGCGGTATATGTAGTACATTAGCTCACGGTAATATAATTTATAGTGCCACTGATATTTGCCCGAAGAGATAAACGCCAAAATGATCCATCGAGTGATGTTTCAAGACAAGGCATTCTTACAAAAGTCGAAGGCGGCCTAGAGTAAGCTTGTCTAATGTGATTTGGAATTTAGATGGCATGAGTAAGATGCACTTTTACAATGGTAGCTTTAATCTTCCTTTATAGCCTTGCAATTGAGTGCCAGCGGGTGCCCGCGACGCCTGCAGTTAAGAACTAGATAATATCAGCCGTTGGTCAGCTGCATCACCAGAGATGCTGCTTTGGGATTTGCTGTGCAAATAATCTGTCAATTACCACTCCAGAAGGAATGGATTTTTGCCTTGCGCGTGCCATTGGGTTCGTTGTACACACGACTTCTCTTGGAGGTCTAGGCCTTTTCGTAACGCAGGAACACACATTCGGGTCATACACAAAAACTTGAAACAATTCAAATGTCGGCTACTGCACAATTATCATTTCAATATGACCCGACCTACTTTATCGCCTCCCGTACCATCTTTGCTTCAACTAGAGATTTACATTGATGTGCTAGTTTTAACCCGTGGCCCTGGGTCCCATAACCAATCCGTAACCTCAAGTTACCTAGGCGCATGCCAGAAGGATGCCTGCTACTGGATTAGTGCCGGTTAACTGCATTGGGGCGGACAAGTCGACAGATCATGACAGGGAGAGTGCCACCCCAAAAGGCCGTCATCTGTTGCCTTTCCCGCCCTGGGAAACCGGTAAGCCTTCACGCATCGATAGATCCCATGCTGATTGAATATACTTTGAAATGCTCGTGACAACTCACACTGTACTCTAATATGTATATTTAAAATTGAGCCGCCGTATAGAGCTCGCAAGCTGGCTGGGAATTTGGTCACAGCTTTGAAAGTAATGAATTAGGGGAAAGCTCGAGGTTTGAAGTATCCGTCGCATAGAATCAATTGACGGAGAATAGAGGTCAAAGGACTAGATACATCTGAATAAAAATAAAACATCGTTGATTGGTCATCGACAAAACTCATGGCAAAATATGATGAGCCGAAAATAAAAACCCCCAAAGCGAAAATTGCCACCTTGACCCATAGAAAAGTAGAAATCCCAGGGATCGCTCCCACCTGTTTAGATTGCATCGAGTTGAAAATGAGCACAATAAATAGGAAAAGTAAACAAACACACTGAACACCTTAGCCCTCGCGGGATTGCTTCAGTCGGATTCCCAGAATCTTCCTAGAAAGCATTGAAACCTGTATTGATGGACCCAACCCCCAAAACCCACCCTTCCAAAAACTGCAGAGACCAAGCCAAAAAAAGATAGGAGAAATGATTAAGAGAAGGGAATAAATTGTACAGAGAAAAATGCGGAAGAAACGTGTAGCCAAAGACCTGAACAAAAATAACACAAAGATGCGTGCAAAGAACGAGAAAAAAAGATACCCGAATTGTGAAGAGGCCACCACCATAGCAAAAGCAGAATTCCCGATGACTTGGAAAGATGTGAAAGAAGAGAATCAAGATCAAGTACTAAAAGGAACCAAAAATATGGTCCATCCTAACTTCATACCATATGCATTCCATCCTTCACTTCCAATTCCCATTAACTATCCCTATCCTGTTCCAATTGCCGTTTTCTGACCCTTCCATCTTCCAATCCAATCCACCAATCCAAATCCAATCCACTAATCCAGTCCACCAATCCAGTCCACCAATCAGTCCACCAATCAGTCCACCAATCCACCCTAGCCGTCGTTCTCATTCATTCCGTCAAAGACTTCCAATCTAACCACCTTGCTCCACACCCCCCCCCCCACACAGTTTATTCACGCCTCGTCACCCTCAGTGACCGTGCAGAGTTCTCTTTTAATTTGAATATCGTGCAAATTAGATTGAGCCTGTAGTTGTTGTACCATGGAGGACGGGAGGGGCATTTGTGTTGGTGGGGATGGCAACATCACCTGACCAGAGACTGAGCCTCGTCTGGAGGGACTCCGAGTCGCCGGTGGGGATGCCATGCCCTCCTCGCCCAACTTTGGGCTTGCAGACTTGCTGATATCTCTATTTTCTCCGCCGTCAAGTTCTCGCCACTTCCTTTCACAAGCTACACCAGGAATCTTTTTCTTGCAACCCAGCTCCAGCATCTTCCTACTAACCATCTCCCAATACTCCTTCGTTACCGCGTCCTTTGCCTCCTTCAAATAGCCAACATCGTCGGCTTCCCATACACGCATCTTCTCCTTGAGGCGCTTGTATCGCATCTGCAAGGTAGGCACCTTAAATTCTCCACGAGACATGTCGAGGAACCTCTTTTGGATGATCTTCCAAGGAAGGTTTTCCTCATCTTTGAGCTTCAAAAGAAGAGTATCATCGTCAGTCAAAGGGGTGGATTGCTTTGGACTCTTTGGATTGCCTGTGGTAGAGGTGGAATTCAGAGTGACCCCAGATACAGATTTCCGCCTCTTTGTCAAAGGGGGGAATGTGGTGTTAACGAAGGCCCTGACTCCGACTGAAACGGACGCTTGTATGGGTGGTGTCGAGACTGAACTGGAAACTGGTGATGGTGGAGATGCTGTTGGATCATGTTGCCTTTTGTTGGGGCACCAACAATCGAGGAGACACATGAAAGTGGTGGTGTTGGTGGAATACTCGATGGGGGAAGTGCTGGAGAACCATTCCCTTGTAGAGCAAGATGATGAAACTGTATTGGCTGTGGCTGTAACGGCTCGTGGTCTTGTGAGTATGAGGGGGATGAGAGCAGCGGTGCACTAAGAACTTGTATAGTGTCAAACGGTCCCATATTAGATCCATAGTCATGAATGCCATGATAGTTATCGTAAGGTAAAGCTTGATGTTCCATTGAATATGGTAATTGACCCTAGAAGATTGAAGAATCTCGTTAGCTGGAAGTAGTTGAGAAAAATAGTCAAGGGTAAGAAGATTGCTTAGAGTGTACCAAAAGCACTAACTTACATTAATATTATAATGATGGATCCAATCCTCGTCTCCCACACCTCCTCCGTATCCATCCATACTGTCCAACGAGCTGGCGGCGGACATGTTTGAGGAGTTTGATAATGACCTTGGAAACGTGTGGAGATGAGGTGCAACGAGATTGGGGTCACTGCAAGCAGTTGAGTACCCGTCAAAAATTTCTTCCATTTCAATTCCAGCCGATTCGTATCCAGGATTGGATAAGAATGGGTTGAAATCGGGGTCCAAGATTATTGGAGCCACGGTTGCTGTTTCGGGATGGGGCTTGTTTGCAGTGGGGGTAGCCACGAGAAAAGGAGCTGACCGTGAAGTCCGCCGCCGGTGAGTTAAGAAGGTCTCTGCTGGTCTGTTGTGCCGCAGGAGCGGGACGGTTGCTTAGAAGATACTTGTAGAGCTCTATCCCCAAGCAGGTATTGGAAACGCTATATCAGAACAAAATGATGGAGCAATAAAAATATCAGAAATAGCTGCTGTGGGAACCAAGAGCAGAGTTGTCGTATTTTTGAGATGGAGTATCAGTTATATCAAAAGCGGTGACACAAGCAGGAAGGTATATTGAAATGAGAAAATGCTCGAAAGGATCAGAGCTTTAAGGCCAGAGCGCAGTCTCGAGATCTCCACTTCTGAATTTGCGTAGATGGAGAGCGAACTCTGCGTAAGATGTCTAAGTAGGTGGCCACCCACAACACGGCAAGAGATTGGGATCTCGATAGAGCAAGGCTATTATCTTCTGTCGGATAGGAGCCGTGATTAATAAACGGGGCTAATTGGCCGAAGTTCGAAGATCGAATCGAATATTAGGAGTCCGTGATGATAACCAGTAGGTACAAAACTATACAGTAATGTATATGCACTGTACCTTACTTATAGTACGCCTCAATCAATATCGAAGAAGGTGATGCACATATATAGGGTAGACTATTGGATGCCGCTTGGGCTTGACTTCGAGGCGCAGATGGTAAATCTTAAAGTCGGAATCCTACTTGAAGTAAGACTAATATGGCAGTTGCGAGGCCTCTGGTTATCGAGCTGGGGATGAACCTTCGACGTCTCTCCGCAGATGGGCTCTATCTGAGATTTAAAGCCCGGTACGGTGCGATGCCCCAATATATGCATTCCCTACCTCGTTTAAATTTGAAATCGATCTTAAGCTCATTGCCCGCGCTAGCTTGCACTTCGACTTGATTGACCATTTTTGATTCGCAACTTTCTTTTTCTACTTGCTCTTCCTTCCTGGTCAAACCTCTCGCGGGAAAGCTAGAGGCCGCGCGAGCGATCTTCGTCTTACCTGGCGGCGCAGACAGCCAGCTGTGCCGGGGACCCCTGTTCCCTGTCTTGCTTAGCAGAGCACCTCCAGCATGAACCGAGTAGGTAGGATGGCCAGCCCTAGAGCCTGTTTCAGAGAGCCTGCAAGCGTGATAGAGGTGCCCGGCGCTCAATCATTTCTGAGCTCTCTCGGTTCTGCACAACCCAATTGAGCACTGTGAAAGGACATCGACCTATCCAAACTCGTCTTACGCGCTGAGTGCGGAGAAGCTAGAGCAGATCCCAGGCGATACAGATGTGATTGGTCCTTTAATTCCATTGTTATACCCTAAGTGGCGTAGCCATGTTTGAATTGTGATCGAAGAATCCCCTTGTTGTCTTGGATGCTGGCGCATGCATATGCGAGTGTGCATTCCTATGAAAGGCAGCTCGCCGATATGAATGCCATTGTCTCGAGAATAATAGACGCAGATTGAAAAAAGGCAAGGAAGAACAATTCATCTATGATCAAACCAGGTAAGCATGTGGAAGTAGACAATACCCGTTGTTTTCCATCACTAGGCTTAATGTACATCTGTGTCCAGCCGCAAGGTATCTATCTACCTCACTGTACCTAAGCTTCCGCCGAGCTTACGTCAACGAGCATCATGGCTAATGACCCTGGGATCGCTGTCGAGTGCGAATGTGCTGCGCCGTGAAATTACTGTTGCTAGTAGTCCTGATAGGACCAACCCGATCAAATGATTTGTATTTGTCTCTACGGGACTTTCCTCTCTACGAGAGGCTTGTGCCAACCAGCCTAGGACTGTCCCGAGTTGTTTGGAAACCTGTTCCTCCCAGATCAATTAATCTATTCATATTAGAACACCAAACCTGGCATGCAACGTCGCTCAGCCGACTAGCCCATCAGATTGAACCAGTTATACTACCTTGATTCACACGACACCACCCATATATTTAAGTGATTATCTTCATTTAAATTGCTCTTCGCCGTGCTTTCCCTCCTTCAGCAGATGAGTCTACTTTCATCCCCACCACAAATTCGCTTGCCAGCTGAGTA
Organism: Terfezia claveryi; assembly: GCA_015179025.1. Taxonomy (NCBI): domain Eukaryota; kingdom Fungi; phylum Ascomycota; class Pezizomycetes; order Pezizales; family Pezizaceae; genus Terfezia; species Terfezia claveryi. The sequence goes on from WHUX01000078.1 coordinate 159,645, forward strand.
AGGTAATTAATTAGGTATATTTCGTATGCGCACATTGATATCTATAATCGGATATTAAAGAAACTTGTCCCCCCGGGATTCAATGTTAGCATGCATTATCTATCGAGACTGAATATCAATAGATTAGTACGTGGAGATGCTTTCCAGTCTTCCGCGATTTGAAAAGCAAAATTTCCTCCGGCCGTGATTCCTACGTATCCTGCCCTCATTTGGTTATGCACGATGAGTAATTGGATCGTCGATAGTTAGGTTCAGAATCATTTCAATACTCGAGAACTGCTCACGCTTGTGGGGCACCATTAATATCGCACTATCTGCGAAGTAAGGACAACATTATATTAGTTCGTCAAATCATCAGCCACAAATCTCCAAATCTTTTGCATGAGAACCCATCAAGGTAGCCCACCTCAGGTGACTTATTGTTCATGCGGGCTATCAAATTCCTACCGGTCAGCCGTACCGGTAGTCAAACCAAGGCACCCACCCAGTGTCAAGGATAAGACATGCAATGCAACTCGTTAAATAGCTCCTACCCTATATTTGTGTCACGATAACCGCCCGCGATAGCTCGCGCCGCTGAGATGACGAATTAGTTTGCTAATCTTTCTTGTGGATATCGAAGGGGTGCAGTATGTTGTTGGTTGGCCATTGTTTGAGCATGTTGAACGAGTTTAATACAACAATATGACTGATAGACATAAGGGCATGCACAACAATAGCTTGCTTCACGAACAATCTGCGCTTAAACAATAGCCACGGTAACTACTTGATGGATCTGCGCATAATAGTCTAAACTTGGACGCAAGAGTGTATTTAGAAGATGAGTCCTCAAGTCGGAGGTTAGCGCTTGAGATGCGGTTCAAATTTAACGAGATAAGATGATTCGTGTCCTAGAACAATTGGTTTGTGATATAGAACTCTTTGTAGATAAATGCATAAAATTCCCTTAAAGTGGTGCAACCACTTGTAAATCCAAACAAGTAAACCTGAGGCAAGCCCTAGGTACTGTATCGACCTAACCCAGGCAAGCCCATCCATCATTCCCTTGCCTGTTTTCGTAGCATTCTGCAGATTTGCTGGTACCTACATACATACATATACATCCATCAAGCTTCGTTCACCTGTTGTGGCCTTGCTGTGATTGATGCATGCATGAATGCAGGGGTTGCTCGACACTGCATATGCCTTACTTTGTGGATTGCCAGCGCATCATCTGCACTTGGAGGTACCTACGCTAACTGTCATCACTGGCATTCCATTGGATGAATCTTAACCAAGATGTAGAAAACCAATCAATCATTTGAGCGTCAGGACCCTGGCTTGGCTTCGTTAGCGTGATTTGCTCTCACAAATAGGAATTACTCTGCGCTCGCGGCCCCATAAGGTATAATGTTGTTATCTAAAGCCCAGTATATATATGTACATAAGTATGTTTCGATTTTCTCGAAACTTGCAGAAGCCGGAAAATTCGAACTGCCAGAACGAGTGGAGGAATGTGTCGTCCGGGCGGCGGAAGAAGTATATATCAAGTCCGGACGCGGTTGTCCGTTTTAGAGTTTGCGAAATCGTCTAGTAACGGGTCGCAGCAGGTGAGTATGACTACTATATCATAACCAGAAAACCAGATGGGTCTTCGTGATCTACATACTTTCCACAAAGCTGGGCCAATACGAACAATTGAAATAGACTCTACAGGGTTTCTATAATCGTGAATCCCGTTCCGCAGTCTAAAATTTGTTTCAGGAGATGCAATGGAATACGTGAGGTGTCACGGTTGGCGACATGCACCACCGGATTAGACATGATAATTGATCTCAAGGCTTCCATCGCATACGAAATTCTCGGTCCACGACTAGCTATAGTAAATTCCCTGAAGTATATTTATATAAACGTATGTACAAATATCGGCATTTCATGCCATTTTCCACCCTGGAGCTATAGAACTCGGAATTATTATACTCATGGCTCGAAGTCATGTCGTGTAAAACAAAGTCGATGAGGCAATTGCAAAAGCCTAGCCCGATGGACAACGTAACCTATTCTAAACCTACTCAAGCATATTCGATCAGAGTACATTTGCATCAAGCGTAAAGTAGGTAGCTGTAATACAAACTTCTGGATACAAGCAAAATTGAGAGAGGATTGTCACTGCCCAGCTCGGCAATGTGCGGGTCGGTTCGTTACCCTGCTCGGGATGCAATCTCCTCTTATTAATTAAATTTAAGCCCTGGGTTGGGCTCAACCCACTAGCAACACCTCTGTTTTCATGGCTTGCCCCCAATTCAGTAGCTAAATCCGACAAGATTAGATACAATACAATATTTAGAGTACTGGTTGCGAACTGGGCCCAGCTCGGGGACATCTCGTTGACTCTAGATCTAACGCTCATATACCGATATCATGGGTAAACTCAATGAACTGCCGATATCAAATCTGGCAAGCATTTGCGCCGTGACTTCTATTGCCGGCACCTTTGCATATGTGCATTGCAGATATCGGTACATATATGCCACTATAAGCCGCAGCAAGACATTTATCAACCTTGAATGCGCCCTTCGGCAGAATACCACTCACAATCCAATCATATGATAAGCCAGTTCGCGCCATGGTAGCTACAGACACAGTTACATACTATGTATATATATATGATCATGCTTTGAAGTAGCAACCAGGCCTGGCCACCAGATTCCCATTGATCCCGTCTGTCTTCAGGGAGGAAGCAATACAACAATGTAGCGGGTCCACATAATATCCGATCGTGAGCTCGTCCAATCCGCTTTCATAACTGGGCCGACCGGCCCTGATTGGTCAGTTTGAGTACAACGGAAGGCCCCTGCTAGAGTGAGAACCCTGTGCTGATGGCATGAAAAATGGTTAGCTACCGGTACCACATCATCTGAGCATAGTAGCAGCGGCACTGCTACTGTACCTATCGCCGAGGGGATTTTGTACGCTGTGTCACATACCTGGTTCGATTCATTTGCGTGAATTGTTTATTGCTTCATTTGTTTATTTCGCAGTTCATGGCCTGCTAGGATTACTCTGGCCTTTACCTAACCATAAACAAATTGCGCTGCATTGTAGCCAAAACGGGAACGTCCTTTCCCTGTGGTCAATATCTACTCTACAGATATACATCTTGGTGAGCAGAATGAATGCAATACGCAATGCGGGTGCGTAAAGTTGTGCCAAGGGTGAAAAAAATATAGAAACTACCTAAGTCCAATATATTGCGGATGGTCTATGATATTTGAGAGTCTGTTGGTTATATACTATATTAATTCTGTATTACTTTTGTTTTGGAGTACCGGTATGCAAAGACAAATGAGCAACATATCCTCTGGTGGTAGCTGAATGACCAAGTTTTAGCTACATACATACATAGGTATTACCACATCCATATGTGTGTTTGATGAGATTTAGACATGATAACTATTTGATGGAGCTAACACTTAAGCATAGCCATATATGTAATGTAAAGTGCATATTCTCTCCATAATCACTTCATCAATGAACTACATATGTATGTACATAGGTAAATAGGTATAGACATATTATTGCTTAGTTCTGATCTAGGCTGCATGTCAACTAGCCCAATGCAACATGCTAGCCACAATTATTATTTAATATCCAAAGAGCAGTTTCCGATCTGCATGTTGCAGTGCATACAGCACACCCTTGAAGGAAGGTCTGCGATGTTTCAGGTACTCCGTTGAGAAGGAAGCGAGGATCTGCGAGATGAGCACCGAAACATAGGACAGAGGTGGAAATCTCGAGAAAATAGCAGCGAAAAGCTGTCAGACTAAGTAAGGCTGCAGCCTCAAATCGCCTGACTTAATTTCCAGCCCTGCTTAGGTACACAATGCTATTGGGAGACAAGGCAGGCAACGACAACCCCTACCAAAAGTTTTTCTTTTTAACGTCCAATAATTGGCAATCAACCTAAGGTATCCCTGTGTAGACTAGGCACATCTCCGAGTCTGGCCGCTCCGCGAGACTCTTAAGCTGCCCTTTAGTTGTTACCATCCAGAAGTAGAATGTTGGTCTTAGTAGTGTATATAGATCACCTTGCACATCAAAAAATAAACTATTCGTTCACTGGCACATTGGGATTCAATTGAATAAGAGATGCTTACAAGGGGGAACTTCCCTAACAAAACCCTATAAGCGATGATAACTACTAACTAGTGAACTTCACATCTTCATCAGTTAAATATATCGAGCGTGGATTCAGACACATAGCCCCTCGGTTTTAGCAACGAATCAAAAACCGCCGGGACTACTCGATGCCCATTGCTTATGTGCATTTCATCGTCGCTTGCACTTCTTTCGCCCGATAGTTTTAAGCGCTGACCACTGACCAATGCATGCGCGGAGTCTTTTCTTCGTGCATGCCTCTGCATATATTCATGAATCACAAACAAGGCTATTATATCCAACATTACGCAGTGCAAGGATCATAATCCTATTGTCTCCCTTCTTCTCTGATATCCCTGCCGGCGCTTAAGCTAGTCATCACCCCTAATAACCGATTCTTACTGGCTCATGTGAGTCGAGGCCTTGGGTATTGGTTGTGCCAATGGTAAAGATCGAGACCACAGCACCGCTTGTACAGTACGAACATAGCCGATTACAGCTTCATATAAGCGACCCGATGCCTGCTTTGTAACTTAATGGTGGATTCCTCGATCAGGACCTACCTAGTCCTTAATAGTAGTAGTTAGGAGGCTGGGCCTACCCTTCATCACCAGGCATATTCCAAGCGACGTAAGAGGCCATTGCGGCCAGGCCAGCTGGTTGTCAAATAGATTCGACTGTCTTTTAACCTCAGTGTGGTACAATGAGCATGTTGGTGAGCCCAATTTAAACCCTCAAGCCATATGCTTTTATATACACAAATGCTATGTGAATCTTACAAAGAATTAGTAGTAGGTACTTAATTACACGGTGAAATGACCAAGGGCCGAAATTTCTCCCTACGATAGTTACATATGCGCCAATTGCTGCTGCCCGGTGAGTAGAGAAAAACAGCACCGCTAACTATGCTACTACTACATATTTATATAAGCAGAGACATTAGTCGAGGTATGGCTTCCTAACTTTGAAGTCTTCAATCTCTATCACTAAACTAATTACCACGCTTTGGATAGGTAATATGGTCTTATATATGTTGCCTCATACGGTAATCAGAGCTATACAGGTATTCTAACGTGCGGAGTGTATATTTCAATTTCACCCTTCCGGATTCCTTTAATCCTCGAATGCGAGTCACGGTATGATCTTCCGGCATGGGATGCCAGGTTTGTCACCATCCTGCAGGAACCACCCGCACCAGGTACGGAGGACCGAGACAATCTTTTTCCCTATTAAGCGAGTTGCAGAAGCTCACAGGAACGCACGGGCATCCCTAGCTTGTGATTCGCGGAAACGGAATGCGTGTGATACCGCGTCATGGATGCAGGATACTAGCTGGGGTATCCCAGCGAGATTTCGTAGCGATGGTACTAGAGTGGGGTTTCCTAAGTAAGTTGCCAGCAGGATACGGCTACATAATAAATATCTAGCATTAAGTGGATGATAGATGGAGCAGTCGCTGGTTCACACGAAGTCACTCCCCCAACCACCGAGCTGTACGTTGACCTCATTGCAGGTCAATGTGGGAATTTCTGTCGGATTGATATTTACGGAGAACGTATCTATCGTAGGGCTTATGTGTCAGCTCTCAGGCTGTGTAAATCCATAGATAGTAGTATTAAGTTAAACACTTGAGTATGTACGGTAGATTAGACAACTTATTGATACCGCACTGGCAGTGACCATATACTTACCTACTACAGCCCATTATGTTTGTGTGCGGCATAGTTGTCTAGCTTCAAGTTTCCACTCCAGGTCCAAAACCTAATAGTGAAATTTCTGGCAAGGACGTCTATCTACTAGAGCGGGGAATTTCTCTCCAGGCTGACAACTGCCCCACTCATGTTCAGAAGTCACTTGAGTTATGGGGTTTTTGCTTTTCTCATATGCATATGCCGCCCGCTTCATTTAAATTCCGAGCCAGAGTTTCTGCTACCTTTTCGAGGCTGGTTCTCATCGCATGGTGACAATTGCATATCGAATTACGGCCAAAGCACGTGCCAAATTGCGGATAGATTAGCTGTTGCGCAGCTCCATATTGCTTTTTCGGCAAGGCCTTACCTATGCCATAAGGGGGCTTTTCCGCGGATGTACTGTAGGCACAATTTCATGATCAATTGCACTCTACCTTGAACACCAATTGCCGTGCTCCGACTACTATCGCCGAGGGCCTTATGCCTATGGGTCCAAGCTGCGGCTACCCAATCATTTAACCACATATTTTTCTGTACGACTTCGCGTAAACCAGATTGCATTTGATAGCGATTACCATGTCCTTGCACATGGCCCTAGCTCTGCCAAGTCCACCTGTCGAATTGTCCTTAGGTAAGAGCAGGATCCTATACTACAGATCAGTTTTTCACGGCCGAAAAGGCCAACTCTAGAGAACTCTATGAAAAATCTAGAGCGATGGATGCCAGGAAATGGTCAGTTCGAGATCGGTATAAAGGGGTCGCCTGCATGGTTACTTGGTACCTACGCGAGCGGCGGTAGAGGGTATACGAGGTAGAAGTCCATGCCAGCGACGATACTCTTACCGGTATCAGAGAGATGGCGACTAACCCCATTTGTAGAGTGGAATACATACGTATGTATGGTAGGTACGGATTCCACGTCTAGGATTGGTTTATTATATGGTATTTGTGAGAAAATTACAACGGGTAGCTCCGGATATATATTTCGCCCAATGAGCAAGTTCAGATCTCGATGATTTACTCCACCGCCGATACCAGTGAGAACCAGTAGGAGACTCCCATACATGTTGAACCAATAGCAAGTATTCGATTTCTAGGGAAATCCTTGAAGGCGCTGTATCGGCCATCCCCGTTCCATACAACTGATCAAATACGGGGTTATTATCGTTGAAGTCTGAAAGCGAACTGTTGCTTGCGTCGGATATCTATTTGGTGGGGAAGAATTGATATGCTAGTAGGTAGCCCTTGCTGCATTGCTTGCGGGAAAATAAGGTGATCAAGGAGGTTCGTGCTTGTGTATTTTGTTTTTGTCAGACATAATAGTGTATTTCGGATGCCGAATAAACTACTTTTGAGTCCTTCAACCCTTATCAGTATTGGGAATGGTGCATTTAGTAAATTATTGCCACTTCTGGTGAATAAAAACGGATGGGTCCTAGATGAAAACCAGGTACTATTGATGTAGTATCGGTAAGACCAGGCAAAGCACAATTAAATTTCTCTGGTAACTGAGGCATTCCGCTCGCAAGAAAATATTTCATTCGTTGGCATCTCGGCGTTGAAGAGAGACGAGACAATGTTTGGCGTTGACTATCTCAGTTCGTGATTCAGTATCTCATTGGGCGACTGAGCCACGAATAGCACTCATCGTAGATTTAATTTTTTATGTCGAGATAAGACAACGGTGTGGTGGGTTACTCAGAACGTTATTTCAGCCTCCATTCCGTGGGCATCAGCAGCAAGCAGGGCAAAGCACACTCTTGCCTGACGATCGGTTGGAAATTCACGAATCGAATACGAGAATGTTTAATTAAGGCGTAGTAAGGGGGAGAAAGGTTCCAGGGCTGTTGGCTAAGGTTGCCCGGGCACAGCGATTCCATCCGCTCGACATAAAGGCCCTGACTGTATTCTAATTCTGGGATTGGTTGGTGGACTCGTCACTCGTGTGCCTTCCTTTACTGAGATCTTAAGACAAGGCGAGCCCTATGGCGTAGCATCTTCCATAAACTTGAGGCCTAAGAAATTCATAAGCCTGCCGGGACAGGCCTGGATGGTTGAGATGCAGATACCTATAGTCGCCAATCCAATCTGATAGATAGTTGCCAAGCTAATGTGAGGGCACATGGGGTCAACGAAGGATGAACATCTTGAGCAAGTTATGACTAGGCACAGGCCGATAGCTACATTTGTCAGGCGGGGCATTCCGTGGGCTCATGCAAATTAATGGCATGGTAGGTTATACTTCTGATGGTAGGGTGATCTAACGCTAGTGTAAGTGGGTTCACTGAAATGTCCCGGATTGCACAATATCCCCCAAACTGTGTTCTGCTTTTGCCATGCGAGTCATTTGAAGGATCTGCGGGCGTGAGTCTAACCTATTTGCGAGAGCCTTGGCTCGAATTCTCAACCATCTGCCAGTGCTGAGTCTGGTTGGCACAAGTCCCTCGGTAGAGCCAGTGCTGGTAATATTCGTGTTCGATATGGCCCCCAAATCACGAAAGGCAGAAAGTGTATCTACCTAATAGGGGCAAGTAACTTGTACTGTCATGTGTCAAACTTAGTTACCATTCGAACAAATGGCTCGAATTAGCTAATCAAGCCCAAGGCTTTGTTAAAGTTAGGGTTTTACCTTTGCCCATGGGTTGCTTTCTCGACCGTACCGTAGGTATTACAGGTACTTAGGTTCAGAAACAGAATAACTTATAGAGAAATATGGTACCTATACCTAGTGATGCCCATCTTTAAAGCGCACAGCAGGTATCACGGGTGCCCTGTTGGTTAGAAGCTTTTTGAGCGATTCTGCCCTCAGCCAGCTCTAGCAGGCAGGTTTAACAATAGCCAATGTTGGTCATAGAACCATCAGATATTGCTTTTGCTGAGTCGTTTCTCTGACCTTCCCTAGTACTTCACCCTCTGAAACAATACAAGGGTTCACTTTGCACGGGCATGCAGAGATGTTTGCTCTGGAGATCTTGCAACTAGTTATATCTTAAACCCAATAACGGATACGAAAGAGAGGATTCCAATTGTTGTGCTTATTATGTTTATTGGGTGTAGATTTCGTGTATGTCTTTATGTATCAGGAACCTTCATCAGAAGAAATTTATATTGCTTTTGCAGATTGGCACCCGAGATTATGTTGCTGTACATATCCGCCGGATCTGGCAGATTAACTTGCGACACCACCTGGGTTTCCTGGTGGCTCATCGTGGTCAGTAATGAGTATTTAAGGGAAAAAAAAAAAAAAAATTCATCGGAAGAAATTGCATATTACAAAACGACCGAATTTCTGGTTGGACAGGTGTTAATACAATATTAACTAGGGGATCTGGAGTACCTAAGCGAAGGCTAGAAAAGCAATCCTGAAATGTAAGAACCAGTAAAAATCCACCGCTTGAACCGAACTCGGCACAGGAGGGTGTTGTGCCAACCAGACTACGAACTCGGATAGTCTGAACGGCTCGGATATCGATCCGCTGTCAGGCTGGGTTAGCGTTCAGCTGTTTATGCCCGGTGGATGTAATATCGGTCGTGGCTGAGCAGAACCCCCAAAGAATTTTTGCCAAAGTGTGGGGGAGGTCGATTCTGAATCAAAGGGAATTCGAATAAACAAGAAACATTATTTCTTCATCACCGAAATAGGGCTGACACATCGTACGTTGTTTATTGCCCAATTCCTTGTCCAAGCACCGGGAGGAAGCCCCTTGTTTCAATAGCACATGCATGTAACTCCGCTTTTGGAATATGCAGTGACAGAGTGAAATCTACCTAACCTATAAGAACCGCCCGTGCGAGTGCAGTGACTTGATGCTCTTTAACCAGGTATCCTTGACACAACAATGGAGAATCCCGTTGAGTAGTGGTTCCGGGGATTTATATGAGAGCAATGCACAATGCGATTGAACCACTAACATTAAGCCAACAGTGCCTTGGTTCGTTGGACACCAACATTGGCTTAGCTCGCTCGAGATCATACGTCAGGGTAAATAGAAACACGCGAGACCCTGGAACGCAGGAACAGTGGTAACTACTGTAACCACTGGGAATGAAGAAACCCCACTAGGACGTGCGTATCCATAAAGTAGTAATTTTGGGAACTAGCACTACTGTAGTGAGCACATACCTGACTTGAGTTAATTCTGCGCTAGCGTACTTGAGGTCAAAACACGGTACCTATATCTCAGCGGGAAAGAGAGGCCCAGGATAGCGTATGCCAGTATGTCCGTGGCCTCGAGCCAGGTCCATACAGCGTTATGCCTGACAAGGTCTTACCGGTAACCAGGCGATATTTGGTGAGGTGCAACAGACATCAATGTGAGGCTTTAAAGTACGCTAGCGAAAACCGAATTAGTACACAAATTGTTGGAGTTTCAACATGAGGATAGAGAGGTGAACTTCAGGTTTGAGATCGGCTATACTAAGGCTTATTTCATCTCACTTTCCGGGTTGGCATGGTCCAAACCTGGTTGAAACCTTTCATATCCAATGTGAGATCTCTATCCATTGTTGGTATCTTGACTGCCCACTCACATGGAATTGCTTTTTAGATAAAAGTGCGGAGTACGGACAGGCGATTATAAACGTCTAGGTTATGCGTACTTATGGTCTAGTCGAACCTGTGGTTGTAAATGATAATAGTGCAAGCACCGATCACCTTCATGTCCTGAATCCACCCCGGTTTCCAGTGGCTCTTCATGGTCCCTTACCTGGACCAAACAGGAGTAATGAGTATTTTTCTAAAAAATGAAAAAACGGATCACCCTCATATCTATGTGCTCTCTTTTCTGGAAAGGGCCTCTAGTGGGGCTTAGGCAGTAAGAGAGGTTCAGCTATATTATTACTTTCTAAGTTAAACTAGTGGTTTCTCGTCTGTTTGATATGGCATCCTTATCAATCTTACAACCCACACAATACCATGACATGTGTATGAGTACATCTATATCTGCTTGTTGGAATAACAATTCAGATACATAAATGTAGGAGTAAAACACGCAATCAAAGGGAGCTACAGGGGACAATTCAAGCGGTGAGCCTTCTAAGGGACAAAAGACATTACACTGATTCAACTGCCGTGGCCCAGTGATTGCTACCAGGTAACCGTACAAAGCAACTTATGGACGGCATTATGCTGTATCACGGCCCGTGGTTTCACGCTTCAAACTCTGGGACTAGCTTTTTAAGCATGAATCTGGCGTGCGATTGCCAGATTGCAGTTTTAATTCTCCCTGGTTATGCATAATCATATGTGCTCTGCGGCTTTCACCTGGCATAAATGCAAGCAGCGAAAGTGGAGAGAACATGTCTTGGTTCATCGAGGTGGTCCAAGGAGGTCTATTGTCTGACACATTGGACAATTGGTGACTGTGGCTGTTCCGACAGAATCTGCAACCAAATATGAGAGTTATGCTTGCCTATACGCGAGTATCCCGAGTATTGCCTGTGCAATACAGCTACATATGGTATGGGGCCCATTGTAATCCTGAACATGTGCTTGTATGATGCCTTTGAAGGTGTATATTATCAAGTTGGAGTCGATAAATGATCTTATCCTTCCTACGATCTCATGAGATTCACTGTCACCATGGCCGTGCATAGAAATATCACTGTACATATTTTCTCTTCTTTGCTGGATAGGGAAAGTTTACTGTACAAGTGTGGAATTTCAGACTGTTTTGGGATGTTACAAGCGCTGAAAGATGCTATTTAGATGGAGTGTACCGTAGTTGGAGCGACTAAACATGCCGCTGTGACTTAGAGCAGCTAGGCCCCTTCGAGGTGCCTAAAGACCATATCTTTGAGTAGAAATATTGCAACTGTTCAAGGTCAGTGTGAGGGCCAAACTGATGAAAGGACAATAGATATGTTCTAGTTAGAATGATGTGACCTGTGGAATAAGAAACTCATGCGGAATGGCATGAGCAAGAACTCGGGAGAATTACCCATTGGTATATATTTCCGGGCCCCCTGCGAGAACTCAATATTCGCGAGATGCCTGGCTCGTGGGGGGCCCCAGCCCCGTGGGAGAACACGGGAGCACATAATTACCCAAGTAAGTAGTAAACTTTTGTTATATAGTAGATACAAGCATGAAGTGGAATATAGAGTGGTAGTAATGTATGAAATGAGATTGAACATTAAAAAGAATGACCGGCAGCATGTATTGTGCCCTCCTTGGAGGATTCTGACGAAGATGACTGGAACGAGATTTGTTGGTACATAGTATGAGATTTGTAGAATTAGAGGCTTTTTTCGAAGCTCGCCGGAAGAGGGGGCCCCAAATGTGAAAAAGCACAGCAGAGGTTTGGAGCGGGCTTCAGTCAGGCTCCTTGGGGTCATTCGGCAATGGGAGTCCCGCTTCACTTGGGTTTATTATTAATTTTATATTCCATATGGGTGTGGTTGGGGCAGGCTTCAGTCAGGCCTCTCGGGTTCATCTGGTACTAACCGGTTAATGACAGCATAGGGGTTCCGTTTCCTTGAGTTTATCTGATTTCTTTTTACCTATATCTGCTTTCCCAATTGAAATCGCATGTGAATTAATAATTTACTCAGTAAATAGGATATAAATATATGTAAGAATAATGAGTATTTAAAAAAGCAAAAAGAAATTTACGTAGTTGCTTGCTGGGTAAATGTAGTTAAGGAAGCAGCCTCTCAATGATAGGCGGTTTGCATCATATGCGGATAACATATTCAATTCATCCAAATCAGGAGTGTAAAATTTGGTGGAGCTGCTGTGGTTCACGGGTTGGACAATGAATAGCAGTTCAGTATGCCATGGATAGTTAGCAGCTGATATCGTAAATCAGGATTAGGCTTACCGGAAAGGGTGATCTTGCGGAACAGCCTATGGCATTAGTTGCATGTCGGTCAATTCTGGGAATGTAAAGTGACACTAAGTCGCCAAATCAAAGTGTGCAATATCTTGGTAAGAATGCCTTTGGTACTGAGCTCACGTTCATGCGTGAGCTTATCTTATGTGACTCACAGGCTCCCCCCCCGGTCTGGCATTGAGAGAGAGATCAAAGCTCTGTTAACCACTAATCCGCACAGGGACCTCAAGTTGTCGTGGGTTAGAGGTCATTTGGGCATCCGGGGAATGAGAAAGCGGACCGGATTGCGAGCTTCCAGTCCCATCTAGGGGAGTTCACAGGAAAAAAGCGCACTGTAACGGAAGGAGGTTTCTGTGTGTTTTTTAAAGCTATATGGAAAGAGGTGAGAATGAAGGTAGGATATGGGGCTAGAAGAGTGGAGTGGGACCGACACGCCCTCTCAGCCTACACGTGGATGCGAACAAACAAGGGCCCCCAGAGGAGCTGGCTTCATCACATCGGCAAAGCAGACTCGGCCGCGTGCGCGTGCGGCCACCCCTCAGAGTCGGGACTACACATCGTCTTCGACTGCCCCCTCCTCAACCGCCTCAGGAGAGCCTTGCTAGGAGAGAAACGCAGTTGGGAGGAGCTGGATAAACCGGAGTGGAGAAAAGAAGGAGAGGAATCCTATGAGGCCACGGAGGCCTTTTTCAGGTCACTATTCGATAAGTTTATCTGACGCGTTCGAATGGAGGTCGGCGGTTTATGGGAGTTGGAAATCTTAGTTCTCCCAGTTCACATTTACGAATTCCCTTTTGTTCAGGTCATCCGCTATGATTCTCTCAGTTCATATTTACGAGTTCAGTTCAACTTTTATTAGTCAGTTCCTAGTCCTACTCTCCTCTCAGTTCAGTCCAAGGGGTGAGGCTCAGTCAGGCCTACGGGTCATTGGCCAGTCCATTAATGACAGCATGGGGCCCCCTCTTATTTGTATTTATTTGCGCGGGTTTGGCAGATTAACTTGCCCTTCCCTTGAATCCACTCGGGCTTCCGAGTGGCTCCTCATGGCCCCCTGACGGGGCCGCATAGGTGTAATAAGTTTTTAAAAAAAAAAAAAAATCTTATGTGGCTAGCGTATATAAAGTGGCAATGCCCCTGAGAGGCGAGCTCACCTTGTGCAACAAGCATACCTTGAGTGATGAGCCTACGCTGTGAGGCAAGAATGCCGTGTATGACGAGCTCACCATATGTCGGTAGCATCTTGAGTGGTAAGCATAGGTACTGCCAGTGGTAAGCGGGTCTGCGGCATGCCATGCACCTTTTGTGCGAGTACCCACACTAGCATATTGACAAGTTAAGCATCCGGTGAGACAGGTCATTTTGTCTAGTTCAGCGTATGAGCTTACCCGACAACCACATCATCGAAATTATCAAGGTACCGTAAACCTCAATTTTCTCATACCCGCGGCTGTATTCTGCCGCGGGGCCCGGGCCAGCCAGGAGATGGGTGGTCTCCTGGGGGCCCGGGCCTTCCACGGTTTAATTTTCTCGCGGGGGGAGCCGGAACATATATACCAGTACAGATGCGCTCGATACAGGCATATCGTCCGGACGGAGGGGAATATGCTTCAGTATAGCCAATATATTCTTATATCACAAGAAAATAGGCAAGTATGCAATAAACTCGGAGAAGTTGCGGAATAGCAACACGAATATGACAGGAGCATACAAGAGATAAATATCATCTTCACCCAAAACTGTGCAGCCGTCTCTTGTAATATTAATTCTGATTGATATTGCCGCTCCACGCTGTTGCGTTAACTGCTGCCATTGATATAATACACGTTGTTGCTGCAGCCATTGAAGTGATCGTTGGGGAGATGCAGTCGGTGCCCTCTCCTTGCTATCGTTTACTAGTAGAGCCTCTCCAGAACCACTGTCGAGGAATTACCTTACGTACTAGAATTGGATGTAGCAAGGCGGTCGCTAGCAAGGAGGTCGTTTCCTGAGTCCGGGCCTTGGGGGAGATGCTGGGATGCTGGCGGTGTCGCTTCTCCTTGCTATCCTTTACTAGCAGAGCCCCTCCAGAACAACCACTGTCGAGGAATTACCTTACGTACTAGTATCGGATGTAGCAAGGAGGTTGGCACCGACAGAGGGTGGGTGTTTAGGTTGTCGAAGTGTTGATGTTGTCGAAGATGGGACGTGCGAGTGAGGGAAATGCTGTGGGCGACCGTATTGTGGACCAAGGGTATCGTCTAAGGTTGCCATGGCAGTCACTTTTCGGTAGGGTAGTACTGTTGCCAGCGGGGCGTGCGTTATCTCTCGCTTGGTTATCTGTCTAGCGTTGTCTGTATATTAAGTAGGTATCTTGAATCCACCCGGGCTTCCGGGTGGCTCGTCATGCGACCCTTAAGGTTGCGCACACGAGTAATGAGTTCCAAAAAAAAAAAAAAAAAAAAAAAAGATATAATACACGTTCTAATTTCGGGTATTCCCAGTCTTGATTCACTTGGACTCAGGTCGTAGCTTTTGTACTTGTACTGGATCAACATCAGAAGAGCCACGAGGTCGCTTTGGGTTGAGGATTTTGCTGATTTGTGATTGGGTAAGATCTTTATTAGAATATTCTGCCTCAAACCAGCGCTTGATATATCGCCAGG
This sequence comes from Terfezia claveryi, assembly GCA_015179025.1. Classification (NCBI taxonomy): domain Eukaryota; kingdom Fungi; phylum Ascomycota; class Pezizomycetes; order Pezizales; family Pezizaceae; genus Terfezia; species Terfezia claveryi. The sequence goes on from WHUX01000078.1 coordinate 174,948, forward strand.
TAGCCTTGGGGGTTTTGTTCTGCATAGGTTCTTATGGCAAGTACTGTAGGTATGAGAAGATGCCATGGTTTGCAAAGTAGCGATTGCATCCTTATATTATTCTTATCGATAAGCATCTCTTTGTGGCTTAGTGCATCTCTAGATACAAGCAAATGTATGGTGACTAAGCGAGAAGAATAAGAATATTCTAGTATCTAAAAAATGCTTATTTACTATGTGGGACCGGCGGAGGTATTCTTGTATCTAATATATGCTTATATCTGGTATGCTTGTATAGAGCGTCATCTGTATAGCTATTAGTCTAGCTAGATCGATTCTCGATTTTCAGCTCGATCTGCAGACCTTGCTGAGGTGCCTAGCCTGTATGCCATACCAAGGCTCTTGTTTCTTCCTCCCGTAAGGCTCCTTGCAGAGAATGTGTACGTAGGTTCAGGTTCTTTTGTACCAGCGGCTGAATTGGGAACGGGAGGTATTTTGGGAAAGATGCGGGTATTACTCTTACCCTGAACTGGGTTTTTCCTTCTTTCAAACGGTCAATACTCGCATGTAGGAAATACCTACTAACTAGCTAGTGGCAAGATTACTAACTAGCCTGATCTTGGGGCAGTGTGACGTAGTGTATTGCGCTGGGCCATCAACAAAACCTGAACTGGGATTTGGAGAACAATTGTTTGCTCACTTTTCGAAGAATCTAGATCTCTGATACAGTAATAGTATCAAGAAAAAAGTTGGAATTGAATGTTATTTGACTCTCATTGCACAAATTGCAGAATCTCAAGTGAGCTGCCATTATATGAGCTGGTACATAGTTGCCGGAATAGTACGAGATGTTTTCTGTAAGACACAAATGCGAAAAAACAATATAACTACTTATCGATCAACAAGCATGGGAATCACTCAATACCTCATTTACCTTTTCGGTCGAACCATGTCCTCAATACTTTCATAGATTCGGTCTTTAACGACTTTGTATGCGCAATCGCGCATCCAGGGTCCTTCCCGGCTGGATTCGCTGCATTTGGGGGTGGGATTCCTTGATCGGAAAATGAAATGTATTGAGGGGGAGCTGGGGTTGGTTCACTAACTGGATCCATGGAGTTATAGGAGTGGATTGTTGATATGGTATTATGGTGGTCCAAAGGTTGGATTTTATAGCTTTAGCGAAGGGCTGACAACTGTAAAACATCAATAAAGGATGTGGCCATAATGGAGAAGTCCAGACCTAGACCTAGGGTCAATTTAAGAACCACATGTATGTCTAGTGCCATCTCGATTAATAGGAGCGCATCTCAATTAAATTATGTAATAAATATGTCTTTTTTTAAAAATTTTTAAATACTTGTTACTCCTATGCGGCCCCGTTAGGGGGGCCATGAGGAGCCACCCAGAAACCCGGGTGGGTTCAAGGTTAAGGTAAGTTAATCTGCCAGAACTACGCGTAAAATGCATACAAATATGAGGGAATACGAGACCCCATGCTGTCATTAACGGACGAGCCGATGACCTGCGGGCCCCACTGAGCCTGCCTCCTGAACTAACGAACTGTGAAACTGGCAGGGAAGAAATGAACTGAATGACCCCCGAAGAGACTGGTGACTGGGTGACGAAAGGAACTCGTAAAAATAACTCTGCCACCTCCTCTCGGTATGAACCAAATGGAACTCGTGAAATATGTTGATGCCCTATTATTTTGCACGTCTCTATTGGGTCCAGTCGCGTGTTGCAATTGCTATATCTCTAGTTACACTGGCATTGAGACTGGATATTACATCGGATTCCGCTTATTGGACACTCTCGGGGCCTGAGCTATTTACATATGTAATAAGCGGGGTTTGACTGTAAGGCCAAATATTCTTAGATTCAAAAGATACTCTATATTCCCTGACGATCATCTAGCATATAGGAGTTTACTGTCTGCTGATGCCGTGGGATAGCCATAGGTATAGAAATGGCCATGTGCTTGGCCCTTCCGTTCCTTCAGGGTTTGTTTGATTCGAGAACAGTACCAGGCTGCAATTTGACCATGATTCGTGTTCGAGAGACCACCGTCATCAGGGCATATATAAGCACGATGAATGCCTTCAACCTCTGTCTACCTTTATACATGAAATCAGAATTTCTCAAGAACAAACTGATAACCTATAGCCCTTATATAAACAGCCAATGGCTACCCCCACAACGTTCGGCATCATTTCTCCAACGCAATTTATCCGCGCCATGCGAGCCGAGGCCCTCGCACACGTCAACCGCGTAGGAGTTCTCTACTTGACCATGCCTAGCGGGAAGAAAGTTTCGGAATTTGTTATCCGGCAGCAGAAAAATCATTTAAAGAATATTGTTGCATATTTGGTCAGGGAATGTGCTGAGAATGGGTATTCGAGCTTCCGGGATCTTACCGAGGAACAAAAGGCAGACTTTGTGGAGTTGGTGAGGGGGAAGCTGAGTGAGATTATTACTAGTGAAGATATGATGGGGACTGTGTGATTGTGATTATGCTAGTTTGGGTTTTGTACAAGACGTTTCCTAGTTCGAGAATTGGGAAATATATAGGTGTGGGTTTGACTTGTCTATATATCTATATTACACTGGATATCAGTGAGCCTAGACGTCAAAATTCTCACAGGCCATCATCGCAGTCCATTAAATGACCTTTTGCAACTTAAAATTACGTACAAATATCCTCCTTAAAATAGCAACTGAACATTCTCTTGATCTATATATCCAGGGTCTAGGTTAAGTTGCGGTTCAGTCAAGCTTACGAATTTGAGTTTTCACTATCTGTAATTTGCATATTTAACTAAATTTAGCTTTATCAGATTCTGCACATTATCTTCCAGCCGCGAGGGCATGACCACAGAGGATCTGATTAGTTCGGGAAAATGCAAGGGTGGTAGGTAGTCTAGTTATAGGCTGGGAATAGTACAGTATGCTTTATTGGGGAAAACTAGGGCAGAATCAGATGAACAGTCTTGCCGACATGGACGGGAGAATCAGATAACCCTTATATTGGTTATAGACTAGGATATTGGGTTTGATAGGTTGAGGGATGCGTTGTCAGGCCTTGCAACGGAAACCGATTTATATTGGCAAAACCTACTTACCTCTACCGTCAAATCCTTGAAATAAGGAAATTACGCCAGAGGAATATCTAGATCCCTTCTATTTCGCCATATATGAATAGGGATTATTAGGTTATTGACTAGGGGTGTAGTGAAAGCAACTCTTCCTGTTCGTTCTATACCTGCTAAGCCTGGAAATTGTATGTATTATGCGGTCATGCATGGCCGCGGTTTTGAGACAATGCAAGTTACATATGGTCAAACTTAACTGAACGAGGCACTGAGGCCCTTAAGTACTTTTTTATGAAGTTTCCCTCAGCTCGGATGTGCTAACATACCTAGGTATATATGTCGCTTTGATTTTCTTTCTCCAATGTATTAGGCCCGCAGTTTCTCACATTTTATAAGAATATATTTGATATAGGAATATTACCCCGCCGCCCAAACAATATTCCTATATCGAGCGAATACTGTATTTCAAAGTTTTTTGTTCATGAAGTAGTCGCAAAGTACGAAGACATGTATCCGTATCTTTGCAAATGTCTGTAGAGTAGTGTCGCTACTACCTCGGTAAACTTTTTTTTTTTTTTTTTTTTAAGGATCTGTACGTCGATCCGACCTAATGTTATGCGACGGCCCCGTTCCCTCGTCTTTAAAGACTCGGTACACCACGGAACAACTGGAAAAACTACGTACAACTGTATCCCGCCAACGTAAAGACCGAGTCTGAAACTGAGCATGGAACTGAGACCGCAACCTCCGGCTTCCTCCGACCTCTCTCAAAATCATATACCCCCACAGGCAGCCAGCGTCCTCTAACCTTCATCCCCATCTGACCACCTTGTACATGAAGGGGAACCGGACTATTAAGGAAAATACTTCCGAGCTGGTAGATTTGCCCATTCTCCTATGACCTCCCAGGAGCCAACTGGCCCCATAATCCCCGCATTCCTGTTTTCTTCACATCCTGTATTGTGTCTGCCATGGGTCTCTGGCAGGGTATTCCGCATAGCAAATGCCCTCGTGTCAATGTAAACATCCTCGGTGGTATTCGTATTCATTGCTAGGTTTCCTAACTATTTCTCTCAGCTGTGGTGCACCCATCGAGCTGGGGTACAATTTTTCTGTTCTAGCTATGCCACCACTCTCTCTTCTGCTCTATAAGTACAATAGGACGTCCGGGTCTGCCCCCCCAGTCCTGTGTACATCGAAACCTGTTGTTTTGCACCCGGTACAAGGGTAAATCCGGCAAAAGTATCAAGATCAGGAAAACTTGCCAACCGGCATCCCGCTTGCACCGGAAGGGCCACCGACGTGCACGTGCACGCGTGACGGTGCTGCATGCTTGAGGTTCTCCGGCATCAAATACTTTCCAAGGATTCCACCGCTACCGGAGTTTTTCTCTCATTGTCAATACGCATGAGTAAGAACTAGGTGCAGGAGAAACAAAGGAACTACGTTTAGGTGTCTAGCAGGCATAGTCAATGTGGGCTTGTCACACGGTGGAGAATGGTGTGTTTTGGTAATGAGGTTGCTCTATATAGTAGTATGTAGTCTGGTTGCTCCATAGTAGTGAAAATATATATATAAAAAAAGCAGGGTATTCTCTTATCGATTAACCCATACTTTCTGACTAGTGTGCTTACAAATGCCTAATTAAGTACCTTTGTCTTAGGAAAAAGTGCCATAAAATAAGAATATTCCTCTATCAAATATGTTATATCAAGAATATACTGTATATTAATATTTCTGAGTATTGATTCATGCAAGAGTCATTGGAGTCAGGATTTGAAAGGCAGAAATAGAAGGCTAGCTGGGTTAGTGTATGATCTTAAATGGAGATCTATTCAATTCATCTTCTTATCTTGATGAGTACTGTGGTCTGTATTGAGTCTAGTTGAGTTATATAGAACATTGGAGTCTGGCTATCGAGTACTAGCTATTAAACTATATACATGTATACATTTACTAGTTGGCTTGCAAATATTTTATGCTTTCTTTAGCTGTAAGACTATTTATTGCTATAGATTTCTTAGTAAACTTGGAGGGGACAAGGATGTAGTATGATTCAGAGCAAACCAAGTTCTGAATTATCTATATTTAAGCTATCTTCAAACAGCAATTCATAATATACACTGACAAAACTACAAATAACCCACCTGTTGTCCACCTAAGTTCCCTCAAGGTTACAACCTATCTAATCATACAACCCCACATATCGTCGTCTACTACTTCAAGAAATCTCGAGTTATTATTGTACGTCACGCAAGTTGCTGTAATCGATGACGGATATGTGTATAGCTCAGCACCTTTTCCGAAGAGGCACAGATTGCTACACTGGATCGATCTACTAAAGACAAATATTGTCACACTGGGTGTTCTAGCCATAGTGTAAAACTGGATTAGCCAATATGATATCTACCATCAGTGAATCATGATATTTAAGGTTGCTGATTCATGATCCTAGTCTAGACCTTTAGTGGAGTTTGACTACAAATACTCAATCCCGCCTTCCTCTGCTCGTGTAGATATCAGTATTATGTTAGATATAACCCTAACTTCTCTATCCATGTTCTCCAATCACAGGCTCTAGATTCTCCCGTTTCCCTCATCCTTCACTAGGTGGTCTTCGTTGTACTGTGTGGTGCTATAGTATTTAGGGCAAGAGAAGGAGAGTCTCGTATTTTGAACAAGGCCAAGGGCCCTCGAGAGTGGTAGGAAGGAGAAGCCCTCCCCCACGGGATTTATGGAGAAGCCCTCCCCCATGGGGCGTAGGGTCATGTGCGAGGTGTCACAACTGCGGAGGGGCTGGACATATACAAAGGGACTGCAGCTCAATTAGTAGAACCGCAGCTACTAAGGCAAGCAGAAAGACAGGGCCTAGAGAGGCAGGAGGAAGCAAGAAACTGAGGGTAGTAGATGGGGAAAGGTTCATACTGGTAGAGAATCAGGGCAGGAGGCCTGGTAGGGCAGCAGACGACCCCCAGGTGGGGCCGAGCTGTGGCTAAGGGCATCCGAGTGGCATACCAGAATGTGGGAGGGAGCCATTTGAATACCCATGCGTTTTTGGAGTGGTGCAAGGAGGAGGGGGTAGATGTTGCATTTGTGGGGGAGGCTTGGGTGGATAAGGACGGGAAGGGGAGCCAGAACCACCCCTCTTTTCAGCTGGGGAGCGGAGTAAGGAAAGGAAGGAGGGTTTTTGTATACTGGAGGAGAAGCTTATCAGGTAATATTAAGGTGGAAGTTGAGGAGGACAACCTGGTTATCGTTGAGGTTTTTGGAAGGAAGCTAGGAGGGGTCTATACGAATGGAAAGCTGCAGGGGTGGAAATGGGAGGAGTGGCTAGGTAGGGTTAGTATGGAGTTAAGGGGAGGCAACGTGGCAGTAGTCGGAGACTGAAATGCACACAGCCATGACTGGGATGCGGCCAATGAGGAAGATAGTAGGGGAAGAGCTATGGCAGCATGGATAGTAGGCTTAGGGCTAACAGTAGCAGAAGGGGATTGCGGGTAGATGTGGGAGAGAACAAGAAGGGGCAGGATCATGAGCAGTAGAATTGACCTGTTCTTGAGTAGAGGAGAAAAGGAGTGGGGGGGGGTCAAGAGGGAGAAGATCCTGTCGGATTACTGGGCTCTCCTAGCTAACATAGAGTGGGGAGGGGTAAGGCAGGTCATAGAAAAGGAAACAGTAGATTGGAAAGGCCTAGAAGATGAGATAGCAGCTCTGCAGGAAGGTGGTCCGGAGGCGGAGATAAAGTGGGTTGGGGGCCTGGGGGGGCGCACCCCATATGAGAAACTTAAGAGTCTAAAGAGCCGCCATGGTAAGGTTCTAATGATCACTGAGAGGTCCAAAAGGTGGTGGGATCAGGACCTGTCTACTCAGCTGAATATAACAAGGAAGAGCAGGAGGGAGCGCTTAAGAGATGGACTTACTCAGGAAGGACGAGTAAGAAGATGGAAGGCAGAAAAAGAGAGGCTCAGAGCTATGATCAGGGAGAAGAAAAAAGATTGTTGGAAACGGTTCTGCGAGGAACATGGAGAAAAAGACCCCTAGGAGGTAGTGAAATGGGCGAAAGACCCCTGGCACCTGAAGGGCGAAATGGGCGGCCTGGTAAATAAGCGAGGAGTTAAGTACACAAGTGAGGCAGAAAAGGTAGAGGGGCTGATTGAGGATCATTTCAGGTGGAGAGCAGAGGGCCAGCAGGAGGAGGAGGATGGGCCTCAAGAGGGTGAGCCAAATCGAGACCCCCGGATGCCAGACCTGAAAGACCTGGAGAAGGAGGTGAGAAAGGCACTAAGAGGAATGTGCAACAGTTCAGCCCCGGGACCAGACGGCATCAGCTACAAATTTATCAAGTTAATCCTCCCCACAACGTTAGGCAATGACCTAATGAGGAAGGACACGGAAAAGCTGGGTAGGGGGGTGATTCCGGTAGAATGGCAATTCAGTAAGGTAGTGATGATTCCGAAACCAGGCAAGGATCAGGGAAAAACCAAGGGATGGAGACTGATCAACTTGATCAATTACATAGGGAAGCTGGGTAAGAAGGTGGTGGCCGATAGACTACAGCTTTCCGGCCTTCTACATAGAAACTAGTTTGGGTCAGTCAGAGGGAGGTCAGCGACAGAAGCGGCTTTCAGGACGGTAACGAGGCTCAAAGATGCATGGCGAGGGATGGAGCAGTTGGCTGGGCCTTCTGGGACATCAAGGAGGAGTTCCAGAACATTAGGGAGGAGGATGTTATTCGTGAGCTTGAGACGTCGGAGGAGGGCAGAAAGTGGATCCCCTAGATTAGGGACTTCTTTAGAGCCAGGACATTCGAACTGGCCTAGGATGGGGTAGTCAGAGGCAGGGGTAGGACGAATTTGGGGTCACCTCAAGGGTCACCCCTATCACCAATCATTTTCTTGATTTGGATGGCTCCTATCATTCAGAGAATGGAGGAGGAGATTGAAAAGGTGGCACCCTTCGATAATGAATTACCTTCATACGTCAATGACCTACACCTTAATGTGTGCATCTGGGACGCAGAGGCTGCAGGACAAACGGACATGGAGCAGGTCTTAGCGAGGGCAGATGAGGCAGTACATAAGATAGCGGCAGAGTACCACCTACCACTGGAGGATTCGAAGCATGAATCAATGGTGCTGAGGAAAAAGAGGAGAAGAAGAAGTAAGGATGTTAAGTGGGTAAAATGGATCGGCATTATCATGGATGAGAGCCTGACGTTTAGGGAACACTGAAAAAGTAGGATAGCTAAGGCACGGAAGATGCTGGGGGCACTAGGGGGGCTAGGCAACTCCAACTGGAGCATTAGTGCCAACAGTTGGAGAGCGGCATACACAGGCATGATCAGAGCAGTGGCTCTGTGGGGGGCGGAGCTAGGTTGGAGAGGCCAGAGAGACTGGGAAGAAGAGTTCGAGAAACTCCAGTACCAGGCTCTCAAGAAATGCGTGAGTGCAACCAACGGCTCCCGCAGAGAGTTGGTGAGCCAAATCGCAGGGGTGGAGTCCCCCAGGATGGCTCTAGATGCAGCTCAAGCTAGGCTAATGGGGAAAATGATGCGTGACCCCAAAGCCTTGGGTGACTTATGGTTGGGTGAAGGACCAGAGGGGAGAAACATTGAGGAAGGTAGGCCTTGGGATTATTTCGGGGAACCCTTCCCTCTGACAGACGGGTTTACCTCAGTGATGACAGCCATCCGCAGCAAGGCGGGGGTGCTGAAGGAGGAGGGGAACGAGGTACTGAGTATTGGAGGAGAGGTGGACAGGTTCCAAATCCCCCTGCTGAAATTGGGGTTGGCCAGGGATTCTAAGCCAGAAGAATGGCAACAGGGGATCGAAGCAGCAAAAGAGGACTCTGTCGTGATATACACTGATGGGAGCATGAGCGAACAAGGCCGGGTAGGAGGGGGTTGGTGCTCCGCAGGGGGGAGGGTAAAAGGGAAGGTGGGGATAGGGCGGCTGGCAACAGTATGGGATGGAGAGGTTGTCGGCATCAAGAAGGCCTTGAAAGAGGCGGACAAGGATTGGAGGCTACTAATCCTGTCAGACTCATAGGCGGCTCTGGCAGCCATTCGGAAGGCAGGCAGAGCAGGCAAAGCCAGAATGGCTGACCTAAGGGAGGCCGGCAAGTTAATCCTGCAGAGGTAGAGGGTGGCCGGCCAAGGGGCAGTCAGACTAGGCTGGGTCAAAGCTCATGTGGGGATCGAGGGCAATGAGCTGGCCAACTCCTTGGCGAAGGAAGGGGCAGAGCTGGAATCCCCGGGGCAACCCCTGATTACAGAAGGGGGGCTCAAGCAAGAATGGAGACGGAAGAGGGAGGAAGAAAGGAGGGTGGCCAGAACAGGGCGAGGAAGGGTGGTTAAATGGGAAAGGAAGGCAAGAGTCAACTATACTCACTGCAGAACAGGGAAGGGTAACCTCCAGTCCTGGAGGGCGAGGCTGGATGACTCGGTTGACCCTACATGCCGGGGGTGCGGAAGGCATGAGGAGACGGGCACACATGTGGCCCTGGTGTGCCCCCAGGGAGAGGAAATAGGCAGGAAATGGAGCACCTGGGAAGAGATGGACGAGAAAGGGAGGTGGCTCAGGAGGGTCAAGGACGGGGAAGAGGAACACACAGTTGATCTGGTGGAGACCTTTTTCTCAAGCCTAGATCTAGCTTAGAGAGGCAATAGGCGGAGGAGGGGAGCCAGAGGGGGTGGGGGGGATTGGGGAAGGGCCGGCAAGGGGCGTGGCGGCGGAGGATATCACTACGGGGATGGGGCCGGTCAGCGGGCGTGGCGGGGGGAGGGGGTCATTCGATTTTCTTTAGTTCGGGAGGCTGGGCGTTTATGCAGCCCGTTGTTCCGTGGGCGTACCGAGTCTTTTGAGACGAGGGAACGGAGCCGCCTCATAGCCTTAGGCTCCTCAGGCGTATAGATTTCAAAAAAAAAAAAAAAAAAAAAGTGCTGTAGTATTTCTAACACATTGTAGCTTCCCCCGTGCAACTGATGTAGATAGGTGAAGAATAAGGGATGAAGCCATTTTCCCCAATCTGTCTCCCTCGTTTAAAGGCCAGGGTGTTCCAAAAATCACCAGTTCCTTATTATCGGCCTGGATTCAGCGTCTGATCTAACCGATTTTCCTGTGCGTGGATGCAGTAAGCAAAACTCCTGGCCTTCCAGTGGTGATAGTGTACCTGGTGACGGTGGTGTGATGGGCGATGGTGCTGAGGCTGGTTTTTAGGACTGTAGCTGCGTTCGCCTGAACGCTCTCTTCATAAAAACGTCAGTGCCAATAATTCCTTTGCATTTTTATCACCCCCAACTATTGATACTTTCTATATTCCTTTGAAAGTGTTAATGAAAATAAAATAATCCTTGCAAGAGAAACGGAATTGGTTCGCACTCTATCGAAAAGCCGTTTTTTCTAGCTTTGCTGAGATGTATAGCCAGAATTACCACAGCCATGTATACATATCACGAGATGTGGCTAGGGATACATACTACTTTCCAGAGATGGCTGTAAATTGCGAGTGGGTTAACCACGTAATCAACTCCTTTAATTTTCTATCCATTTCAACACGGTATAAAGGTATTAATTTATTTCTCAAGCAAATCAAAGCCAGTAAAGCTTCTAAAGCCACCCGATCGTGACATCACTTGAAAATTTTAGTCCTTTCTCTATCACTTAAATTGATGAACATTTCAGTTCAATCCTCACCACCTCTATAATTAAATACAACATCCTTTATTAAAGAGTAATGAGGGGTTATTCAAGATGTCATTGTCATTAGTAAAACCATCTCTACTTACTGATCTTAATTCTATCAATTTAGTATTAATATCATTTCTGATGAAAGTGACATCACTGACGCTATTAACAGATTTGAATCAACCTCTGTTTAAGGCTATGCTATTAACTCTAATTAAGTTATTCAACATTTCAGCGTTGAACAACTCTTCATTTGAAATAACCCTGGTTGGCAGAACACCCTAGTACGGTAGTTAAATCATAACGAAATTCCCACCAGCAAAGGAGCGTCTATATATAGACTCGACCCGCTTCTTGTTCCGAAAGAATAGGTTGAACCTTTAAAGGGAGGCTTTGGTGACCCCGTCATAATCATAGGTTGACTGCGGGTACACTCTTCTTTTTTTTTTTAAAAAAAAAAACGTTTATATTCCGGTAGATATGGTACTGTACTGAATTGCCTACAAATTGGTAGAAAACGCAGTATTTGCGAGAATCCCGTCATCCCAAAACAAAGTGAATAGATTAAAGGGTTCTATAACACCGTATTCTAATGGAGAATAGGCCTTATAGAGCCTGTAAGACAGGGTTTCGAATAGTGAGTAGCCATAGAAATTCCAGTCCCCAACTCCAATTAATTAGGTTGGACCCTCGAAAAGTTAAGACTGTTGTATCATGTTTTAGCCAGGTAAGTGAAGGGTGACCACATGTAGGGACTATTAGCTCTCAGCGCATTTTCACTCTGATGTTTGCGCACACCGAGGGTACATATGATAATGTTGGTTGATGGCACGTTGGGAAAATATGACATTAGGATGAATCCATGAACAAGGTGCATATGGTAATATAGTTGTTGATACAAATTGCTTATTGCTGGAGTGGATTGCATGCCCAACTGCTCCTAGTTTCCACCAGCACAACCATTCTTCCCTCTTTCGCCTTGACCTTGAAAAGGATGTGGAATTTCTCCGGAGGGAAAGTGTGGATAAGCTGGAGGTTTTGCCGGTTGTTGGCATAAAATTGCAAATATGATATGACTATAGCACATTTCAGGAAGCATTGTATAGTGGACATTTGTGTAATAAAGCTCAATTCACAACGTCATAGGTAACTGCGTATATAGGGCACAGACAGCGGGAACATGAGAACATGAGACAGAACATACATCCGATTCGGACCCTACACTTCAGGCAACGGAGGATGCCCAACAAGAGTCTTGTTTTGGCCCTTCATTGCGCTTTCATGTTTCGTCGGCTCGCTCGCTGCCTCCCTCGCCAGGCACTTCACCTGTGCCTTCACTATGCACACCGCGGAGTTATAATTATCTCCATCCGCATCCCCACACTTGTAAAGTCCCGGAAAAAAGACAAGAGCGACATTTTTCCCAATTTGCATTTCATCACCATCTTCATTTTTCTTGTTGTCAATATCCTCCATCGTTGTAGGATCAAATACAATGACTCCATCGGTTACGGGGGGATGTTTGACGAACCACCAAGCTCTCTGTTTTCGGAACTGCAATGAAAGATCAACTGCGGCTTGTAAAATATATCGGAGTTGATCTTGTAGCTCCTCATAAAACTCTTGTGGTTTAGCCCACTCAGCAATCCATCCCATTACCTCGTCAATTGTTGTCGCCATGATGTTGGAGCCCAATGCCTGTCCTGTGGTTGTCGTTTCTGAAACTCTGTTTTCCGCTCGTGAGAGCAGTGAGACGGTGAGAGCCCTCCAATCGTTAAGCTCTCTCGCGGTTATTTCAGGTTGCCCTTAATCAAAACATGGGTTATATGTTAGCGTGCTGCAGGCTGCTCATGGGAAACGTTAGGTTCCAACTCACCTTCCCACAGTGTTTGTTCAATTCCATCAATGGCAACAGCGTTCTTCTTAGACCAAATATCCAATGCAGCAGGTGGTGGTCCAGGATCATTAGTGAGTCGTCGGAACACAGAGTGGGCTAGCTTGTATGCTATAATACCCTGGACGAGTAGTCGCCGTGTTTTCTTGACGCCCAGCAACTGGATGTATCCATACTCCGAACCGGTCACAATACCTTGCAAGAGTTCGTGAAAATTGTGGTTTTTTAGCTCCTGCTTTGAAACCTGGTGGTCGGTGAGAAAGGATAAACTGAACCGTTTCACCAGCCGAAATATCTCTTCGAAGTCATTGCTGAGTTTCTGGTCACTCTCTTGAGGCCCAACATAGAGTTTCTTATTTTCTACCACTACAGCGAGGCGGTCGAGGCGTTTTGCGTACTCCTGCAACTCCGCCGCCTGTCTGCTATTTTCTTCCGAAAGCCTATCCTTCTCGCGCTGCTCTCGATTATATGCCACATTCAAAGCACTTGATTTTGCGTTTGACGATTCGAATTGTTGTTTCCATGAAGCTGCAACGGTACGCGTCTGCTTCTTGAGCTCCCTTGTCTCTTTGTGGTGCTGCCCCTTGATATCCGCTGTCCACTTGCGATGCTGCTCCTTGATATCCGATATCTCCTTACGATGCTGCTCCTTGATATCCGATATCTCCTTACGATGCTGCTCCTTGATATCTGCTGTCTCCTTGCGATGCTGCGCCGCTGTCTCCTGACGCTGGTGCTGCCAAGCCATTTCTTCTTGTTGCAAGGTAGACTTCGTATTTGTCCAAGGTTTGGTGATTCCTCCAAACATAGCAATACCCATACCAACAAGGTGTTTTACTGGTCCAGGAGTTCGGTTGAAATTGGGCTCTTGTAGTGTTTTTGGATCACTATTTCCCACCATTCATGAGCCATATGTATATATACGTAGGTGTTATAAGAAACTCACCCTGAACTAACCCCAGGATACAGATTTCCCCCTAATTGGTGCCTTCGCCCTGTCTTCAACCTAACCCCGTCAATCTCCTGCTGATCTGAGAATCTAATTTGTGCTCCTGGCTCCAAAATTTCTTCCCCTGAAGAGTCTTGAGTTTTCTGCTGGCCAATATTCGTGGTATGGTTGTGGCCGGTGGCCTTGGCGAGAGTTGTCTCTGGCGGCGTCACATGGCCTCGTGCATTGCGAGCGAGTGGGTTTTCTGACGGCATACTGTACTTGGTTTTAGCACGACTTCATTAAGGTGTTTGGGTTGATCGTAGCATCCTACTTCACTCATTTTACAACCGAGACTGGCTTTAAGGATTTGGGCCACAGTCACATACCATCGGTGGGGGCAGCCTACAAGGGTGTTCATGCGAGCTTCTCATCACATGTAAAACCTGGCTATGCAAACCAAATTCCTGCAGTCATGCATGATAGCATTTGGCTATGATCGATCCAATTACCGCAAAAACTCAGAAATAATGCCCGCTGTCGAACCAATGTAGATATCAGTTGCAACCAATATCAGTACAACAGGACGTGGGTCTAGGCAGAATTTAGTATTGGATCCTTAGTTCGACGGGGGGCCTTATTTCTAAAGTTTTTGCGGTACCAAGTGTAATATGGTGGTAATACGAGTAGATTAGGTATCTGGCCCATGATGGCCATGTTCGTGCGTTTTCTGATATCACTTGTGACATCTGTTAGGGAAAATAAATACCTATCACTTCAGGTTGGGATCAGTCTGGACTAAAAGATAGGGCTAGGTACGGTATTTCGTATTCTGCTATGCCTCACTCTTGCAGCTGTTTTTGCCTAGTTAACTATTTTTGCGTTATCACTTCTAGTTAGGTTTGAAATGAGACGTTCTTGTGTGTTTTCGTTTTGGGCTCTTAGAATTATGTTCTTAGCCAGACTTGATCCTCACATGCACAGCTATGACGTTTTCTGATCAGTGGGGAAATACCACAGTGACAGTGAATTTGTTATCTCGCATTACGTTTTCCCACTGACAAAGAGGACCTTCATTGGACATTTAAAGTTGTGTGTGCAACTAGATACAGAAAGGTTGCGTGTAACAGACTGAAGTCTGAAATCCTGAAAATAGGCGGAAAAAGAAAAAGAACTTAAAAGGTGCATAGGAAACGAATCGCGAAGATTCTGTGCTCATAAAAATCCATTTAGTAATTATCTTAGTACCATGTGCTGCTGTAATAATCTCGAGATATCCCTGTACAGACTGACCCTCCTCGCTAGTAGGAGGTCGTTACCCCGTTTCACCAGATCCTCCTTCTTTTCATGTGGCAGGTCTATGTTCCCTAGGATTCGACTTGTGATACCCACTGCTGAGTCGCGCTCCCCGTAGTAACGTGCCATTGTTGCACCATGTGTAAGTATCTGCGTCCAGGACTTGCAAAGCTCTCCCTCTCTGACGGCAGCTATGGATTCCTCAAACTCAGGCAGTTGCCACCCTATTGTCGTCAAAATAATATTGGGGAAGAATGCCCTGGAGTTACCGCAGATGTCCTGAAACATCGTGAGCAGGGATTCAGGAGAAGTAATGTCAGGTTCCTGTGCCTGTGACATCCTTTGAAGGTAAACTATCCCCCTGAGGGAGACTCCACGTTGATATTGATGTGCCAGAGTTCGGCAAATCTGCGCGCACACCACAGATTTCTCTGGATGATTGTAGTCCTCGCATCCGGGGGTGTCAATGAGCAGAACCTTACTCCTACTGATTCGCATGGGCACAAGAAGGCAGGTCGTCGTGCCTAAGCAATGAGAATTTTCAGTTCGTGCCAGTGCCACTTATCGGACAAATCATGGGTAAAGTATATACATACACGGTGTGATACCATCACCGACTTGGGCAACATAACCTCCAACGAGAGTGTTTATGAAAAGGCTTTTTCCCACCCCGCGGCTTCCCATGACTAGGATCATGTCTTTGATATCCGGGTCATCAGAAGAAACTCCGTATCGAGCAGCGGCGAGCTTAGCTGCGTGATGGTCGGGTTCCGTGAGTCCTTGAGACTGCGCTGCGGAAGCGGATGTACCGTCATCCTCAAGCGGAGGAGTGGTGGTAGTGACATCAATTTTGCACAACATTTCTTGATGTTGCAGGGAAGGAAGGTTTATGGACGTTTGTGAAGAAACTACGGGATTTCCTCTTGCTCCGCATATGTAAGTTTTGAGCTTCACAAAAGGCAGATGTTGAAAAGGATTTAACAAGACAAACGCATGTGATTGGAATTGTGAAAAAAGGGTGGGGGTGCCAATGAAGATCAAAAGAGACTGTGATTGTAGTACGTTGGAGGCCTGAAATGCTTCGTGATAGATAGTTGCTATTCGCTGCCCAGTAAGGTCAAGGCCTCCAACCAGCTGCATGCGCCCATTCTCAGACAAACACATGGCCAAGATGATCAAACGCTGGCACTCGGCCCGCGCAACTCGCTCCAATTGGCTCATGTAAATTTAGAACCATTGCGAGCACTCATGGGATATAGAGGCGATAGAGCCCAGTTCAGAATATGGTAGTGCCAAAGGTCACACATCTTAACATTTATCATGAGTGACGCCACCAAGCTAATAATTGGTATCGATTTTGGGACGACGGTGAGTGTCATTCGAAAGTAAGGACATACCTGTGCTAATGGACGTCGTTACCAGTTCTCTGCTGCGTCTTGGGCAACAACTGCAGGCAGAAGAGATGTCTATATTGTTGATGACTGGCCAAATCCCCACGGAAAGATCCTGAATGACCACCAGGTGCCCTCAGCTATTGCCTATGATAGGGACGGTGTTGTGACCAAGTGGGGTTACCATGTGCGAGATCAAGACAACGACGCCTTTCAGTTCCGGTGGATGAAAATCTTGCTGGATCCATCCCACAAATACTACAAGGAAGCACCAAGGATGAAGGAGATGGTTGCGGCGCTCGCCAGGCTCAGAAAATCGGCTGAAGACGTCGTCGCCGATTTCTTAAAATGCTTCTGGGACCATACCGTAAACACCCTCCGACGGAAACATGAAGAACTAACGCAGTATACTTGGCAAGTCGTGCTCACCGTGCCAGCGGTCTGGTCACCTTCGGCAAGAGATAAGACTTTGAAAGCCGCAATCAAGGCCGGGATGCCAGAAGACCTTCAGTTGGTAACCGAACCTGAGACCGCGGCATTGGCTGTATTGAAGGATAAGAGTGAGGAGGACACCATTGACGTATGTAGCCTACATATATATATCTTGCCCCTCGTCTTGCTGAGCTATACAACCAGATAGGTGACGCCTTTGTTATTTGTGATGCTGGCGGTGGGACAGTGGACCTCATCAGTTATGTGGTGGAGGGATTACAGCCATTGCGGGTGAAGGAATGCGTGATGGGCGACGGTTAGTTATATATCTATGGCCTAAGGAAATCACATTTTATAATTGCTGATACAAATACTATGGAGCCAGGTGGTCTCTGCGGCGCCATTTTCCTGGATGAAGAGTTTGAACGCCATATAAGGACACGTGTTGGTCGTGAACAATATGAGAAGTTATCCAAACGAGCCAAAGCAAATATGCGGTGGGACTTTGATCGTGGTTTGAAGCGCTCGTTCGAAAAGGGGGCCAAATTTAAACTCACGGTGGAGCTTAGCGGCATTGCTGATAATGAAGAAGATGGCATTGAGGACGAAACCATTATAATTCAGTAGTGAGTTACAAACCGGCTGGAGTCTCATGACTACATATGCTTCCCGACTAAACGTTAGTGCCATGCAATAGCCATACGATGCAAGAAATTTTCGATACTATTTGCATAAAAATTCAGGCACTAGTGGGTAAGCAATTATCAGCAATCGGACAAAAGGGACTTCGAGCTAGGGTATGGCACTTAATTATTACCATCGGCGGTTCATTTGATTGACGCTAACTTCTGCTTAGATGGTGGTGCTCGTAGGCGGTTTTGGCGAGAGCAAGTACCTTTATCACTTTCTCGATGCCGCCAACAAAAATACGCACCCCGATGTGCGTGTATTGCAGGACCGAGGAGCGTGCGTGACAATCAAGGTTACCTCATCTCTGAGTTCTCAGCTAATTTGAAATATTGCTGCAATCCAGAATGTCGGCAGTCTGCCGCGGTGCCTCGTTGTGGGGCCTAGACCAAACCCAACCCACAATATCAAGATCCATTACCTCGAGAATTTCCCGGCACAGCTATGGTATATCATATTGCTACCCCTTTGATCCTAGTGTTCATGATGAAGCGGATAAATTCTTCAACGAATCTAAAGGAGAGTATTACGCAGAAGGCCAAATGAAATGGTTATTGAAGAGGGTATAGTGAACTTTGTAGATCATGGATTTTTCATTTTGATCGCCAGTTGCAGTATCAACTTCCGCGCTAACTTCTTGTTGCCGATAGGGAGAGGAAATTGTTGAAGGGCAGGTTCTCACGGGTTACACCTCCGCGCCGGTACCAGCAGATATTGACGACAGCTATGGACCGGAATGGTTCACATGGGATACTTTACTTTGTTCCGAGGTGGAGACCCCGCCGTCAAGAAGAAATGACCCAGCAGTCAAAGAGTTGGCCACGGCTTTATACTCAATTCCGATTAAAGACATACGGACACTATCTAAATACTCTTCTGCAGGAAAGGAATGGCACGATGTGGGCTATTCAAGAGATATATTGTGTGGGGCTGCGAGGCTCCAATTCAGAGCCATGTATCAGGGCCGCTTGATTCAAGCAACCGATGTGGCTTATCCCGAGGATTGAAGTTTGGAGAAAGTCCTGCGAATGGCTGGCTGCTGAGATATGATGCTGAAAGGATCTCCTTTTGTATTTCTGGTTGTAGTTGGTTGATTTGGATTTCCTTAACACAATCTTAAGAAGCAAATTTCACAAGAATCCACGGGATTTGAGCCCTCGTGCAATCCTTCTCAGACTCTCGGGCGCAAATCCCAGTGCAGAGAGCCTGTTAACCATAATCATAAACCCCGATGCTAAGCCCGTACCCAGATAAAATGATTCCTCGCGTTTGTCGCTAAAGTCTGCCCGCCCACTACAGGACCATGTTGTTTGGAGTAATTGGCTAGCGTGGGTTGCAACCTGCAAGGGTTGACAGCTGTTGAAAGTTGACCATATATCTAGTAGGATTGCTCAAATACATGCTAGCTATTGGCTGAGCACAAATTTCGAATCATGATAGTCATACTTTGGCGTACAGCCGCCATACTGCTTCTTAGTGTTAAGATCTCTGTTACCTAGGCAGCATATATTCCACTAGGCACTCCCTAGATGAGGCCTTCAGATATGCAGCTAGAGATCTGAATAGAACAGTTTTAAGTAGGGAATTCCTTATCCGTTGGCTTCCTACCCCCCTAGTTCTTTTCCGCGATCAGTACTACTAGTGGTGGTCAATTAATAAACTGAGTTTGATATGCAATGCATTGGCTCAAGTACACCAGCCTTAAAATCCAGCACAACCTCAAAATTTTAATTGACGTGAAATCAGCTCTATATCACAGCATGCCCCGATTGACCCGACAATAAGTATTGCTAGAAGGACTTCTTGCGATAGTGCAACAAGTCATACACTTAATGATGTATGATTTGATTAAATTATGGGGCGACGTAAGCTGGTTGCTGCTGCATCTAGGCCGTATCGTGCTGTTGAGTTGGATCGTACATATCGTGCTGTTGAGGTGTGTTTAGTTGAATTATTTTGCGCTGTTAAGTGGTTTTGTGCTGTGGTCAAAAACAACGTAAGCTGGTTACCGCACTGCCTTTCATTTTTCTTTTTCTCGAGGGTTATATCCGGCCGAAAGCAGGTCGGACAGACCTCATAAAAACGTGGCTACAAAGAGCACTTCGAAGGGCGTTGCGTAAAAATTGCGTGATGCAAAAGCAGGGACGCCAAGGCGCTGCCAAGAGGTTGCATAACCTGAGTTTTCAACTCTGTTTATTAATTGACCACAGTACCATTGTGAAATCGGACCAAATAGTTGCGCATTTATGTAGGCATGACCGTGTACCTAGGTCTTGGTGCAGCGGCTGAGATTCAATCAGTACTTACAGTACTTGCAAAGATCGTAATTCACCGAGAATCACACCAAAAGTGTCCTCCGTGGACACCTGTATGATTGCACTTACAGGCGGCTTTTTGGATTGAGTTTGCAGTTAATAGGAAGCATCTTATTTCCAAGTTTATAGACCTGGAGTCCGGTTTTTTTTTTTTTTGAAGCTGTAAAGTTGGCAAAACAACGCTATTCCCCATACAGTTTAGCGCCTTTTCACGTTTTTGGAAAATGGATTCCATTCTATAGCCTACTATTATCTGTCTAGAGCTTTGCACCTGGCTGCAAAGAGATATACTCTTCTCTGAAAAAATTGATTGTTAACATTTTTCACGTGATGGCCACTTTTGGTGCTTTTTGTTCATATATCAAGTAAGATGCATATGCCAATATTATAGACGGATAATACTTCACATACCTAATCTGTACGTAGTCGCATATGCGTTGTCCAAATAGGGAGAAACCTCTACGAGAGGCTTGTGCCAACCAGACGGCTTTTAGTATCACCGAATGGGACTCACTTACTAAACCGGAACTACACCTTTTTAATTCCAATGATATTGTACATATACTAAACAATTTCGATCTTGAAAGTTAATCATAACAGATTCCAAAATTGATGGACAGACAAAACTAACCGAGTCCACATTTTAAAACGGAGCAGAGACATACCGTAAAACTGCCGGTAACCTCCAAATCAGACGCTCAGGAAGCTTGGGGTGCATTTGCTTGGGTATCGTGAATAAGAGAGGTATTGCTGAATGTAGAATGTTCTAACACCAAGCACAGAAAATGAACCTTCCGATGTTTGTATACAACATCTTTACTACCGATCATGTTTTACCCATTCACTTTTTACTTTTCCTTTTCTTGCCCACCTCCTGATTTGGTCCATCCTGACTCAAGTATTCGCGCTGTTCTGGCCACCCCGGGTACACGAAGGGGCTGGCCTACTGCAGAATACCTAGCGGCCCGCCCAAGGCCAAGAATCAACGAATGAATTTATATTAAATTCAAGAAAGGCTAGTCTTGGATGAAATAATTATGAATTTCAATTCCATAGTTCAGGGTAGCGTTGGGGGCGAACTGGGGTTGGCAGTCGAGCAGTTTGACAGAGCCGGCACATAGAGGCTGTTGAACCCACCCTAGAACCCTCGCATCCTGAACTACTCCCAACGTACCCAAAACCCACATAAATGCTGTCCCTCATGCTACTTGGGGCCCTTTCATAAGGGCTAGGGGGTTTGTTAGCGCCAGGTCCCAAACAAAGTTTATCAAATATTAAAAAAATAACAATAAAAATAAAAATAAAAAGTTTATCAAATTGCGATAGAATAATTAGATGAAATGTTTTTGCTGCATAGGCTTATAATGTCTTTTCTTTTTCATCTTTCAGGGGGGTTGCTAATCCTCCTTCCTGAATATGCTAGTCACATGTGCTATGTACAATGAGAGCAGGTCTTAGTGCTAAGGATCTATGTACTCCTGATTCCAGCTTATATCAAAGATTCAGTCCTGGATTGGAGAACCAATAGTAGGAACTATGGAGGCGGTTGATGTTAGCAGTTCACTAATATTATCGCATATAAATGGCAGTCTTCCAGTGATATATATGAATGAGAAGGTAGCATTTCATTCCGCCCATACCTTCCGTCAATAACCGAGATGACCCACCTCGGGTCCCACACTTCACATTACATTCCATATGATATCATGTGTGCTCATGTGATCCTTCATTCGAAGGTTCCATTCATGTATATGTTCTGGTCCGTTCCGGGATTTAGTCCATACCGGTATGGCCCGGATCCCGGAACGGACCAGAACATATATATGGCTTATGTATTTCCTGCCTCTCTATATATATTAATAAACAAATCAGATCAATACCGGAATTCTCTCTCTCTCTCTCCCTTTCCCCCTTTCTCTCTCTCTCCCTTTCCCCTTTTTTCTCTCTCTCCCTTTCCCCTTTTTTCTCTCTCTCCCTTTCCCCCTTTCTCTCTCTCTCCCTTTACTGGACTCACGGCCCACCGCTCATCTCGTTCCATTTATATGGGGTTAGCCGTGGGAAATTTAAACTCGCGGAAGTCCCAGGCCTGCGGGAGAATTCGGAATGACCAGGCCCCCGGCGAGTATAGAGGAAATGCGATGTTAAGCATTTGTTGAAAATAACAACTCGAGTAAGTCAGCTATTAAGAAATTTAATATATAGTTATAGGTACATGCAACAATGGGACATACTCCCTATGAGGTTGTATATAAACAGACCTTACTATATTACCGCTACCAGAATCATAATGAAGTAAAGAAACACTGCATACTGAAAACGGGGATGAGATTTCCCCATTTTCACTACTACGCTTATTTGTTGCTCAGATGGTATTCCAATGAACAAAGACAATGGGTCATCCTTATTAAGTAGTGATCCGTTTCCCGTTAGAATCTCGAGCTCTCAAAATATACCTTCAGATCAGGGGGAAGCTTTAGAGAATTTCCCAAGTGGTATTCAGTCCCTTGCTTCTTCTCAGCTGCATGCTTGCACGAGTTCAGGGTAATACCGCTCGAGTTCTTACCCAAATGAGCATCAAATACTGAGATAGCTGAATTTGAAGTTGGAGAATTCATTTTAATATATAATAATTAATAATAATACATGTCCTCAACGGGATGGCGAACTGGACCGCCTGAATGGTCCAGGTTATTCAGGCGAGATTGCGGGATATAAAAGAGGGGCGGAATTGTTTTTTAAAATCCGTGTCGAGCACTAAATATCAATAAGTAAGTGGTTAGTGAGTGGGACATAGAGATATATTTATTTGCTAAGGACATGAATAGGCTTCACCGCAATATGGCATCTGACGAATACACCACGGAGGTTGAAGCAAGCTCGCCTCCGTCAACCACAACACTCATCACCTGTAGAAGTACCTACACCCTCGTTAAATATTGGACTTTTTTTTTTTATTTTTTTACTTATTACTCCTATGCGTCCCGTCGGCGCCATGAGGAGCCACCGGGAAACCCGGGTGGATTCAAGGACATAAATACTGCTATGACAGTTGGAAGCAGAAGCGGACACCATGAACTCGATATCAGGATGAGTTGGAAGTATTCATATCATTAGGCGCCTTAGATATTGATAACCCCCAAGTATGGTGAATTCAATACAAGGCCGACTTCCCTCAACTTGCTATAATGGCACTTGATATTTTAGCTATTCCAGCAATGAGTTCAGAGATTGAGCATGTATTCAGTAGTTCTGCATTATTAGTTACAGATCGCCGCAATCAGTTAAAGGAATCCACCAAGGCCATGGGTACTCCAAGACTTCATACATTTGGAGGCTTCACAAATGTCTTCCTTTAACCGATTGCGGTGGTATGTACTAATAATGCAGAAGTACTGAATACATACTCAACCACTGAATTCATTGCTGGAATAGCTAAAATATTAAGTGCCATTATAGCAAGTTGAGGGAAGTTGACCTTGTGTGTGTTGAATCCACCATACTCGGGGGTCATCAATATCTAGGGTGCCTAATGATATGAATACTTCCAACTCATCCTGATATGAGTTCATGGTGTCCGCTTCTGCTTCCAACTGTCAAGTGCAATATTTATGTCCTTGAATCCACCTGGGTTTCCCGGCTCCTCATGGAACCCCAACGGGACGCATAGGAGTAATAAGTATTATAAAAAAAAAGTGCAATATTTAACGAGGGTGTAGGTACTTCTACAGGTGATGAGCGATTGTGGTGACGGAGGGAGCTTGCTTCAACCTCCGTGGTGTATTCGTCAGATGCCATTTTGCAGTGAAGCCTATTCATATCATCAGCAAATTAAATATATCTCTATGTCAATATACCTCTATGTCCCAGTAGTACCCCTTACTTATTGATATTCAGTGCTCGATACGGATTTTAAACAAGAATTCCGCCCCCTTTTTTTACCCCGCAATCTCGCCTGGATAGCCTGGACCATTCAGGCGGTCCAGGCGGTCCAAGCTTCCCAGTTCGCCCGCCCGTTGAGAATACCGGACCGTCACCGTCACCGCCACCGTATAGCTTCACCATCTTCATTTATAGGTGCAGCACCTGATCGTTGTGCTTTAGGTAAACGCATACTACATACTGGTATTGTATTGGGCCAATTCCTGGAGAGGCCAGCACACGCAGGAATACCTACTCCTGGGCAGGCTAGGCTGGCCTAGCCCATTCGCGAATCAGCCAATTCCCAGGTAGGCCAAAACAGCCCTATGTAGGACATATCAAAATCGGATACAAGCCTGCCGATTTTGTCATTACCACACAGCAGACGGTGTCCATATCACATGTTCCTGTTTAGAACATAAAGGAGAGCCCTGCTGGCCTCCCTAAAGGGGTGGGTGGATTTTGACCGACCAACATGGGTCAAGGGGTAGAACCGAGAAATTTGGACGCAGGCTTTCTTCACCTATATTTACAGACGCCTCTCCGGAAGGGCGAGCGGAATTTGATCAGGAGTTATGGGATTCGCTTTCCCTTTTTTGTGCTACGTTGATGCGAGTTCCGTTCTCACGCAACCTTTCCATCTGAGACTATTATTCATGTGAGTACCTTACTTTATGCTAGGTTTTCATCTGAGCCTCTATGATCCGAATCAAATTTTGTTCCTGTACATACATGCCGGCCGGAAGATTAATTTGCCTGGGGGATTGGATGGTGTAGTTGGGGACCCACCCTGGTGAATGCAATTCGTTGGTTCGAATCCTGCCTCCCACCATCAAAAGTTTTCCTAACAGCCAAGGAGCAAGGAGGTTTCCCATGCTTAATCAGTGAAGTTCAGACTGAGACTATTCCAAAATGGTCTTCGCAGGGTTTAGTCTGGTTGGCACTTCTGGACTGTCTGGTCCTCGGTAGAGGGATAGGGGTGCGCTCTTAAGTTGAATCCACCCGGGTATCCGGGTGGCTCACCGTCCCCTCTTCGAAATTTCATGAGTGATGAGTATAGAAAAAAAAAACATACTAAGAAGCCTCCGTGAGTTGATAATAAAAACTGGGGCATGCTACATTTGTCATAACTGCAGTAACCAAGAGGGTACCAATTTCATCATGGTCCCCTTACTGAGACCGCAAATGAGTAATGACTATTTAAAAAAACAAAAAAGGAGGGTACCAATTGGTGCTCTTCATAGAGATCGGGCAAAGTAGGTAGCTGAGAGTTGGGCTGAGGATGACAAGGGTCTTGGATTTGGCATTGTAGGGTTAGCAGGGGTTTTCGATCTAGGTTCACGATTTGAGTTCAAAGCTGTGGAAGTTTTGCTGATATGTGTTCTGACCAGTTATATTGGTGAATTCGTGCAACAATGCCCCGTTCACCAATAATTGCTCATATACATATTCGGATGTAGGTATATTATAATACAAAAGCACAAAAAATAATATAGTATATTCATTTCACATCCATCAAATCTCTATGCTGCCCACGATCTCCTACAGTGTTTGCAAAAGGGAGGAGCCAGGTCAGGGCCTGCGCCGGCTTGGACCAGAGGGAGCTCGGCCAGGGCTGGACCTGTCAGGCCCGCGAACTGGTAGCCTGGGTAGCCTGGGCTGCCTGACGTCCTGGATGGCCTGGATGGCCTGAATGGCCTGAAACGGCCTGAACGGCCTGGACCCCTGGACCGCCAGTACTGCCTGAATGGCAGTCACTATTCTTATATCTATCAATATCTCAGTTTTGTCCACATGTGAACATCGTCTGCTCTCATAAACATAAACCGGCAACCCAGGCCATTCACGCCGTTCAGGCCGCACAGGCCATCAGGCTATTCAAGCCGCCCAGGCGGTCAAGGCCAGGCTGCGGGCGGCCTGAACAATGGGCGGCCTGAACAATGGGCGGCCTGTTGTAAACACCGTATCAAATCGATAGTCAAGATAGTTTATATATATTGCACTATAATTGTGCAAGTGGGGATTGAAAAAAAAGAAATCCAGACTGCCCCAAGGGGTGTTGGTGTATTTGGACTAATTGCGGAATCGTACTTGGGGCGTCCTCACATGGGCTCATTTGGGCTATCCTGAGCTCTGAATCAGCCATATGAGCGTGCCCCGAATACTTAAGCACCCCGAATGAGTCATGTGGGTCATTCGGGATATGGGTTCATTTGGAGAGTGCTCATATTGGCTCATTCGGAGTATAACCGACACCGGAGAGCCCTGTTGGGGGCAAGGAGCAGCTGGGAAGAGCTTGATAAGGCGGTATGGAGAAAGGAAGGGGAAGATAGCTATGAGGCCACGGAGGCCTTCTTCGGGTTCATATATAAAGAGCTCACTTAGGAGCAGTTCAGGTCACGGTTCCATTATCATTTACGAATTCCATTCGTTCGCATCCCATGTCAGTTCGCATGTTAGTTCAGTTCTCCTTTTACAGCTCGTCAGTTATATTTGTATTTATTTCGCGTGGGTCTGGCCGATTAACTGGCCTTACCCTTGAATCCACCGGGTTTTCGTGTGGCTCCTCATAGCCCCCCCATTGGGGCTGCATAGGAGTACTAAGTTTTTTAAAATAAAAAAAATCATTCGGAGAGTATGCTGATATGCATGGTCCATATGCATGTTCATACGTATGCATATATGGGTTTATTGGATAAATAGCATATCTAATATTTTCTAGCGCATACGGAGTGCATGCCAGGTGATCTGAGAATAAACTGGATAGAGACCTTCCAAAATCCCTCCAGAGGGCGTGGCGCTGACTGGGATCAGGGTTCCGCTCTAGAGGAGTAAGAAGACCTTCCGAAATATTTCTAAAGCTATGGAATTAATCAGCACATGTAGAAAACAACACGCAAGAACATCAACCTGTACCGGTAACACGTTTGCAGTCACCATGTCAGAATCATTACTATTACTGCATGCCCAGTCTGGTATCACTCTGTGAACTCATCTAATATCTTTGAGGATTTATTAGAGCTATCTGGAGTCGCGTGGTTGTTGCGGAAAGTTCTGTAGCTGTAAACACCGGCACTGTAGCTCGCTGGCGCTCTAGTGTTGTGGTACCGCCACTCTTGGCGTTGTTGCAGGGGCCTCTCGCCCTCTGGAGGGATTTCGGAAGGTCTCTAATATTAGTCTGGTTGCACTACCCCTCGCAGTTTATAGTTCCAGCATATGCATACATGAAGAAGGAAGACACACATCCATCCGGTTTATAACTAACCCCGAATGCACCCAGTAAGATGGAACGTATAATACTATATGTAGCCTATCTATGGTCCTGGTAAATGTACACCCAAAGTTTTCCCCACAATATATGTGTTGTGCATATATAGGAGGCTCAGGTTCGCATTTCATTGCTCGGTTATTATGCATATCGCTCGAATGGCTGCGGCCATACCTAGATATTTTGAACCTCTTTGTTCGAGTACAGGTTCCAAAGCCCATTTTCAAATAAGTATGGTCTTTCTTTATTCTAGATATTGCTATAAAAGACTACATATCACCTGGAGAGCCTACCCTCGCCCATAAGCTTATACAAACAAGAATATACTGTTGGAAAGTAACTTCTAACATAGCATGATGTGCGGTTTCAAAACGTCAGCAAAAATTAATGTTAGTGGTGGAGGTACCACTTCTGAGGAGCGGGGACTGGAACTGGATGGAAACGCGGGAGGCCGCCGTGGAGCCAAGAACGCGCACGTGAGGTTTTCTGCAGAAGATCTCCACCTCAGCAGCCAGATAAGCACTGGCGAGATAAGTGACGACCATAGCAAAATGTTTGAAGCCTTCCAGGATCATCAACCAATGCAGAAAAGGGGTGGCGATAATGCTGATGCAGAAACTAATGTTGGTAGTGGAGGTACTATTACGCAGGGAAAGGCACAGGAAGAAAATCGCCTCACTGAGGCTGAAACCGCGCGCGCAAGGACTACTCCTCCAAGCTCCGGATTCCGTACCAAAACAAGTATTGAGGAGAAAATCATAAATGTTCTACGTGAGATGGAAATAACGGCACCTGAAGAACTTAGGGCCAACTTCCAGCGGTACCCACTGCCAACGCAGCAAGACATAGCCAACATTGCACAAATCACCCAGCAAGCAATGGGTGGCGATATCGGGGAACATATCAGGGCACTGGAAGCTTTCTTCCAGTGGCTGTATCAAGGCAGGAGTAGCGACATCACTGATAATCATAACCCGCGCTCCGAACCAGGAGTTGATGTAGAAACGAATGTTGGTGGTGGAGGTACCAGTTCTCAAGCACAGGAAGGAAATGCGGGAGGACGCAGTGAGGCCGAAAACACGCACACGTGGACTTTTACAGATGTTCGAGTGCAAATACAGCAATGCTTTCGACGAGAGAAGCCAAAGGGACCATGGATACTGCCTCTGAAGTGTGTTCTTTGGGTAGCGGTGCTAGCGATGATAATGGATTCGAATAGGAGCGGCGAAAATATCTTCGAAGTAATGTTTGGGGTGGTGGTTTACTTAGTTGCAATTCGGTCAATATGGACCATATAGTTATGGCGACAGGGACACTTATGTGCTTAGCTGGGTAGATCCAAAGAAGCATGCGAATTTATATGTATGCAGGAATATGCGGGTATAAATGTCCTAGGCCGCTCGCTGGCAATTAATCTAATTACTTAATTCGGTAAATAAATCTGATGTGAGATTGGCAAACTATTTGATATGCCGGTAGATCTGATGTGAAATAATAGGTCCGACATTAGATATTGATCTGGGGTGGGCAGTTTGTCGATGCTGAGTACCGTATTCATAGTCCAAAAGCCCCAGGTCAGATCCGGTATTGTGAGATTTATTCATTCCTCAATATCAATACATTACAACACCTGCCCTTGGTTTCTACCGGTTTATTTACCCTTCTACCTTACTACTCTACCTTACTATGTACTCTAGTTACCATTCATTTTCACTAGAAAAGACCGTGCCAAAACTAATAATAAAAGGTTATATGCGCAAGTTATTGCAAAACCACAGCCTAACCAAGTATAGTATGGTGTACTTGTAAACCTTTATCCAACAAAGGACCTGTTCTCGCTCACGGGCCATTTAAATAATTACTCAATTTGGTGTATAATGCACTTGTATTGATAAAGGTTTACGAGTACTGATTTACCCCCCAAAAAAAAGTTTGATAACGGTATACCTAGCTGGAGCTATCTCAGCGACTGCAATAGATTCATGTATTTCTCAATTGATTAGACCTCCATCTATTATTCCAATTTTGTTCAGCCAGAGCTGAGAGGTTAATACAGTCATGATCTGTTAACACTTTCGTATGTCAATAAATATCACTTAAAGTATCGGCAATAACAATTTTTTGCAAACACCTGAAACGAAAAGACCAGTAGTTATACTTAGCAATCTGCATATAAATAAGTACTTACCTGTGATTAAGAAAGTACTGTTTTGCATCTTACCTGGATCCTATAAGTAAGGAATAGCTGGGATTTTTCTTACTTATAGGATAAATTGTCAACAAGTTGTAGACAAATATTATTATAATGATGATTATTCCGAACTTCCCCGTAGATAAGAAACTAATTTTCAAAATAGGAAATGTTACAGATTTCTACACTAGCAATTAACTCAGTATCCTCGTCTCCATTCCATTCATCATCAGAGATGGAGGTGATGACTTGTTAACTACACAAGCATGTACAGGGCTTGAGGTCATTTCCCCTTGTTCAATGTCTGCCATCTCCCACTAATCAACAGGAAGGGTATGTGATGTGGATGGGGTGGTCAAAAATGACTTCATAGGGTGTTTCTTGAGTGTAGCAGAATGTTTTCTTCGATTCACATTTACCAAATTGAGGAATTATATCCATTGCACGCGACCGGCACAGAGGGTATGTTGCCCGCGGGCGGCCGATGCCCGCGAGCGGCCCAGAACAGACCTAACAACTAATTTTTTGGGCTTGGAAGATGAAATTGCAGCTACTCGACAAATTGCAATCACCTTAGCTAATGCTGCTCGGCAGGCAGCCCGAGTTTCGATTCTCATGCACTTGCAAAAAGTCCTGTGCCAATCATCGCAGCCAATGCTATAAAAATGACTTGAAATATTCCATTTATTGCCATACCAAAGTACTAGTAGATTATGACTATGGCAACCTCTACCTAAGCTCTAGCTGAACGAATTCAGTGTATTTAGTTTGCGTGGGTCTGACAGACTAACTTGTCTTACCCTTGAATCCACCGGGCTTCCGCGTGGCTCCTCATAGTCCCCCTTACGGGGCTGCATAGGAGTACTGAGTTTTTAAAAAAAAAAAAAAAAATCTAGCTGAACGAAGAAAAATTGGACTATTAACCCAATTGACCCAGAGGATGGCCTGGAGGATAACTTGGAGGAGATCCCAATCCACCAAGAGCTAGATGCTGCTGTTACACGTCCCACAGGTTTCTTCCCTCCTCACAGTTCTCCTACTGGGACCGAATACAGTAGGAGTAATTATTTTTTTTTAAAGAAATTAATAAAAAACACGTCCCACAGGTCCCAGGCCAGCTTCTGGCCGATACTGCCTGGGCCGGGATCAATGATTAGCCTAGTTGTATATATTTGATATCTTTCTAGTTAGGTAAATTGTTATTAATTCAAGTGCGTTATGCACCAAATCCAGTAATTAAATACATTGTCGCGAGGTGCAAAGTGGGTATGCCCGGTCACCGTCACTACTACTATGCCGGCCGCAGGCAGCCCAGGACACATACGTGTATATGTGCATATATGTAGGAATATTTATCTGTGTTTATGGAGTCTTTTGCTCCGCTTATCTTCGAGTCCTGTTGGGGGCTCCAGACAATCGAATGGCTGGAGTTGGTTCGAAATGCAACTGTGACAAGTCGAACATACGAGAGTGGTTGGTGAATGTCACAATTTGCGAGGAAAATATGACGAGAAAAGCAAAAAGCGAACGTGTGGAGGTTGGTAATGTACGCAAAAAACATGAAAATAGTTTATAGTTGGAACGCAGGCAACAGCTATGAGACGAAATGACATTGCAACGCCCAGTGGTGTTTTTTTTTTTTTTTTTTTCTCGGAAGTCTATAACTACGTCTATTATATGAGACGGCCCCGTCCTCATCTTAAAAGATTCGGTACGCCTATGGAACATAGGCAATATTCAACTAACTGTACGGGAATGAAAACTGCTGACCGGGGTAAAAGAAATATGATAAAGCCTGCACTAAAATTCCGTTACCGGTCACTGCGCAAATCCACTCTCTTCCTTCCTTTTCCAAAGTCGAGGCCTCGATTGGGAGCCAGCGTCGCGTCCCCTCATCTTTAAGTGACTCCCCATGGCCAACTTCCTGTCACAAAATACCACCACGGAGCTGGTGGCTTTACCAAGTCTCCGGTTACCTCCCAAAAGCCAACATGCTCCCAAAACCCTTCTCACTCCTACATCCTTCACTATTGCATCCAAGCCGGTTCAAACTCGCCCAGGCATGGACTAAAAAGAAGCAAGCTCACACCTTTCACTAAACATGCAGAGTCCACGCCGGAAGTCATCAAAGATGATCCATATAGGACAGTTAACGTTGTGCATGCAGCTCAATGGGCATCCGATGCATGGAAGCATGATGTTAAAGCATTTACTCTTGCCCATCACTTTCAAGGAAGTCAAGTGAAAGTTGTTGCTCTAACAACTGCTCTAAGTAATAATATTGAGGAAGTTGAGGATGAGAAGTTGCTCATTGCTGATTTTGCTGGAGCGATCCTAGTCGAGTTCATGTACTTAGTATCGGACTGGCCCGGGTTTCCGGGTGGCTCCTCATGATTCCCCCAACGGGACCACATTGGAGTAATGAGTATTAAAAATAAATAAAAATAAAAAAAATAAAAAATAGTTGGAACTAGCGTCCTTGAGTTTATTAATACTATAGATGTGGTAGAGAATTTGATAGGTTTTATAAAGCTATATTAAAAGGTCCTAAAATTTAAAAAAAATTTAATCTTTAAAATTCTCATTAATTTTTATAACTAAAGAAAGTATCTGTAGGTAGAAATGGTAATTATACCCTTGAGGATGGAATACCGTAGTAGGGATCAATTGTTTTTTTACAAGGATAAAATAGAATTACAGATTCCTTGTTATGACTTTCTGGATAATTCTCCTAAGAGAAAAAAACGATTAGTCTACATGGTAATAAACTACAGAGAATAGTATAGTAAGAAGGCTATTATTGGCTTTTTTCAACAGTCCAACCGTAGCCATATGTTACTGTCGGGTACCTTCTTCACGAACCCCCCTCGCTTTTCCAGCAGCAACTACTGTACCTAAGCCGTCCCAGCCGCCATCTCTCTCTCGCCCTGGTGTAGAAATACGCTTCATTCGTACGGAGCGGCTTGCTTCTCTCCGTCTGATCCTTGGGAAGCGATTCCTTTTCAAGATCCGCAACCTTGGCCAGCAGGTTTAGAATTTTCTACAACAGGGGGAGGACAGAGCAAGTGAGCATGTGAGGGGAGTTGATCTTTGTTGTCTTCTCTAGCGATATTGGAGCTACATGGAGGGGTTGCCAGAGCAACGACAATGTGGGGCTAGCTGGGATAATTAATTCAACAGATGCGGTACTGATAGTCTACCCCTCGCAGAGCACAAAAGAAAAATGCATCTCATTTTACAAATAAGTGGTAAGAAAAACCCCGCAGCATGGAAAACCACAGGCGAACCAACCTACAAGTCGATGTCGGGTACCGGGAATTTGACCAACCTGACTGCCTACCGTAGACCTTGCGCATGCTAGCCCATTCATGCTCAACGCACACCTTTTTTTTTTTTTTTTTTTTTTTTTTTTTTCTTTTAAATAAACTCAACACCTGTTGGCACCTACAGTAGTCTGGTTGGCAGAGGTCGTTTTTCCAACCAGAAATGGACTTATTACCCCACCCATCCGTTAAGCCTCAATAATATAATACCCACTATGCTTACCGGCAACTGCATCTTGTCTCAGGCCCCCCATATTCATATGCCTATATATAACCACTGCATAAACATGTGCGTATAGAATACGCCATTTTTTTTACAACTGCGATCGATCGATTTGTAGCTTCCAGTCCAGTTATATATATATCACCCCACACATTTAACATCATTAGGCGCTATATCTCCCTTGCTGCTGTCGCAGTCAGTATATATCATTGCGTAAATATGCTGTCTCCACACGGATCTGGTGCTGTAGCTGGAGGCCGCCGTCGCAACAAGAAAAAGGGGAAAAACCGCGCGACGTCTGGAGGCGAGTTGAATCAATTAACTACAGTTACCATGTCGACCAGCGCAAGTACACCAATCACAGCCGCCGGTCCATCTACATCGACGTCGACGTCGACGTCGATGCCAGCACCAAATCTAATACCCAAGGGGCCGCGGTACCCCAATGTCGTGCACACCCACTCTCGTGCTGCCCGCCCGACTCATCCCAACTCAGTGACTCGTGACCTGGCTTCTTGGGCTTGGGCCAATATGGGTGCGGGTAGCAATAGTTTTTCAAGACCGTTAACGTCATCATTTACGGCAGCTACCCCAACCACCCCACCCGATCCCCCGGTCTCCACAACAGAACCTCCGATGTTAACGGTCCGATCATCAGGCTCAAACCCAGTTCCTATGTTAGAAGAGAATAACCACAGGCCCTGGCAGATTAGTGACCCAGACGCTGAGGCAGCACAGGAATGGGAAGCTCTGCTTAGAGCTACTCGTACACCAATACCCCAAATACCCCAAATACCCCAAATACCCCAAATACCCCAAATACCCCAAATACCCCAAATATCCCATATACCCCATATACCCCATATACCCAATATACCCCGAAAACCGCGGCCAATAAGTTTAAGTCCTGACCCCTATGCACTTGCTGAAGAAGCCTCAGTCCTCCTCGAAGTCTTCAGTCAATCTATCAACGAAGACGCCGCTAGTGCTGACAACACGCAAAACCAGGACCTCATAAAAGGAGCCCTAGATAATGTTAGCAAAATCTGGGGTACTTTATGGGGGGGAGAAGCCAACGGTCCAGTGCGCCCTTCACATGACGACCAAGATCCAACTTTGATGGTTTATTCAGGATGTGTGATTTGTTATAGTGCGGTTGCAGAGACTGTGTTGCTGCCATGCAACCATTTGGTGCTTTGTTTGGTACGCCTCCTTACCGTACAGAAGGAATTGCTTTGTTGTTTTGTCGGAAGCTAATCAACTTGGGGGACTCTAGGAATGTTGTAATGATATAGGAATAAAGGACAAGGCGCCGGTATTTGGGAATTGGGGCAGGGAGGAGGAAATGGTGAAGTGTCCATTGTGTAGGGGCGCTGTTAGTCACAGGGTGGGTCTGAACACATTTTACCGGTCCCCAACTTATATAGCTGCCGGATAATAGGGCTAATTTAGGATACTCGGTGTAGATCAAAATTTTTCGTGGGTAGAGACTGAAGCAGCGCACGGAAGGCAGTTACGTTCTCTGTTGGTATTCAGGCGCAGAGAATTACATACTTATCGAACGTTTTGCTCCCGTAATTAGGATATATTTGCTGCAGCAAAAGGTTTATTTCTAGCACATAACTTATCCCACCGCACCTACCCCACGGTTTTTTTTCAGGTAACTGCCTTGTATCTTTCCTATATGAGGCCTCCTCTATGTCCAATGTTCTCCTATCCATTGCCAATGACCTATCCATTGCCAATGAAAATATTATATTGCTAAATATTAGAACGTTGTATTCAGAGTCTCGACGGCATCAGCAATGAACCTGTATATGTACAAATATCCGGTATTAGGTTATTGATACTGCATCTACGGCCAAATGCTACGGCACATGAGAATATTCCCCGGTCTTGGAGGACCTTTGGATCGATTCAATTGGCCAACAATTCAACGTGCAAATACCCTTAATAATCCGAATAAGATAGGGAGACGCTTTTGTAAAGTACTTCAATTGCACATACTTAGTCGACACCCAGGACTATATTATTGGGGACTGACAAAAGATATTCCACCTGCACAGGTCACACCTTCCCCTAAGCCAAAACCAAAACAAGAAAAGCTCGGAATGAAAGGAGAATGAAAACTACTCAAAGACATCTTCATGAAGTCGCTTGTCGAAAATATCCTCTATCTCCTTCTGCGACTTTCCCATGCCGTTTAAAATATTTCCGAGCGCCTTCCTTGCACCTTTACCCACCTTGCTATCTCCGCATACATAAATCTGTGCGTCTTGGAAAAGCAACTTCTTCACCTCATCTGTCTCTAATTCCACCCTCTCTTGAACATACTTGCATTCCTTCGACTTGGATGGTTCTTGGGAGAACGCATATCGCAACCCCACAACTCCATCCTTCTCCCACCCATCGAGCTCCTCTCCATGAATGCGATCCTCTGTTTCATAACGGCATCCAATGAACAATAACGCATCTGCGAGCCGCAAGTGCGGGTTATTGCGCTTGAGTAAAGCACGCTCCTGCACAAATCCCCGGAACGGCGAGAGACCAGTTCCTGCGCATATCATAATCACAGGCGTCTCCTCAGGATTCTTTGGAAGATGGAACTCGTCAGAGCCAACAGTGCCAACTTCGATTATGAAATCTTCCTGCATGCGAGACAGAAAGGTTGATGCCACGCCATGGAACCAACCAGTCTCTGATTTATGAGGTGCTGAGATAACGCCGTAGGTCAACGTGCAAACCTTGGGGTCTGACAAGGGGGAGCTAGAAATAGAGTATCTTCGGTATTCGATTGGCGGCAGGATCGAGAGGAAGGCCCCAAGGTCCATATTGACTTGTTTGAATTTTTCGAGGAGATCTAAAGGCGAGAGCTTCTTGTCGTAAACCTCCTTCTCATAAACTCCGTCAGCAAGGAGGCTCAGAATTTCGACCTTTGTTTCCCCCTCTGCACATTCGGCAATGGCCTTGATGTCACCTTCCAGCGCTAACCGCCCCAACTCGACATACTTGCTGAGTACCCGCCAGGGGGAAATATTGTTACCCTTGGGAATCACTAAACCACCCTCAGTTATATCTAACACCGCATTCCAGTCCAACTTGAACCTGGTCATTGCGCGCTTAACATTTTCCCTTGGATTTGTTGGCAGTACAGATAGATAATCTCCGGCTTTGTATGTCATGCCCTCTGGTAGCTTCAGTGTGATATGGCGCTTCTCCGGCTGTGAGGGGGCAGTAAGAACCACGTTCTTTTCCACTAGGGCACTTCCTAGTTTGTAGGTAAAGTCTGGATTGACTATTGGGACTGATACTTTGAGTTTCACATCTGTCGAGAATGCAGGGGGGTCAATTTTGAAATACGGCCAGAAATGGTCCTCTTTCCATTTTGCAAAGTCCCTACGTGAAGAGCCTTCTGCATTTCCTATGCCGCGTGGCATAACTCGCGTTGCACCACGAAGTATCATCTGCTCTTCAATATATTTTGGGTTCGCCTGATAAGTCTTTGGACTCCTCGATCCTAGTATTGGAACTCTATTAGTATCTGTTCCACTGGCAGTCGTACTTGGGAAGTTAGCCTAAAAGGAAACCTACCAGCACCTGACCCAAACACCGCGAATTTAGTTCCCTGGAATGTATCGGCGCCAGTAAGGCTCTTTAACCAGCTGACAAAATGCCTGGCATTCGGCGGCGGGCCGCCATGAATTGTTGATGTGATAATGATCACTGGCAATTGTTTTGGGATTCGCCCTGCCAGGGCATCCAGCGTATCGCATTCTACAACATTGAGTTTGTGGCTTGTCGCTTCCGCCACAAGCCGTATCGCCAGATTCTCGCAGGTTTTGGTATAAGAACCGTAGAAGATGCAAAGTGATTTAGCCAGCAACTCTGGCGGTGGGATCTTAATGGGCGGCTTTTTTGGTAGTTCGAAGGCCAGGGAACGCAAATTCAGTGGATGGACTTGCGCCTGCACTACCTCGGTGGGATTGTCTAACTTAAGGTTGAACCTCAAGTGCAGAGTGGCTAAAATGAGATTCGCCTCTTTCACAGCGGTTTCCCGTCCTGTAACAAATCCAAAGAGCCACAATTAGTCACCAGTAAAATAAGTACAAGGTTGGCAAGTATATACGCACCATATTGTTCCTCTAACTGCGTAAACGCAGCCAGCAGAGGTGAGGCGTAGTCACATGCATGCCCAAGTGCTGGAAATTGCATGTTTAACAAGCGATTCGATATATGATATATATTCTCGTAACTGTGGATTGATGGTTTGCTTCTTTGAAAAAAAGATGACTCCCAGAGTTGAAGGCAGGTGGAAAATGCTACAATTTATCTTTTCCATTCACAACATGCTCCCTACCTACAAGTATTCAGACGGACAAGTGAAGTATCGCTGGTAGCATATCCGCTGTTGTTGCGTTCACAATGGAGTGTCGCTATTGGCTACTACTACTCTGAGAGTACTTAGATCGTGTCGCAATGTTCGTATTCTGAACCCCAGCGCCGTGAAATCCCGGACTCGCTACCTACATAGGTAAGTACTCTACCTAAGTACCTAGGTATCAGTCGGGGTATACTACCTTGACTACGCCCTTTTGATAGAATTTTCAACTCTCAACCTTTTTTTTGTGGGGGGCAAAGCAGGTCGTCCGCCTTAGCACTTTCGACCCTACATACCGTATTATCTCGAGAAATTCGCTAGCGCGAACAGAGGTGTCAGAATAACCGAGCACGGCAATGCACATTCTGCTACTACATTATGCAGCGAACCTATACTGCAGTATCAAAATGATCTAAGAGCGTGAGAGCGTGATATCTATCTAGGGAGGAGCTGTGGAGGGGGTAATAGTATGTACATAATCTTCAATGACCCAGGTGTATTCAAATGACATCGAGAGCCGATTTTCTGACCCACAATCTGTACTCGACTTTTCCACCACTCTGCAATTGTCCTTTGGGGAATCTTAAACCATTGACTAGCTTCAGTTTGTGTAGGACAATGATATTCTAAATCATCTTCATCATCCTTTGGAAGCCAATGATGTAGCAAAAACATCAAGACTTCTATCTTTTTCTCTCTTGAGTAGCTGCGTTTTACTCTCTGAATAGGCCCCCGAAACTTATATACTCGATTTTCCAAACTCTTAGGCTTAGGTCCAGGTCGCTGTTTTGCTTTTGCTCGTGGCATAGCAGGGATCGACTTTCGAGTACCAGGTAGGTGCTATAGGATATTGGTATCAGAAATTGATATAGGTTGCAAGACTCGTCGGTGTCTTGGTGATGCCCCCGAAACATAATATATAAAGAGGCTTAAGCATAATACTAAATGGATGAACTTCATCATGGTATTTGATAGTCTGGCACACTATTTGAGTTTCCTATCTACATCTTCTGCCTTTGATGAGGTTGATTATTATTGTTTGCTCAATATGTCGGTATGCGGTCCTTTGCCTTCTTGAGCATAACCCTCCACTCTGCATGCTTTAGCGACTGTGTTCGCGCTAGCGAATTTCTCGAGATAATACGGTATTAGGTATTCATTCTGACAGGTCGACGGGCAACTAGACTTCGGTACCCCTGCATAACGGCCAACGGACCTATGCCTAACTCGTGAACGTAGTTACCGTAGTGTAGTCTCGTGCCGTGCGCAAACGGAACCAGACTACGCAAACGGTAGTAGCACAAGCCCCCCGTCAACGGGGCGCAAACGGGTAGTCTGGTTGGCACAAGCCCCTGTACCTAGCAAACGGGTGCCGTGCCAACCAGGTGCATGCTGTCTAGCTAGACTACATACTACCTACTATGCACTTACTGGTGCATGTGATTGCTTAGTCCATGTTAGGTTAAGGGAGGGGCTAGTGCAAGCCAGACTACCTAGTTAGGTACGTATTCCGTACCGTATCCGGTATATTCCGTTATCTACAACCGTTTGTGGGGCTCCAGGCAAGGGGAAAAAAAGCAAAACCTTTGAATACCACTCGGGTAACACGGACTCTGTAAAACACCACTCGCTTAGTGGAACATGTGACCTCAACTCTAGGTAACTAGCCATGGGTTTTAGTTTCGAGCCTATGCAAGAACCTGTGTTATGCACCGTGCTCTATGCTACCTCCCACTCTTTTAGAGTAAGTACAGTATACCGTAGACCTTCTCTACCTAGACGCCCCTGCATATTAGTTCTACACGCTTTTTCCGCTCACGTTGCGATACCCCTAAAGCTCCTATAGGCAGTAGGCTTGCTTCCATAGGCATGCTACAGTATCTCAAAGGTTTTCTCCAGGCAAAACCCATTAAGATTATCTGCGAAATACAAGTTGCCATACACAATTGTATGGCAGGAGTACATAACAGCCACTACGGTAGAGCTTGTAAATGATAATTCGCTCCAAGGAGCCAGCTTGTTGATCTTTGAAATTTACGTCAATTTTGGTAAGGGATTGACTACCGTACACAGGAGGGGTCGTGCCAACCAGCTAGACATTGGCGCGGATCTGTACATCTCGCTCTGATAAGCAACCATTTCGGATCATCATAAGATGCACTGGGGCTATATGTAAGAGCGTGATTGGTTGACGGGATCTACTCTACATAGCACAGCAAAGCGCTATTTTCTGTATCGATATCAATCACGTAAGATATGAGTTTCATGCAGCCGAGTCATTGCCCACTAGGGGTCTAGGTTGATTTCCTGGCAGCATGAAATATTGATACCTTTATTTTCATAAATTCAGTACTTGTATTCAGGTTATGCTATCCTATGACGAGGTAGGGACAAGTCCCGACCGGTTTTCTAACCCCAGTTCCCCTTTATATACCCCCCTCTATCAGAAATATTGCTACTTTACCAAGCGGGGCTATATATACTAGGGGATACCGTACTTGACAGGCCTAAGCACCCACTTCCAGAAATGGAGGGGTTGCGAATATTGATTCGGAACCTCCATCGGGGCGTCATTGAATTGGTATGTAGATCGATGTCACGGCTGCTACGATTAATTGGAGAGCCGAAAATTGTTCGGCAAGCACCAACTTCATCGACGACTCAGGTACAGTAGCGGAGAGGAGTTTATCACGGCCAACAAGTACTACCAATCACAGCAGCAACTGGCACTCGACCTTGTGCAAGTTGTGTCTAGGATGATCATGACACTGGGAGGACAAAACATAACATACTATGCCACTCTCTGCTGGATTATCTATAAGACACGCTTCTCTCCCCTAGATATACCTCCTGTTTTACATGTGGTGGCTAACTGCTGTTACAGCTCCGCGTCTACTGCTACCTTCTATGCTCGGTCTTCGGCTCTCCCGGTTCGGTCTTCGGCTCCCCCGGTTCGGTCTTCGGCTCCCCGGTTCGGTCTTCGACTCTGCCGGTTCGGTCTCCGGCTCTCCCTGTACATGGGCGAGGGGCTTGTGAGGCTTAGCCTGCCACCAACAGTTTGGACCATAAAAATTCCCCAACCGTATAGAAACCGGTTCCGGTACAGGAAACCCACCACCAGGACAATCATACCGACCCATCATCGCCAACCACCACCGCGCATGCCAGCACATGCACCATAAATATGGTGCAAAGAAACCAGAGGAAAATCACAGAGAAACAGGGGGGAACCAGCAACTAAACCACCACAAAGACGACAAGAGGAGGGAGGGAAACCTGCCACCAAATCAACCAGAGTGATTGTCGTTTACACCGCTGGCTAGGGAACGACAGCAGGAACTCTGATATTGTAGGAAAACGCTGGATCCTAAAGCAATTGGGAAAAACATTCTTCCCTGGTCGCATCTACCTTGACACAACGGGTAGTCCCTCCGCACCACCCACTATTGGGGGGACATGAGGTCCCCGGTTCTGAAGAAGGGTTTGTTTTGTTTCCACTGACACCTGAGCACCTTCGCGTTGGATTTACCAGACTAGAGGGACCATTTCGCTCTCTCTAAACAGGCATGCGTACTAACTCCTGAGTGAATGGGACCGATATGAGTAGCGAGAGAAAAAAAACCTTCGGTATACACGACTTTGGTTGCAATGTACGCTCAATTCGAACTCGAGTTCTTGTACCTGATATTTGTATTCTGCTCCAAAAGTTACTATTAGTATTAGATGTATATAAGCTACGGATACCTCGTTCCTGATATGTTTGTGTTTGGCTTCTGACATATACGCACGCCAGCTCTGGGGTTCACTATATATTAAATAAATACAGACCTCGATTCTACGAGCTCAACAGCCTAAACGGGCCAGTACCGTAGGTCCCACAAGATACAGCTAGGTGGCAAAAAGTTTCATACCCTCCTCTGCATAAAAAGGCCCAAATGTTACATATTTGGGGATTTAGATATTTGGATTTAGATATTTGTTGCATCCTTATGCAGGGTATGAAACTTTTTGCCACCTAGCTGTATGTCCCTCGTCGAACCTTTCCATCAAAACCAGATAGATTCCTGAATATCCGTAGTTTGCACTAAAATTCTTTTCAGTCTTCTTTACATGTATGTAGGAGCCGCAAGCAGGTGTATTTCTGTAGGTTGAAAATACTGGGGCATATCTATCTAGCTTTTAGCTTATTCAGTCACTTGTGTAATATTTAGCTACAAGTTGCAATAACCATTTCATATACTTGAGGTCAATCAACTGGGGTTAGCAACTATTATTGCCGATCTGTTGAGACTGGTATGAAGTTTAGTTCAGGTTGCACATGTTTACATAAAGTGTAGGTACACTGTGTACCTTTTTTTTTTTTTTTTTTTTTAAAAAAAAGAAAAGCTATGTAAACCATATGTTATTTGGTGACTACCGAATTTTCCCCTGTCCACCTCGACGTCTATTTGCTCGCATAGTTATGGGTGTCTTGAATATGTAGGTACATCCTAATATCCCTTAACCAATAGCAAAGCACAAAAAAGGACATACAGGAGCTGAAGTTGAATATGTAATCTGCTGAGACATACACCGCTGGCCTTTGATCGC
The DNA here is from genome assembly GCA_015179025.1 of Terfezia claveryi. Classification (NCBI taxonomy): domain Eukaryota; kingdom Fungi; phylum Ascomycota; class Pezizomycetes; order Pezizales; family Pezizaceae; genus Terfezia; species Terfezia claveryi. The sequence goes on from WHUX01000078.1 coordinate 216,538, forward strand.
GAAGGCTTTCCATCCATCATTCTCCTCGAACTCATGAGGTTATACTTCTCTTCTGCCTCTATCCAGTGTCGATCTATCCCTTTCAGCCTTTCCGAACTGTGCTTGCTAACGCGCAGAACGACACGCCCCTCACTTCAACAATGGCAGGTATTGGAGTCTCAGAACCCGGAGCAGACCGCTGTATTGGCTCAGATGTTGAATGCTATCCCCCTACGAGCAAGGAGAATGTGATTTGTTGTGCTCCAACTCAAATTTGCACATTAGTAGAGAACTCTGACAATGACAAGCAGGGGGTCTTTATTGCCTTTTGCGTCCCTGACCCCCATGCATGCTATCCTGGGTTGTTTTCTTGTCCACCAAGGGTCAATTCATGCTGTCAAGACGGATATGTGTGCGACCTTCGGACGTGGGGCGATTCAACGTATCCAGTCTGCCTGGCTACTCTTTTGCGTTCGAATAATACCTCAACCTCAACTATCATGACCACCACGTCTTCCACAATAGCGGCCACAACAATCCTACAGACAAAAATTCCTCAGCCTACCGACATAGTACCGGGCGGTGATGGGGAGTCAGCAACGAACCTAAATAAGTCTGCTTTGGTGGGTTTAGTGGTTGGTGCTATATGCGGCAGTGTGGTAGTCACCCTTGTAGTGGTGTTCTCGGTTCGGAAGTACTATCGTTGGCGCCGCACGAGGGGAGGAGGGACATTGATAGGACAGCGGAACGGTCAGATTCCTCAGCCAAATGATACCAAAGAATCTGGACCATACGAAGCGGGGGGAGCAGAGGTTTTGGAAGCTGGGGGATCTGGGTTGGCAGAATTACCTGGTCAAGGGAGACACCCCGCAGGGCCACACTTGTTGCATGAGTTGCCCGCGGGGGTGAATGAATTAACCAATCCCCAGTTTGCTCAACCGGGATGTGAGGATAACCGGCAACCGGATCTATAGGGGAGTCATAGCAACAATAGCATAGGGAGCGGAATTCGGGTCCAGGGTATTAAGTATATATTGGGAGAGCAAGCGTGGGCGTGGTAGTGAAAGCTGGTGCCGTTCCATAGGACGAGAACAAGTGAAGAAGAATTGTTGATAATTCTCTTTATGGTCGGCTTTCTATTATCAATCATCTCCGAGTACCTATGGCAGTATAAAACCTTTTTTCGCGAGCCAACCTTGCAACCCGAGAGTTAATCAATAACAGCCATCGCATACGGCTGCATACCAATCCATGTTCTGGACTGCCTGCTAAATCCTTACCGCCGCATCGGCGCAGACCGCATGCACAGAGTTTTAGTTGAAAGGCCAACTGCTGGCATCGGCAATCCGGATATACGGTGGAGATCTCGATTACATTGAGAGGAAAATTTGGGCCACAAACTTCGCTAGAATCCAAATCGACATTACCATTTTGGCGCCTCGATGATCAGGTACACGGCAGACCTGAAATAGGTCTACAGAGAGACTTTATTGTATTAGTACAACTTGGGGAAAACCCCGCTGGCTTCCACAATTTACGGCGAAGGGACGAAGAGGGGGAGGTGATTTGGTCTTACGTTTTGTTAGCTGTTCTTCTTGTTTTGGTTTAGTATTAGCTGCCGGTGGTATAATGAATGAACATGAAGAATGGGCTTGGATTCAGCACTCCAATGTTGGATTTCAGTCTATGATTCGAAGGCTGGGGTTCAACAGACGTGGGAGGAAGGCTTGTGGCGGTACCAGGAGAGCAGGAGAATCGTTCTCCTGAAACCCACCGCACTCTATGGAATTCAGGCTGAGAGAGTTTCTAGTTTTTGTGTATATCTATCTTTCCCTTCATCCATGCTGCTCGCGTTTGCCTTGCGACCCTCAGTGTGATCTTCAAATTTTGACAAGTTTGAATATTTTCTCATTCGTTACATAAAATTATAGTAGCGAGGGCTTCAAGGCATTGTAATTTAGGTATTAGTATAAAATAAGTGAGCAACAGGGCACTTGATTGTATATAATCATGAGAATAAAATTATATATAGTGATGACCGGATATGTACTATTGATTGCTGTATAATTTATTAGATTACTATTAGAATCCTATCAAACCTGAGAGGATGTCAGTACAGCCCAGCTGATTGTTCTGGTTAATTACTTCCTTAGCTGTAAGTCACCATTTGGTTCTTCGACCCTTCCTTCATCTAGTCCGGAGGAGAAATAATTTAAATCAACCCTTCTTTTTGTTGTTCTAATTCAAGGCAACGACGGCCCATTACTAGATTGTGCAATAACGCACACAGGCCGGTCAATAGTACTTACATAGGTGTCGGCATGTCGGCACTTCACTGTCGAGCACCAATTCAACTTTTATCAGCCTTCTAGACCGTCCTTGGCACCAAATTCGTCCGTAACGTATGCGTGAAAACAAAATTTGTCATCTTCTCGAGAGTTACCATTTATATTGCTGTCTTATTACTCTAGATCAATCATAGGATGTCCACTGTTGTGCTAGTTATAAATATGAATATGACTGGATATTTGCACTTCTCAACATATGTACCATACCATAGACCGTTTATCTTTGGGCTCACTAGAATCATGTGTTTTAAGCAAATTCTGGCATGGATAGCTGTTGTGCAAATGGACTGCGTATATATAGCATAGTGAGTAAGAAAAAGGATAGATGTGATAGCAAGCGATCTCACAAAATGGCAGCACCTGAAACGTAAAGGTGGCAAGACTCAATCCGGCATTCATTTTATGATCTTTGTTAAACCCCAGCCGGATATATCCTCGACAATTGGATTATTTTCACATCATGATTGCCGTTACCCTCAACACCATCCCACCCCACCACGGCTTTATACGAAAATAAAGTTCTAAAATCTGGACCATAGAGCCTTTTTCTGACGTCAATATTCAGCTTTCCGTACGATTGCAAAGTTGTTGCATGAGTACCTGCACTACATTAGAGCTCTCTTGGGTGCCTACACCTCAATGGTGTTGGGACCGTACTCAGGATCAAATATAATGACTGCACAGGTAGGCAGCTTTGAAGCGATAACGAGACGTTATAGGGGGATTGTTTGAGAAAGAGCTTGTATAGTTTTTACTTGGGACATTGTTCATTGGCATAACTCTTAATACTTAAGAAGTGTACAGCGGCCATTTCAACAACCAGGTCCTTCGCGAAGGGACTCTGAACCCAGTTCTATTAATTATATATCCAACTACCGATACCAACAAGTATCACTCTAAGCCCAAAGATATGTTTCCAAACCAGGCATATTCAGAAGTAACATACCAATGCGTTCAGTGAGTTCACGACATACAGTAAGTATTCCAATCGCGTTGACTGCCTAACAAATCACTTTGAATTACCCTTGACGTTAAGTTGCTTACTGAGAATCAATAACGAGATTTATTAGAAGAGAATAATTTGGCTAGCACTATGGCTAGCACTACAAGTTTCCCGGGCTATACTCAGCTCCGGATTGGGAACAGCCTCAGGCTCTGCATCTGTGTAAATTTTGTGCTTGAGACCAACCAAAAATTACTGCTCTTGAGACTAGTCCTTCTACAGGTGTTATCTAGGGAATTGTGCTACCCGTTTGTACCTAATGAGGATCTGATAATTGTGATTTCCTGTAATTCTAAATTCTGATCTATCAAATTCAGTTCATGGTGCGGGGAGGCTTGCGGCTCAGGGAACACTGTGGGTACAACTCATTCGAGATAACTTATCTAGGTCCTCAGATTCTGTTTCCAACGGAACCAGTTTGCTAAAAATCAGAATGAGTTTAAAATTAACAATTTTCGAAGAGTCAACCACTAGCTACAAAACTCAGAAGTCCACCGCAAGTCTCTCTCATCACAAATTTTTCCTCCTTCTACCATCACGGACAGACTGCATGATCTTCAACAGGTATGTATCCCACGCCACAACTACTGCAATTCACCTGCGCGTGACTTTCGCACCGGTCGACACTACAGGTTTCTGCCCTATCCATTTTGATTCATCACTTGTGATCTGCGTCACCAACCATTTCGCTAGATCGGTACGACGTATACTTGATGTCGTTTTACCATCTCCAAGGTACCCATCCGCGAAAGCTTGTGCTTCACCTATTTATCCACACTGTTAATCCCAATTTTGGTAGCTGACAACAAGAATATCTAAGTCATACTTACCATTGAGAAGTAGGCCAACTCGAAACACAGTCCAATCAATATCCTCAATCGGCACAGTATCAAAAAACCTACCCACCTCCACCATATTCCTCCATCCCCGGTTGAATAATAAGCGAACTATCCAGATCATCGCCAAGGCACTGAGCATGTTGTTGTCTTTCTCATCAGCAATAGAAATTGTTCCAAGTGCAAATATACGCCGCACCCCCGTCGTTTTCATTGCATCCACTATCAATCTATATGCGTTTGCAAAAATTGGCTCCTTTCCTTCCTTCCCAAAAGGGTTCATCCATGCTAAGATTTGGCTCGCTGGTGGACCAAGAAAGGAGACTATGACGTCTGTCGGGTGTAGATGGGCAACAGCAGAGCGGATACTAGCGGCGTCTGTGAGGGAACCGGTACCAGGAAGCACATTTATCTGTGGATGTGTGAGGAGCGAGGTGGGAAGTTTCGAGGGAGTACGAGCATAGACCAGGAGTTGTAAATGGGGAATCGTAACTGCTTCCTCCAGAAAAGCGCGACCTGCTGGTCCTGTTGCTCCAAAAACAAGGATCTGTCGTTCTTGATCTGCAGCCATGATGTGGATAAGTATTTACAATCGATATAGATCTATCATGGGGGATATGCGATTATATCGATATCTAATTAGCATTGTGCATGGTAACTTGGGGACGGCGTGGGTGTACCGAGTATGGTTTAAAGTTCTGGGGATCCGGACCATGCTTTAAGCTCTCTGGATGACTTACTCTTATATGGAGCGAAGGATCAGCGTATTTCTCGTGATCGGGTATCGTGATCGTAGCGTCATCATGCGATGCGGTGACGGAATTTGCCAAGCTGTGCCACCGGCTGTAGGTACCGTAGAAATTCTGAGTGGATAAGATTCTTCATTCGTAGCTATCCCCACGTTCTCCTTAGCTATCCCCACGTTCTCCTTAACCCTCTTCGATAATGTCTAAAGTCTATCTCTCCTCCTCCCACTTAAGCCAAGCCCGTTATGCACACTCACGCTAGCTCCTTCCATTCTTAGAAATCAATCGTCCGAAGTTTAAGACAGTAATCGTGAATAGAAAGGTGGAACAACTCGGCTGCAAAAGACATTGTAGGGGTACCGCCAATAGGATAGCTGGAAAGTTCGTGATTCCAAATGGTGAATATCAGAACAATTTAAACAAGTGGACAAACAGGTAAGACACTTTGATCAAAGCCATAGAATAATACCCCAACAGGAATACTGTACAGCAAAATATAATGCTTCAGAACGCCATATCCTTATTACTCAATGGGTTGGCGAGGCTTGGGAACTGCTATAAAATGAACTGAAATAGTCTATTGTTGGTCATTTCGGAAATGTGGCATAATAATTGCACTTGATGGCAGTGCGGATAATGTTATCACTATCAGAGGACTGGAGGGATATAACTGTTGGCGTTCAGATTTCAGAAGTACGAGCTTGAGTCTATTTCTGGAGAGCAAGATGCAGTGTGCAAGGAAGTTCAAGCATAACGGCTGAGGGTAATAGAGCGCTGGACCCTGTTACATAGTGTAAGTATAAGACAGTAACAGTATTTAAGACAGTAACAGTATTTAAGACAGCAATCGCGAATAAGACGGTGAGGATGCTACAGGTAAAACCAACGTACTGTGTTTAATACTGCAGGCTTATCGGACGATTTCTACAGTATAACATATGGTGATGCCGCTCCTACATACATCACATAAGTACAATACCTTACACACATAATGTCGTACATAGCGCTTTTGATGTTTGGCATTATAGTATACGGTAGAGGGCTTCGCAAAGAGCATGGCAAGAGTTATATCAAGTCTCTAAAGTACTGTCTGGTCAGAAACTACGGGAGCTCAATTGAGATTTCGTCTTTTACCCAGCTCTTATAGTTATTTTCGATCATCAAGCAAGTGGGCCTCGGGGTAGGCCTCGAACACATTCTCGCCGCCAGTACCTTGCGCATTATGATGTACATACATTGTGCGACCCTTCCATCGGATGTTCCACCAAACACAAGAATACCTCATAGGACGAGAGCAGGGATGCTTGGTAGCATGTCAGGTAAACTGCGCAAGTCAAGCCATATTACGGCCAAAAAGTCTCGGAAAAGAAGAGAAGTGGCAGGAAAAGTGCTTATGAAAAGAGAGCAAAAGTAGTACAACGGTGCTCTGGTTCATGTACCGGCAACAAGGAACCGAGATATCTATGAACTTTTCTAACTTCACAACCACAACATATCTAAATCATTACATGAAAGCGTATATTGATAGAACTAGGCTTGTAGAAGAAAGGCTTCGCTCTAGAATTTAAAAAGATGAAAATCGAAGAAGTTATAAGAGAAAAGTAAAGTAGAAATTTTGTATGAGAGAATTGAGAATGTTACATGCAAAGAGGCAGAAGGGTAACAGGAAATAAAAAAGATGACTTAGCTAGCTTGCGATGATGATCAAGCTGGCTAACAACTGAGTTACATTCCAGGTCGCCATAAATCAGCTCCTCTCCTGTATCAGGAACCTCCGTGCGTTTCTGCTGACATTGAGCAAGTTGACTTTCTATGTGGCAGTCCGACGTGCTCTCTTTTTTCCTGGGCAACCGTGGCATCTAAAAGATACATTAGTTTCCAGACTACATGCTATAGAGATATCGGGAATCATAGTTAGTTGTCCTTAGATTTGGAGTTCGGGCACTCGGTTGAGGAATCATAAGTTGTTAAGCTAAAGGTGTTGGAGCGCGCAAGATTGTTACATGAAATTTGCAATCGATGTCATCTTGCGTTATCAGATCCACACTGTACATACCTCCTATAGAAGGGCTTGTAGAGAAGTTTCTGTAGCTCGTGCACGAGACTAGTTTTCTGCTTCCGCGCTCTGAGCGTAATTTCTCCCAGATTTTATATTGTGTATAAGTTTACCCGCATTTTGATCCTGTATTCGGTTTAATAACAAAAATTTCATTTTTGGAATCACTCCCCCGTCATGGCTAATCCTTGAGTGCGCGATCTCAAAAGCGGGAAAAATTTGAATTTACGAGAAAAATTGTAATTGTAATTGGGTTCAGAGACTACCATTAGTCATCATAGAATCTGGAGATTGTTCATTCTTAATACCAATGTATAAGCTGCTCAATAATCTGTATGATGCGTTTCATGAAGAGATCACGTTCATTTGGAGTAGAGATTTGTGCAATCAGAATTGACACAAGTTCCGATCTGCCAGGGCGCTTGCTAATTACATACGGAGTAATCCCTTGTGCCAAACCAGACTAATTGTATTATCAACTTCAGACCAAAATTAGGTAGTTAGAGTAAGTAGTACTTACTTAGGCAGTCGTATCCACAATCAGGTATAGCTATAGCTAAGCGAGCTGTCACGCTAGCCCCCCTCTCGGTCGAGTAATCCACGAAAGTGCTCTCGTGGTGCCAACCAGATTACTATCTTTCGTGTCTCATAACACAGCCTCTGAAAGCGGAGTTGTTAAATGTCTAGCTAGACTAGTCTGGCTTGCACTAGCCCCTCGGTATAGCTAGACCTCGAGTACTGTACATACCGATCTGCCATAATAGGATATACAGTAGTCATTAGAGAAGAAGCTGGAGGGGCGCATTCAAACGAGGCATACTTTTGATAAATATCCTTCTCTCAAGAAATCGTTTGATATCGATTTCTCGACGCTTACGGTTTTCACTGCTTATACACCATCAAGCACAGCCCTCACCCCGTCCCTAAGTCTTCCAGAAGGATTAGGTATCCGACCTTGAAAGGCTCTCAGCATAGTCTACTGATCCATAGCGGTTACCAACTAGGTAGATACTGTAGGTACGAAACCATTCAATTTTGCACCAAAACTTACGCCTTGGGGAAATCCTTCAGAACTATCCTATACAAGAGAGAACAAACATCACAAGGTCAAGATATATTCGCCACACTAGGTTTCATTCACGAGATATATGAGGGTGTCTTGTGGCATTTTTGTTACCATTGAATCATGATCAAACGTTTTCCTTGATCAATCAGGATGGTGAAAAATAAAACTCTGAACTATTAATGTACTACTACATATATATCTAAAGCTATAGCGGTGCGTCTAGTTACGATGCGAATACCTGGGGAGAGGTCGACGTTAAAAAGTCTCTCATATGAGTGCGTAGAAGTTGGGTAGATTCTTGAGCTGCAGTTAATATTTAGGCTGCCATACCAATAAATTTCCAACATGCAATCTGCACATGATATTCTCATCTCGACATCAGGAATTTGTTTAAATAGAACTATACCGCACCTTGTCATATGTGCAGGCAAATTTCCAGGTACAGCGTTCTCATATCATCGGGGTGAACCTTGCAAGCGTCACGATCAGCGTGCACCTGCAGGTGCCCCGCTCCCAAGAGATACTGCGCATGCGACTTTGCCAACTTGCTCATACATAGATGATACCGTCATCGCAGCAGGGGACTTTCAACTTGATATCGACGAGACTTAAACGTCGGCGCCCAATAGTAGTAACTAGATGACCCCTCAGGTTGACGCAACCACTGCACTGGCAGTAGGCTTAAGTAAGGTGATATGTTAAGAAGTAATTATAAAGGCGCTCTATGGGTCAACATATAAACTGATATTATGCAGCAAGAACTTACGCCCACTCACTGCTCGTAGCAAAGGGGCAGTGTTAAGCGTACTAGTATTGCAGCACTGCAGCCCTGTGTCAATTACCCCAGCAATTGATACCGCATATAAACCCTCTGCCTTTCCTACATGAAAACATGCGCAACTTTCCAAAGTAATCCCTGTGGTGACACTTGTTCTCCACTTTCTTCAACGAAAAAAAATGCTCCAAGTTAGTATAGGAATCTTCAGAGTTGAGGCAGGAGGAATCGTCGCCCTAGCCGACCTAACCACCATTGCCTCAAGATGCGCAATTACTGGTGGTGCGACATGGCTCGATATTTTCGTACTCTGCCCTGGGATACATCTCCAACAACGTGCCGCTGATCTTGCGAACCAGGGAGAATTACCACCTACTGCGGCGATGACAACTGGCTATGTTTTTCGGACAGAAAATCAAGCGATGGTGGGATTCCTTCAGCGAACGGGTCAAGCGGGACATTTGAGCGACGCGCATGTCACCATGGCAAAACACGAGGGGAGGCAAAACCCATTCTCGGCAATGTCAACAATAGGGGTATTTTCATCACTGCTTTACCTTGCGGCAGTATTTTTAACAATAATTACGATCATCATAATGGCTGCGTTATTCCGAGAGTGGTGGACTGTGGGAATTCTTCTAATTTTGTGTTTGGCTCGCGCGATGAATACATTTGTGATTCGACAACGGATGGCTGCGTCCTGGAAGGGTGCGGCTGAGCCAGGGGTTTACGGCGATTTGATTATTCTACTCTCCCAGGATCGTTGGGTGCGCCTGCGTGGGTTGGTCGATGACCTCAAGGCTGTCACTTCAGGTCAATGGTTGCAAGATATGACACCGGTGCAATCCTTCATTGCAGCTGCGGCGACTCTTTTGGTTTATGGCACTGCGGCTTTGAGTTCGAACGCAAGTGTATTTGGAAACATAGTGCTCATGGGCTTGTTGTTTACTGAGACAGCACTGCTGGCTTTTAGCAACCAGCTGGCGAAGGGATTATTGTTACATGACAGGGTGGTACGGATTGAGGGCGAGCCAAGGAAATATAATAGGAGGTTAGAAATGGCAAAGGAGTTGATCAACGAGACTGGGCGGGACGACTGGGCGGTAGGCCTCGGTATGATCCTGCCGTCAGAGGCGAAAGGGGTGGTTAGCAGGGAAACCGGAGCATTCTTAGAGAAGGAGGATCCAGTTGGGAAACCCGTTCTTTTGTGAATATCATTAAATCAACAGCCTACAGCCCCCGTACTGCTCTACCGGCATACCCGGAGATCACAACAATCAGTTGGCACAACATATTTGTCGCCATCCGCCACATCAGTAATTGCACCATCGGACCTTGAAAGCAGATACGTTTTGGTTTTGATTCCATTATTATACTGTTCTAATGTTTGTACTTGTTTTGGGATCGCCTTGCAGCGCGACATTATTTCTACTTTATTTCTATTTACAGTTTCAGGTTGGTGATTGTCTCATGTTTTTGGTCCCAGAAGACGACCTGGCGTGTGTGCATAATAAGTATGGGTATATAGGTGTATTATCAATATCAGCAAAGCAGGACGTTGGATTTTGCAACCTGTGCAGTAGTCTCGGGAACCACTGTGTTATATATACCTATCAATTGGAAAATAACGCTGCCTTGTCGAATATACCGCCCCCGAAACTGGTTTACCATCAACCCAGAGAGCCTCGCCGCATCTGAGAGTCTGGATAGTGCTTCTGGCAGCTCTATGAAAGCTACTCTTTAGTGCTTTCAATATTACAGCTTCCATAAACAAATGTCCTACTAATCTTACTAGAAATGATCATTTTGCTCACCCAACTAGAGGTAATACCACTTAGGTCTGGTTTATAGAACAAACTATTAATGTTACTCTAATTCTACATACAGAATATTACTTAAATATTACTTTAAAGTGGCGTCCGAATTGTGTATAATACTATTACCCCCTGGTCCAGACCATACTGTATATATTTTTATTGGCAATCGTGCTGGCAGCCTTTTTTACTTACTATAGTCATGTTACCAGAACCTATCCTTGAATACGAGTACTGATCTCCAAAAAAAAAGTACCCAAGCCTCTCTAGCCACATACCGAGAGTACGCTCTTACACTTGCGTAAGTCATAAGATTACTAATTGTAAGCAGTCTGGTTGCAGTACCTTCGACCGAAGGTGTAATCTGTTTGCCTTGCTACTGTCACTATTCTGTCCTCCTCCACCTCGCAGAAAGTAACAATCCAAAATTGGGATACCTCTTTGGTTCGAGTAATCACTGAAAGACTACTGTGGTAAGCTTCATATTTGCCCCTGAAACATACCGAGGATATACACCTAATGGCCTGTGCCCGTAACCTGAGCGTAGCGGTGAGAGATACAACCACTGGCCCCCCCACTGGCTGGCCAGACAACCCAACCCCATCCTAAGCAATATGGACAGCAAAGGGCCGCTTCCCAGCATGCCAGCAATGCCCTGTGGTGTTTGTTCCCGTTCGTTCGGTGAGGAGTCGGCGTTGCAGCAGCATCAACGCGCACTGGGACATTGTTACTGCTTCGAGTGTGAACACGGGTTCGAATCCGAACTAGACTATGAACAACACAATACTACTACGCATGGTATTTCTTGCACTATGGCTTCTTGCCCTGCGGATTCTTGCACCGAGCAATTCTCTTCTCAGAACACCCTAATGATACATCAAAGAACACTGGGACACTGCTACTGCAGTAAATGCAACAGAACTTTCAGCGCCGAAGCTGACCTGTCTCAACATCTACTTGCATCACCTACCCACCAAGACAAAAAGACCGTATATCAGTGCACCTCTTGCAGCACAACCTTCGAGTCAAAAAGTGCCCTTACTGTCCATTTGGCATCTCCAATTCATTCGACCCAGGATCCTGTCAGGTGTCCGGTTTGCGAGAAGTCGTTTAACCGGCACTCAGCGATGATCCAGCATCTCGGGGATGGGACTTGTGAGCTGTCCAGGTCAGAACGTCGCAGGGCCTATGCCGCGCAGCAGGCATTACAGTCTGGGGCCCCACCAGTAAAGATAGTATGTGCACAAGCAGCTAGTACTATGGCAAGCTCCTCCACACCATCCTTCACACCCTCCTCAGACCCTGCTCCTGTCATAAAGAAAGCTTCTGTCATAAAGAAACGGAGCATCATTGTGCTAGAGCAGCTGGCAAAAGCACGTGCACAGCTCGAGCTTGAAGCACTCAGTAAGAGCTTTGCTCGACTATCTACAAGTAGTGGGATATCCGAAGGTGGAGCTTACGAAATCGATACTGTCAACAAGACCACAGGCGCAGTTGGCGCAGTTGGCGTACCTGTTCAAGCAGCCCACGTAGTTGATGTACCTGTTCAAGCAGCCCCCATGGAGGATACCTCTCGTTTGCCAATGACGAAGGGTGGGTCATCCAGGCCTCCAACGATCATCACCGAGAAACCGACAACTCCAAATTTATCTTCTGCAGAATCCGACACTCGCATTTCAGGCTCTCCAGTTTTTGCGCAGGCCTCCTCCAGCTCTAAAACCCAAAAGAGCAGTTATCCAGGACCAACTGCAAAGATTTCAATCATCTTACCTTCAGTCCGAAAGCCGAATGCAGCAAACAAGGCCATGACAGTAAAAGCATCGTTAAAATGGGTTGCTAGACTCCCACCAAAGTATGAGGCTCGACTTTTCGTTTTGTAGCCCTGCCAACTCATACGATTCAGTCATTTCTTCCAATATCACTTGGCTCTATTTTTGCTTTTCGGCTGTGTTAGTGTCACTGATTTTTTGCCGTAAAGGAGTATGTGGTCCCTCTGAAGAATGAGATAGTAGTCATGCAGGTATATGCATTTTTTTCTTATTGCTCGAATTGGTGTATTTCATACGGTTTCTACGATAGGATGCATATCATACTTCATCAATCTATTTTGCCCCCCCTAAAGTGGTGATGGGCATAATGTCGATGGTGAAAAACAAAAGGGTTTTTTGTTACCTACATAGACTGCCCCTCAGTAGGGCCTCCATCGATATCCCACGTCGGCATCACATTACTGCTTCTCTTGCTGTATTATCTTGTACATGTGCGACCAACTGGTACATACATCTCTATTCCTCGCACGAGTTAAAATTTAAAAAAAAAAAAAAAAAAAAAAGGGTAGCTCAACCCTTCATGTCTCATCGATATAGTGACTAAACCAGATCCAACGGCCATGAGATACACATTTCTCGGTTAAAACAATTCTTCTACAGCTAGACCGCTCATTCTCGGCCTTCGTGCCCATGCCTTTGGTTACATATAATTCATGCAGGCAGACCTCACGATTGTTATTAATATTCCAGATATTTGATTGACGTGCAGAGCCGACATTTGCCGAGGTGCAGTTTCTCTACAGCCAATCACCACTCGCAAATTGTGGTACCAAACCAAAATTCTTTTGTTTCTTTACCCACGCCAGACGGCATCGCTACCTCATCCGCGGCCATCAATTGCGTCTGCGTAGGTTCTCGCCGGCGCTGCAGCTAGCACGGCGGGCTGCCGTAGCGAAACTCTACCGCCCGGCTATCCCCCCGACGTACCCCGAAGTACCCCGACGAACTCCGACGTACTCCGACGTATCCCAACGTTTCCCACCACGCACTCGGCCCTCGATAGTCCTCCCCGTACGCCCATACCTGCAGCGTCTTTGCCGTGCGAGTCAGCTCTACGGCCATCTCGGTCGATCGACGCACTCCCCCCGGGACCGGGGTTCGGCAGCAGAACATACAGCAGTCGGTAGAGGCTGGGAGGCACCGGTGCCCTGCGAACGGAGGTGAGGTGCCTGCACGGAACACCCCACATCACCTGTGACTGGTTCTTTCATATTAGGGATCCTGTTTTCGTTTCCGCTAGGGCTCAAAGGGAGATGTACTCCGAGGTTTCTCCCGGAGGTGGTGGGGGGGGTTTGGGTGCGGCTATTGCAATGAACCATCCCAGCACCCCAAGGCCAGTGGGCACATACTTCCCATCCGTGGTGCCGAATCCACCACCCCTAGGACATGCTCTTCCCCTGCCTGGACCATTTAGCCATCACCATCATCATCACCAGCTACAACAGCATCAGCATCCGCCGGCATACACCCCGCATGAGATACACCCTCCACTTGCTTATCAGGCACAGGCCTATGCATATGATGTTCATCCCACTCCAACAACCATGAATACCCCCGCATTGAGAGGTCCCCACTTCAAACGTTCATATCAAGCATGCATGCCGTGTCGATCTCGCAAGGTGAAGTGTGATCTCGGCAATCCCGATGCTCCGAACGCACCCCCATGTGCAAGATGCAGACGAGAGGGCAAGGAATGTGTCTTCAGTGGACCTAGGGCGAGCACAAAGAGGAGGCAGGATATAGGAGGAGACGGGACAAGAGGCAATGAAGGGACTGGCATTGGTCAGAGCCAGAGTTCATCTGACATAGAAGATGGTGAAGCATATGATGAGAGTGGGGGTGGATGTGGAAGTGCTGGAGCCGGAGGAAGGGCAACGAAACGGAAAAAGGGAAATAATTCGTACCCGCTGCGGAGGTGGGATGAACAAACTGCTACCTATCGGAGGCTGGAGCTGGTTGGCACAAGTGTATCACCCGGATTGCAAGAAGTACAGAATAGACGGATATCAACTTGGTCTGGTGACGAACCGCTTTTTGTACAACGAGGGAAAGCAAGAGAGGGCGATCAGGATGGCTCTAGAGATCATGCCTACAGGTCACCACCAGCTGGTCGGGGCCGTGGGTCGCCAGGATATCATTGGCGGAAGAGTGGCAGACTAGATGACGAATATGATCATGATAATCATACCCGTGATGAGCCGGAGGAGGAAGAGGGTGAGGAAGACATTCTAGTGACGACAAAAATGCACAGTACGCATGATGCCCTGAATTTACTATTCCAAGCTGCCGAACGGGCTAGTAGGATAAGTCAAGCGGATCCATCCGAGGATGATGGAGATGGAAACCTGGGATCGGACTCTGAGGGTGAAGGGCCCGATCAAGAGGGAGGCATAGAGCGGACGGAGGAACGAGAGCGTGGCACAGATGACCCGGAGCCAGGCGGGACTCAATTTGGCGGTATTGGTGGTGGAGACACACGATCCCCGGAAGAAAGAATAGGACAGGCAAGTGATTCTGAATTGTGGAGAAAATTTAAATCCCTGCTGACCCATCAGAAGCGGAAAACCTCCGATAGCCACAATCATTCAACCCACCGACTGACATCACACCAGACCAAGTTTGGGAACACCGACTCACAATCCTATCGTTCCACGGAATCTTTTGGACCGTCCCCACCCACAAATCTGTCCGGTCCTATCCCTGCCCCACTGAACCTTCCTATGGCATGTGAAACCCCATGGCTCTTTGAGGTGCAACCTTCTCTTTCACCCAACCCGGCGGAAGAATCCCTCTCTCGAGCCCTAGAAGTATGGCAGACCTTCAAATTTTGCCAACTTAAGTGGGTGACGCCATTGGAAGCTTTTACATATGTAAACTATTTTCACACACACCTACTCCCACTGTCGCCGATTCTGTCGGGTCATTTTGCTCTCCCGAGTGCACAACACGATTTACTTACAAATGAACCCTTACTCGCAATCACGATATTAACCATTGCTGCGAGATACTGCCCGCTTGGAGGAGCAGCTAGTAGAGGCGTTTATTTGCATGGCAAACTCTGGCAATTTACTCAAGGGCTAGTGGGGAGGGTGATCTGGGGACAAGACCGGGGAACTGGAAGAATACGGGGGAAGGAAACAAAGGGGTTGCGGGGGCTAGGCACAGTTGAGGCGTTGGTATTATGGACGGAGTGGCATCCCCGGGGAATACATTTTCCTCCGATGGAAGTTTTGGGGGAGGAGGAGTTGATGGGCGGCATGGGCATGGGGATGGGGCTTACTGGGTATGGGGAAGGCCTCAAGGAGGGCAGGGGGTGGGATGTGAGCTTGGTCGTCCCAATGGCAGAAAGGGGCTCGGATGAGGATGGTAATAATGAGATGCGTGACGGAGAAGAGAAGGAGGTCAAGGGTAGGCTCCCATCACTTTTGCCTTACTACTTTGCTAATTTTGGGATATAGTGGATCGGTGGCTTGAGGAGGTCGTTGAACCTACCCGACGATCAGATCGACTATCTTGGTAAGCAGCTTCTCAGATGTCATAAGCTTTTCTTAACATACTGACCTCAACTATAGGATGCTTCTCGGAACCGCTCTAAATCTTGCCCACGAACTCGGCATCTTCGACACCTCTTCTGCCGACGACCTTGCATCCACCCCTGCCGACCCATCAGTTGACATCGAAACCCCCCGCCGCATCTTCCGTCTACGAAAACTCTGCTACATTTACCTCCACTCCCTCTCCACTCGACTGAACTGGTCTTCCCCGCTTGACAATAACCGTAAACTGCTAAACATAATCACAAACCACACCGAGACTGCTTACACTCCTGGGCAAGTAGTGCTTACCAAGTATGAGCAAAAGTGGCACAAGATTATGGCGCTATATCTAGACCTCACCGTGCTCGTTAGGAATGCAACGGAGATGTTGTTTCCTAGTAAGCAGTTTACGAAAGAAATTGTGCGGACGGGGAGGTATGTTGGGTTGGTGGAGCATTTTGGTCAGGTCTTGTCTGCCTGGGAGAGGGGAAGTGAAGGGTTAAATAGCCATAAGGGCATTCAGGGTGGTGATGTGGAGGAGTTGGAGGAAGAAGGGGTGCTGATTCCGAAGCCGTTTTGGAAAGTGTTGAGAATAGAGTATTGCTATGCCAGAATTTTTGTGTACTGTATCTCCTTGGAGGCAGTAGGCGAGAGACGAAAGTGGCAGCAAATGCAGGAGAGGGAGAAGGGAAAAGAAAAGGGGAAGGAGAAACACATGGGAGAAGCGGTCAAAGGGAAAGGTCCGTTGCGGGGTGCCGCCCCTGGGATGTTGAGAGATAGTTTTCTCAGTGGTGCATTTGGTGAGGAGGATGTGGATTGGGATTTTATCCAAATGGCATTCAGCTCCGGGCTTGAGATTCTTAGCATTGTCACCACCAATGGAGAAGTAGCGACAAGCGGCGCGGGCCAGACGAACCCTACCGCACCACCGGCTGTCCCTTGGCTCCGGTTCGCTCCTGTACGCGTGTTTGTGCGCATCATCTTTGCCGCTATCTTCTTGCTCAAAGCTACAGCATTGCTTCTCAGTCTGGGTCCTGGAACTGCACCGCTGTCTACACGCACTGCAATTCAAACACAGAGCGAGAAGTGTTTACATTTGTTGAGTCGCACGATAGAAGTACTAAAGATCTGTGCAGTGGATGATGTCCATCTAGCTAACACCTTTGCGGAATTACTGGGAATGCATATCGAGGTTTTGAAGTGGAGGGTATATCCTCGCGGAGGCGGTAGAGGAGCGCATGGTGCCCACGCAAGGGGAGGTCGAGGCGGGGGAGTAGGGCGAGGAGGTGGGGCAGTGGGCGTAACTGCCAGAGGTGTATCTTCTGTAGTGGACCACACAACACCGGCACCTTCTGGAGCTTACCCTACCACAACCCTAAAGCTAGAGGTTGAGAAAGAAATTGAAGTCGACTCCCCAGACACACCTCCGGGTATGCACGGCGATGACTACCACGAGGACCCCCGCCCCAGTGAGGCCTCAACAACCGCAAACAACATCCCCCTTGAACCCGCCAACCTCGAAAATGGCAGCACCCACAAATACAACCCTGTCAACAACCCCACCACCTACCCCACCACCTTCTCCATGATCCCAGGCAGCACCTGTATCCCATCAACATCCTCCAACTTCTTCTCCCAACTCCGCGCCTCTGCAATCGCTTCTACTGCCACCCTAGCTGGGCAAACCCCAGCTCACATCTCCCCCTTCCCCACAGCCCCCGCGAACTCAATGTGGGCATTCACCACAAGGAATCCCCCTCTGGATTTTACCGGCACCCCGAGCACCTCTTCTCTCCCAGCCGATTCAATACATTCGACTTCACTAGCCGACGTCGGTCAGCAGCAGCCTAGCGAGGCTGAGTGGGATTTCCCCGAGATGTGTCTTGATGGAGTATTTGGTATGGGTGGTGGTAATTCTGCCACTGCAATGGGCGAGGAAGGCGAGATCCAAAATGTAGCTGGTGGAACGGTAGATGGCGTGGCCGATTTAGGCGTATATGGGATCCCTGGGGGAATGGGTGAGGAGGATGTAGTCATGGATTTTCTGTGGGATTATTCGATGGGGGGTGGGGGTTTGTCGTAGTTTGACCTCCTGGCTTCTTGACATTTTCAACACAGTCACTCTTGGTTTGAGAAATTGTAGTTTATGTTTCTTTCCTTCTCTTTTTTTTTTCAATTTTGGTTGGTTTTTTTTTTTTGGTGGGGGACAAACTAGTGGTTTGTTTATTATTTTCTTTTTTTCGTGGGTGAGCTTTCTCTCTCTTGGGGGTTATTGCTAGGGTTACACGACTCTGTTTTTAATATTTTTTTTTTTTTTTTCTTTCCACATGTCACCTTATGAATGCTGGTGCTGCTGGTGCTTGTGCAATATTCCATTTGGCTAATTTTTTTTTCTGACTTACCTTTCTTTTCAGGGGGAGTTTTTGGGCTGGATAGAACAAAACTTGACATAGTACTCTACGATAGATGGTGATTGTGTATGAGTAACAGAAAGTAAAGTGTGAGAGAGTTATCTTGATGATGACGATAATCATGATGATGAGAATAGAACAGAACAGAATAGAATTAGGATAGGATAGGATAGAAATGATGAAGGTGAATTTTTTTTTTTTCTTATGTTATACAATATAAATACAATTAGCCATTAGCTAAGACAGGTGAATAAACGAAGGAATATTTAAAACGCCGTATGTGCGTATGCATGCATTCGACTAATTATCCATCCATCAGCTATAAGACTCTGTTCTCACTCCAACCTCTCCCCCGCCTCCTCCCCCGCCTCCACCTCCCTCTTCAACACCTCCCGCACCATACCCCCACAAGCCTTCGCATATGGGTTCGTCCTCACAGACATTTTCCTCCCAATCTCACTCCCATACTTCCCCGCTAGCTCAAACGCCCTCGACGCCTTCTCCTCCCAATGTCCGGCTGCTGCAGCTCCGCCGGAAAGACCCTGGTCGGAGGAGGTGCAGGCGGAGCAGGATTTGCTGTAGAGAAGGTAGAGAGTTGCGAGGTGGGTGTAGGTTGTGCGGAGGAGGGTGGCAGTAGCTGTGGATATTGGGGCACTTGGGGACACGGGGGTGGAGAGGGTCAGGGAGGTTTGGAGGTCGTCTTCGATGAGGGAGCAGGCGGGGTTTGTGGGTAGGAAGGAGGTGGAGGTACATTGAGATTGGAGCAGGATAAGTCTTCGGAGCTGGGCTCGGTTTGTATATGCTGATGCATAGTTTGGGAAATCTTTGATTAAATTGTCGAGGGTTTCGAGTGCGCTGTTGAAACTGCGGAGAGGGTGGTCCTCGTCGGTGGTATGGGTTTGGGTTTCTTCGGCAGGTTGTTTGATGGCTTGTTCTGCCTCGAGAATGGCATGGCTTTCTCGCTGTTTGAGCTGCGGGAGGATATCTTCGGGGATGTGTGGGTCGGGAGGGAGTGTGGGGTCGATGCGGACTGTGGGGTTGCTGGTGGACGAGGAGCCGGAGGAGGGGAGGGCGGATTCGGAGTCCGAGAAGAGGAGAGAGAGGATGTTTGTGTCGTGGGTAGTTAGAGCGTGGGGTTCTTTTGGGGGGAGGCCCAGGGGGGTGGAGGAGGGTTGGATTGGTGGCGGGGTTGGGGGGTGGATGTCAGTGTCAGTAGACATATGGTTTGTTCAAGTGGGCTCGAGTACAGGTGGTCGTTATATGTCGTACAATGTCGGTTATATATCTCAATAAGGCTATTCCCGTCCACGTTCCTCGAAACGTTTAACGTTACATCCCATCCGCAAATAATATAACCCCCATAGCCCACCCCATCCCACCAGCTTGCTTCTGTCGCTCCCCCTCCGCACGCAGCCGCACCAGCGTCGAAATGACGCTACAGGTTTGTTGATCGTAGCCGGTGGTAGCCGAGGCCCGTCGATGAGAACTCGAATATCTCAAGTAGAGTCTGCCATGTACATAAAATACTGCGTTTTTTTTAATTTTATTTTTATTTTATGGATTCTAGGCTCATTTACATTTACATGGTGATTTTTAAGCTAATTTGCTCGCTCAATTCCAGGCTCATGTGCACACTGATTTCTAGGTCAATTTGCACCGTGGATTTGAGGCTGATTTGCATACTGATTTCTTGATCGATTTGTACAGTAGATTCCAGGCTGATTTGCATGCTGATGTCTAGGTCGATTTGCACGGTGGATTCGAGGCTGATTTGCACGCTGATTTGTAGGTCGATTTGCCAGTGGATTCTAGGCTCATTTGCATGCTGATTTCTAGGTCGATATGCACGGTGGATTCCAGACTGATTTGCACGGTGATATGGCACTGATTTGGGCAATGATTTTGGTTTGCTGTGTATTTAGCTAGCTAGTTTTAGAGATATTATCAAAATCAATTACATTTTTGGAAATGCATAGAATGCAGGTATTAAGCGCGATCGCAGGGCCGCGCCTATACAACGACTATTTGCATCAGATAGTGAACTTAAACTTAGTGAGATTTTGCATGTATACAGGAAGAACAATACTTCATGTGCATATAATATAATAGGTGCATGTCATGAAATATGGATTTAAATTAGCTGCATAGTGTAAGTATCATAAGATAGGTGTACATTAGGAAATATAGATTAAAATTAGTTGTGTAGGGAAAGTATTATAAAATAATTGTACGTCAGGAATTATTAATCAAATGATTTGTATCAGGACGGAGTGCATAGCTATAGTTGGCTTCTGAATCTCGAGTTTTGCAAAAGAGCGTCATAGTGCTTCCAAAGTACCTAACACAAACCTTTTTTTTGCTGATGATAGCAATGCCCCCCTCCTCACTCCCTCTCTATGTATCTGTACCTAACTTTCTTCTTAACCTCGCATTGCGTTATCCAAACACACATGCGACCTAATAATGCATACAGTGCCCCTGTATTGCGGGGCCACTGACCTAGAACAAGACCCAGAGGGATATCTACCATATCATACATAGAGAAGGCTTTTGGGGGAAGAAATATTGCACTTATGGTGCTCTACCAACTGAGCTAGCTAGGTGACAGAATGTAGGGTTGCTAGTATTCAGGGATTTATTCCCAGGTTTACTGTATAATCGTTGGTTATTTTTAGCCAGAGGAATATTTTGTTTCTTGCATGGCGTGCAGCAGGATGTTTTAATTCAACTTACCTCCCTCCCCCTCACAAGCTCACCTCCTCGCCTATTCCCCTTTCCATCTTCCATGCTGACTGAACGCTCTGAAGTTCCGAGCTTTCGCTAAACTTCCGGCGATCTATCTGCATACGTACCATTCTAGGCACGGGATCATATCACGACTGGCCAGTCTTCTCGAACGTCAAACCGGGAATTCGAGGGGAGCCTGTTTTTAGGGGAGGGGCTACTGTACTTGCGGTGCTCTACCAACTGAGCTAGCTGGGCATTGATGTTTGAAAAAAGTGAAATGTCACATATTAAGCAGCTACACAACGACCATCCAACATCACAAGCATGCCGCGAACGTCAGAAGAACTCAAGTCTGCAAAAATATCGATGTAGGTACTTGAGATTGCAGCATGTTCGTATTTACTTAAGGTGCTATAGATTCCGTATGCAGAATAACAGATGCCTTGGGACGTGATCCCCATATCTCCTCCAAACGCCAGAAGAAAGGGGCATCTCCGCTCCAATATCTCATTAATAGACTCCTCATTCTCCTCTGACTTGATTCCCACCACTTGCATTGCTTTCGGACGCACAGGACGCAAATAATTTTCTTGCTGATGTACTACTTGGTCTGCTATTATCCTAGTGACTTCTTCTATATTATGGAGTATAAAATCTTCAAAAAAGGAAGGAATATAATAATTAATATCAGGATTTGGAGGAACTGATTAGCTTACACGAGTATGTTGGGCTGTCTACATATACTTTTGTATTGCAGCTCCTACTATTGCTACTTCTACTGATACCTGTTATACAGTATCTCCATGACTCTCCATGACGACGCGTCATGTCATTGTCGCGTCGCTCGAACACACTAACAAAGCAACAAACAAACTAACAAACAAATACATCCCCAGCATTCACCTAACGGAGCGCTCTATCCCTCCCCGCCTCTGGCTTGCACTGCTACTGCTGCCTCTCCATATGTCATACGGGCTCGGCATCTCGAACGTACATCATCGATGCCGGTGGTTGCTCCCAGCTCCAAGTACCAGTGTCCAACAACCACAATGTCGGAATCAAATCGGCAAACTAGGACCACATCAAATACTGTTACTACGACTGAAATTCCCCCCAGGATCTGCAACGATATTAATGCTTCTCACCTAACTCTTCCCCTTCGGCATCCAAGAACACTTTCGCCCCCTGAGGAGGAAGAAATATGGACTCAGAAAGCTCGCGAATTACAGCATCACTCTCCGCCGACCTCCGTAGAAGGTCCCAACAATTATTGCGGAGCTGCAGCATATAGCCCAGCACCGTCAATTCCCCGACAACAACCAACTCCCTCCATCCAACAACTGAATCCGGTCTCACTATTCCTTAACCCCCCTAGTACAATCTACGAACTTACTCCAACGCTCCTGTCTAGTCTCTCCCATGCTCTCACCTACTCCCCCGAGTTCCACCGCACCCACCGGCTCAGGCACCACTGTATATACATTGCTGTCACGCCTCTAGAATTCGACACCTTGATGACTCGCTATAAATGGCTTCTTTCCAAAGAATACTATGCTCTGTGGGAATATTCCGGCTCATCCAGCACCTTCATTATCAAATGCATGCCAACTCCCATCCACTAAACTATTGCAAACTTCGCTGTTGATGCCGTGCATGAAGCTATCCGCACCCATACCGGCATCTCTGCGTTTTCTATTGGTGTCAATGTCTGTGCAAATAGTGAGATTGACATGGACGAGGATGCAAGTCGCAGGATTCCCGATATTAGTCTTAAAGTCCGGCTGCACCCCAACATGCCGGTGAGATATTTTACAGGAATTGTGTGGGAGATCGGATTTGCACAGACATTGAAGAGCCTGAGAGATCGAGCTAGAATGTGGTTCACCCAGACACACGATACGGTTCAAGTACATATGGTGATTGTGGTACACGTATCTGAGCACGACCTGCCGGAGATGTATTATGATGAGGAAGGGAATGAATTAATGTCAAGAGCAAAGGCAGTGAACACGAAGTTGAAGTGGCCAAGCGGCTGGTTTAAGGGAAGAGGAATATTGAGGAAGTCCGACAGAGGCGATCACGTGGGAAGAGCCATAGCCAAATTAAACAAGAGCTGAAAAAAAAGATTAGGGAAAAGCTATTGTTGGAGGATGATGAAGGACGGGGAAGGTTAGTCCCGTTGTTGATGGAGCCTCTGGGGGGGGACCTCTTTGTGTATCGCAAGAAACCGGAAGCAGACTTGGTTGGAGTGGATACGAATGAGAAACATTTCGGTGATGATCGCGGAATTCACCCAGATGATGACAGCGATGCAGATGAAACCCGCGTTCAAGATTCTGAGTTCGAGGCTGCAGCCCAGGAGGCAAGTGATCTTGAAGACACCTCGAGCGACCAGTCATCCGTCTTGCTCTCTGAATCTGAATCCAATGATGACCGGGAGGCAGGTGATCTTGAAGACACCTCGAGCGACCAGTCATCGGTCTTACTCTCTGAATCTGAATCCAATGACGACAACGAAGCAGAAGCAGATTTGGAAGCGGGGCTCCACCGAGTATACTCCGTTTCACTCATGCGAAACAGCCTTATCCCCCCTAGCCTTGGCTCTCATGCCTTCGAAATCACTCTCGCAGAACTTTACGGATCCGTGCCATACCCCAACAACAACAGCCTGAGCAACAGCAACCTGTCCAACGTTGGGACAAATGCACATGACTTCCCTGATGAACTTACTAACCGCATGCCACCTACAATGCGCACGCATGCCCACAAAACAATTGCTTTCCCGGTCCAAGCTCTTGCTGAGGCATGCCTACTTCAAGGAGGGGAAATGCGTAAGCGCAGAGCAGTGGATAGGGCACAAGGTATTGTGAGCCATGCATGGATGGAGGTGGAGCAAGAGCTGGTAAATTCGACGCAACAAGGCAGCGAGGGTGAAGGCGACAGCAGAGAGAGGTGCCAGAAGGGAACGGCGCAGGAAGCTTCATGAGGTGGATGATGACGAGGAGGTTGAGAATGAGGATGGTGAGATGATCCAAGCGGTAGGGGATGAAGAAAGATTATCAGGGTAAAACGAGTGAAACGAGGAGCAGGCAATAACGAGACATCATGATCGCGGCTTTTGAGTGAATAGCTTCAAGGGGAGTATTTGTATCGAGGGCATCATCAGGTTTGCTGTGGTATTCTGTGGGCACGTTATACCTTTCAATTACTGACAATTATCTCGGCGTAGAAACCACTCCAGTAGAGGACCGGAAGGAGTTGCATCACCTACCTCGTTCATCAGCAGAAAAAAATCTGCGTCACACCTTTTTTGATGCGTCAGGTGCATCACCAAATTCTTGAGTTATCGTCCTGTGCGCCCCATGCACAGGACGCAAATATTTTTCTTGCTGATAATACCACAGCGACAACTCCAATACCACACGTTATAGCTAGTTACTGTATCTAATAAAATAAAGAACAAAGGGCAAGGATCTTAACCACATGAAGGGGATAAGCGCAGGTGATTAAATATCGGATAGTTATGAGGAGTCCGACATGTGCGTGAGTAGTTTTGTGGAATATGTCGCTGGAGTCAATGCTGATAGTTTGAATGTGAGTTTGAAGGTGCAATACAATTATGTTGAGGATTTAATAAACTGATTTTGATGTTGTCATCGACCTGTTTATTAGCTCGAAGTCGCCAGTCATATGATGCATTGTCTCGAGCGATATCCTTAGAAATGGAATTTTTCATTTACTAACCAATCCTCAAGGTTGGCTTTTAAAGCATCGAACGACATATATAACTACCATAGTTCTGGTATAGGTAAGAGGTTCTATAAGCTAACCGAATTGTGATCTCATACCATAGTGTTTGGGAAAGTTTAACAGTCACGGTTATTACTCGCCGTGCTCTATACCACTTGCGATTTATCACCTCCATGATATTTAATTACTTTTGCTCTATCCCTTTGTTCTTGGTTTAATTAAATAGGCTGCTATAAAATAACCCAAATATTGGAATTTGGTATTTACTACATGCAGATATGAGAGTGTCGCAACAGCCCGGTCCATACCGGAATCCCGGAACGGCCCAGAACATATACATGTAAGTAGAGAGTACCGATATTATTGGCTTCTAAATTGGGCTTTTTATCTTGAATAACTAAGGAAGAAATAATATACTGGATTATAAATCTAATGATAGGTTAATCAGGCTCAATGGTCTAGTCGTATGCAGACTTTGTGTCCATTACTGCTTTCGTCTTTAACATCCCTCCTGATTTCTTCGCCGGTAACTACCTACCGGCAGACGGTAAAACTGGATTTCTTGGTTCTTTTGCCCAGCCCCACATCGTGACGGTACAACCGGTACGGTACTACTCATACTTGGCTGGGACTTGTACCAACCGGACTCATCATCTCGGACAGTGCACTAACTACCGGCAGGGTAGCCAAGGGCTTGTGCCAACTAGACTTAAGTAGCCTCCACTTTCGATTCTTTCTGTTAGGACCTGTGCCGGCAGGCTGAACTGGTCAGCTAACATGTGGGTAAAAAGGGGCTTGGTAAATTTGAAATCATGAGACACTTTCGCGATCCAACGAATACGAAATGAAATTTCAGCGTCACATGCTTGTGCCAACCAGACTAGGTAGCTACCATTTCTGTACGACCTGTACCGGCAGATTGCTAACCATGTGGGTAAAAATGGGGCTTGGTAGGGACGGAGATGTATGCTGAAATTGGTAACTCATAATTTGCCGATCTCCACATCCTACGAAATCATGAGACACCTTCGATGCCAACGAGAAATGAAATTTCAGCGTAAAATGGGGCTTGGTAGGGACGAAGATGTACGCTGAAATTGGTAACTCCTAATTTGCCGATCTCCACATCCCTATGAAATCATGAGACACTTTCGATGATTCGCCGATCCAACGAATACGAAATGAAATTTCAGCGTCACATGCTTCCCATTTGTGCCTCATGCCCACAGGTCGTACAGAAATGATCGAAAGAGGTAGTTACCAGTTGTAAGCGAGCGCATATCCAGGCTGTTTTAGGGGCATTAGCCAGGCTCATGCGGACTAGGTTATGTAGGCTGATAGAGATTATCCAGGCTCACGTGGACGGGGTTATTAACCGTCTGTTGCTAGTTTTATTGGGAACTTGGTTGGATAAGTGTCTCGGCAGACAATTATATTTGAAACCAACGGATTGACTATTCCTTCAATCTCCCAACAATCTTGGCATTCGTTATAAAATTAATATGTTAAAAACTTTTGTCCCATTTTTTCCCGCACTAGCCAACATTTTCTTTACCATTACCCTCACACAGCAGATATCTGTCCTATAGATTTAAAGGCTGCAAGAAAGGAAGGCAGTTGTCTTTTCACAGCCAGATCCACAACCTCCACTTTACAACCCGTTTCCTCCAACATCAATTGCAGCCAGATCTCCTCACACGAGCTACCATGTGTACCCGATTCACTCACATTTACGCCTGCTGCCACTACACTCAATCCATCATATATTGTGCAAGCTCGCGAACACTATACGGGGATTGCCAGATCAAAGAAAGGGAACATGAGCACGGGTACTCTTGCGACGACTGTGATGAAGAGGAACAAGCTGAAGCTGAAGAAGAAGAGAAGAACAACACTGAATAATCTAAGAAGACCGAGGAGGGTAAAGAGAAACAGTGGCATGGCGTTTTGGGAAGATCATGAAACTTGACGGGTACCACTTCCGGAAATTCTGTTTTTCTCTCACATTTTATTTTCTTTCGTATTTGATAAAATGCTTCATAAAGTGTACCAGATTCATTGAGTACAGAGAACATAACTTAACCTAAAGAAAAAAAATGGAAAATGAAATAATGTGAACCTTAGAGATATCCTTGCCTGGAAACAGTCTCCGTTAGAACTTGAGGAGCCCACAATTCTGCATAACTCTTCGTGCACGACAATTGTAAATAGCTGCCTTAAACGAAACGTCAGTCCCCTAAAAGGATGAAATGAAATAAGTAAACTCACTCATGTCCTAGAAAATCCACCTTGCCCTAAAGCCTGAGTCAAAGAATCAAGTTTATCACTAATACCCGACATCATGGCTTCAAGTTTCTTCAGCCGGTTGTTCATCAACTGCAATTCATTCAATTCCTTTTGTATTTGATCTAATTTATTACTTGCACTCTCCATGTGGTTGGCGAATGGAAAGACGACACCAGCTAGAATAGCTAATGACTCGGCGATAGAACTGGCACCCTCGAAAGCGTTTTGACGAGACTGGATTTCATCGGCAACAGTTGTTTGACTATCGGGGTAGATATGTTGATGGGGGAAAGAGCATACAGAGAATACGGAAAAAAAAACAGGAAATAACAGACACATAAATATAAAAGCAACAAAGTCGTTGGATGGTGAACAGGGATAGGGATGGGTAAGTTCACAGGGGTGTAAATGAGGGATAACGTACAGGATAGTAATTGTACCCCGTGATACCAAATTAATTGGTTAAGGGACCTGATTAGCACCCTAGTCAACATCCAACCCCACTCGCAACTCTCAATATTTTTATGACACCACACCAGTACAAAATATATATTGCTTACATTATAATGTATAAAGTTGCTTATTTTATAAAGTAAAATTATAAAGCAAGATTCGGGTACACGAAACTTACTTATAAAGTTAATTACATTATAAAGTTGCTTATTTTATATAGTAATTAAAATTATAAAGTAAGATTCGTGTACACGAAACTTAGCCACTGCCACACGCCACACTGTCCTCATTGGTACATGGATTTTTCTTCACTTCACGATTCATGAAGTCAACACATGAATAATGCTTCAATGTCTTCACGATTCGTGAAGCACTTGGCACATGAATTTTTCCTTCAATGTCTTCACGAGTAATACTGGTACCCCGTGATACCAAGTGACTATGTTCCTGCGTAGAAATATATTGCTTAATTTATAATGTTGATTACATTATAAAGTTGCTTATTTTATAAAGTAAGATTCGTGTACACGAAACTTAGCCACTGCCACACGCCACACTGTCCTCATTGGTACATGGATTTTTCTTCACTTCACGATTCATGAAGTCAACACATGAATAATGCTTCAATGTCTTCACGATTCGTGAAGCGCTTGGCACATGAATTTTTCCTTCAATGTCTTCACGAGTAATACTGGTACCCCGTGATACCAAGTGACTATGTTCCTGCGTAGAAATATATTGCTAGTAATACCGGTACCCCGTGATACCAAGTGACTATGTTCGTGCGTAGAAATATAGTGGTTACTTTATAATGTTGTTTACAATATGAAGTTGCTTATTTTATAAAGTAATTAAAATTATAAAGCAAGATTCGTGTACACGAAACTTAGCCACTGCCACACGCCACACTGTCCTAAGTCAACACATGTTGATGCGATGGGAATGAACTCTAACATCCAGACGTTGAGCTTATGTCAACCAACCACCGTCCAGACGGCTATTGTTGCCCCGATGGCGTCGGGATTGTATTGCGACGCAGCGCAGGCCCTAGTTGCGTCTGGATTGTAATGCATGCTTCAATGACTTCACGATTCGTGATGTCTTCACGAGTAATACCGGTACCCCGTAATACCAAGTGACTATGTTCGTGCGTAGAAATATATTGCTTACATTATAAGGTAGTTTACATTAATAAGTTGCTTATTTTATAAAGTAATCAAAATTATATAGCAAGATTCGTGTACACGAAACTTAGCCAATGCCACACGCCACACTATAGCTTGAATCATATAAATCTAACTAAGCTCTTCAATTGTCTTCACGATTCGTCAATGCTTCACGATTCGTGAAGTCAACGCATCACACGATTCGCTTGGCACATGGATTTTTCTTCAATGTCTTCACGATTCGTGAAGTCAACGCATGGATAGTGTCTTCAATTTTTTCTTCAATGTCTTCACATGGATAATGTCTTCAATGTCTTCACGATTCGTGAAGTCAACGCATGGATAGTGTCTTCAATATCTTCGTCTTCAATGCTTCACGATTCGTGAAGTCAACGCATCACACGATTCGCATGGATTTTTCTTCAATGTCTTCACAATTTGTGAAGTCAACGCATGGATAATGTCTTCAACTCACACGATTCGTGAAGCGCATGGCATTGGATTTTTCTTCATGTCTTCACGATTCGGGAAAACAAGAAGAGACAGAAGGGGATTTATCTCGAGGGGCAAGAGGAGTGACAGGAATAGTAGAATGATAAATAGAATCTTCAACATCTGATAATTGTTCATATGATGAAAATTCTCGATCTTTGAATTGCCTTCTCTTTTCCCTTCTCAAGATAAGTCCATCCAGTAGATTTAGGTGAGGTTTCTGGAGTCATTTCTGGAGGAGAGGTTGGAGATAGAAGGGGTGAAGCTGGAGGAGGTTGGTCTTCTGCTGCTAATGCTTGGAGATACCTCTGATCTGCCTGATAGATCTTGCAGACATAGGTGTAATGACTGCGTTCATCACAGTATGAACAGTGGTTGTTAGGAGGAGCTCTATTCTGGTTGATGAGAGATGAACTATGATATTGACAGCCTTCATCTTTGTATCCAGTCCAGTGCATAAGTGCGTGCTTAGCCCTGAATCTAGCTGCATTGACAGAGTCTTCACTGGTAGGATTGTGTTTGGGAAGAGTCATAGGTCTTTGCTTGAAAGCGGAGTTGTCCAATATAGAGAGCAGAGCTTCTGCCGTATATCTGGAATAATTGGAGGGGGTGCTGAGACGTGGGGTGGTTCTGAGTAAACCGGAGGCGTGAAGGAGGGTGCGGAATTCTAGAGGTTGAGGAGTATCGATTGAGTGTGGAATAGTCTGAGAGGGACAAGAAATGGGTTTTAAGCTGTAGAGGTGCTGGCGACTGGGCAGCCGCTTGCGGAGCGGGTTGATCAGGCCGCGGAGGTGGAGGCTGAACAGCAGGCTGTTGGGGGGTTGATGACGCATTGACTGTTGGTATTGCTTTGTTTCAATTTTGTCACATGAGCCACCTTCAAGGTTGGTGATCTATGTTGATAATGCTGAGCCTGGTGATACGTAGGTGCTGGAGTAGGTGCCTGCGGTACAGGGGCCTGCGCTGCTGCCTCCTGACCCCGCATTCCCTGTGGTCGCTGCCTGGCCAACCCTGATTTGCCTGATATAATACATCCTCTCAGAGGGCTTCCCCTTAGTGGAACTTCACTCAAACCCTCAAATTGGTCCAAGATATGGGCCAGCGAACCCACTGCCATAATAGATAGGAGGATTTGGGTACCAGTATTAGAGCGATGGGGCCAAAAAGTGGCAGCATAGGGTGGGGCCAGTAATTTTGTATATATAGCTGCAGTTGTTTTGTGATAATTTTCACCCTATATATGTAATCTATTTTACGTACATGAAGCGAAGCATTTTTATAAAGCAAGGGGCTACTGGTTAGATCAATCAACCAGATGTGGCATGAGACTACAACAAGATTACCTCGGCTTTGTAACGTTGGGTGGGGTGCATGGTAGTCTGGTTGGTTGGTTAAAGGTGATGCATTGGCTGTTGGTAACTATTGCTTTTTTTCAATTTTGTCACATGAGCCACCTTCATATTTTCATTCCAGCTGATGCTGTTGATGTTGATAATGCTGAGCCTGGCCATACGTAGGTGCTGGAGTAGGTGCCTGCACAGCTGATGGGGTACAGGGGTATAGGGGCCTGCGCTGCTGCCTCCCATTTCCCTTGCATCCTCTCAGAGGGCTTCCCCTTAGTTGAAGATATGGGGCGGCGAACCCACTACCATAATGAACCACGAGCAATTAGCAGGCCTGGACAAGACGATGTGACAATTGGTGTCCCTGCCGTTCTAGATATGAAATGCGCCCAACTCAATAATGTCTTAAGTGAAGCGCCTAATACGTAGTGATCGTAAGCAAGAGATTCTGAGGGTATGATTACGGGGTTAAACAGGCATCGATGTTTATGATACCACGCTACAGTACAACGGTCCATTTTTTTGGAAAATGTTCACGTGCAAAAACAAAGTGAAATATGCTTATGAAATTACGCTAGCCAACTCCATCGCTTGCGTGATTGTGAGCAAGGTACGGATACCTAGAGGTACCAGTAACTAGTGCGCCAAGATCTATTTAAACCCAACCTTCCAGCCAAAACATTCTCGTATTCTTTGCCAGGATTTCAAAATTTCGGCGACAAACTACATCTTCCCTACCAAGGTCCGTTTGAGTTCTTGCTAGATGTATTCAACCACGGTTAGCTTGCATGACTGCTATTAAAGAGTGACAAAATTACCTGTGACGATTAAAGAGGCATCGCACTGAAGGCAAAAACTTGAGCCAATCAGAATCGGCGTTCGCGAACATACCTGCGGCGCAGTCGCAATTAGGCTGTCCACAAGTGTAGGTGGCTTTGGATTGTCTGGCGGGTATCTCAACGGAGAAAACTGGTTTTAATGTTTGTACGGCTTTTTTTGGGGGAATAACAACAGAGGTTGAATTTGTAGAGTACGGACTGCGTGATTTGGTTTGACGTTCATGTTGACAGGTAACTGGCATTTTATAGTGTAAACCGTTAGAAGATTGGTAAAGAAGGTAGGAATTATGTGTGGTACGATGTGCGAAGTAAGTGTCCTATGGAAGAAAAAATTTCAGAGGACAACGACAGAGGAGCCTTCTTTAAATACTAAAAAAAACCCTGTCAATTATACCCTGTCAATTATGTTAAACGACAAGAAAATATTCAACTATCTATAACAGACTCACATGAGAGATCCTTCACGATTCGGGACGGACATTGTTCACAACTTTGGTTAGTTTCTTTGGCTGGAATGAGTTGTCGCCTGATTTTTAAGATGGACTTAACATGCGTGACTTTAATGAGGTGTCTCATTGGTCGATGTTGATACGCTAAAATTTTTGCCTCTTTTGTCGCGGGTTAGCTTATCATTCGACGATCGATCAGTGGAGAGCCGAAATCTCCAAAGCACAGAAAGTTCCCGGGAAAAAAACGAGCACAATGCTTGGTGGAAAAATAAAGGACGCGCCGGTAAGCACCAGTAATCCTGTACAAGCTATTCTAACATCCACAGCAGGTGCCAATTCGCAACGGACACACTCCCACCCGTCCTAGGTCCCGAACACACGTCATTCGCGCCTGGGAAACAAAACACGCACTCACCTCCGGGCGGCGCAATTCTGCCCGCTGGCATCTTCAAGGCGCGCATGCACGTGACTCGCCCATCGACATCCTCAAACAACTCAGCTTCCACCTCGCCCCAAAGTCCCGCCCATACTACCTTGACGCCACCCTGAAGCCCACCTCCCGGGCGATCCTGGTAAAAACTCCGGGCAGTGCGAGGAGGGAGAGTGTAGTGCTCAACTGCGATCCGGAAGGGTTAGATGACGAAGAAGGTGGTGATGATGATCCCCCCCCTCCACCACCGCAAAGGGGACGAAGGTTGAGGGGCAATGGGGAATTCAGGTCTATGCCTGGACTATCCGCTACTGATAGTACACTTGACGACTCCCTCGCCTCAATCGAACTCCCCCTCCGCCTCTCAGATAGTTTTGCGGATTTAGACGAGATCGGCGCGAGGGACGAATCTCTACTTCGTCACATGGGGGATAGTTCCATGTCTGTTAATAATCATCACCATAGCACGAGGGACTTGAATCGGCTTCCGGATGAGGACGGGGAAGAGAATGGGGATGAGGACAATGGTGAAGATGAACAGCTCGACAATCCGGGCTTCCCCAACCAGGCACGCCCTGTCTATACCCTCCTCCCCAACAACGACGACGCAGAACAATCATCCACCCACCCCCGCTGGTTAACTCTCAAACTCTCCCGCCACAACCTCCCCATCCCATCCCTCCCCCGCCCGCTAATCAAAAAACTTGCCACAAACTTCGCTGGCTCTGCCGGCAAGGGGATAAGTAATGAGACACTCGCGCAGATCATAAAGGCCAGCGATATATTCTTCGAGAATGCATGTGTGCGGCTAGGAGAGTATGCAGAGCATGCAGGGAGGAAGACAGTAGGAGAGAGGGATGTAGAGTTGTTGATGAAGAGGTACGTACTATATACTAAGTTAAACTCCCGACAAAAATGGCATTATTTTATTGATAATATTGTTGGAAATGAGCAGGCAGCGGATACTGAACCCCCGAAACACGATGTTCTCGCTCGCGGAGAAGTACTTGCCTAGGGAGTTGCTACAGGAGATTAGGATGCCTGTGCAGGGGGGCGCGGGGGGTGAAGAAGAGGAGGGCGGCGGCATTGTAGAGGAGTACGGGGTTTATTAACTGGAATATTTCATATTTCCCAAGCCAATTCAAATCCAGAATACCAAGTATAAAATCGCAGCCGAACATATCCGTTCCTAAACATATTATCCATCTCATCTCATTACCTCACCAACTTCCCTTCACCAACAATCCAACCGGAATAAAAAGAACAAAAAGTACAGCTACTTAGTGATACGAGTCGTAGAACGCAAAACCCTTTTGGGGGAGTGGGGAACGTGATAAAAAAGGCAAAGGAGACTCCGCCTCTGCTTCCGCTGCTTCCATCGCCCTCTCCGCCTCCTGTGCCTCTCGCCTTGCCCGCTCCACCGCCCTCACTTTAGTCTCCACCCCCGCTTGTTGTTTTGACCTCTCCACCTCCGCCTCCACATCCAGCCTTGCCCGCTCCGCCGCAGCCTCCGCTTGTTGCTTTGCCCGTTCCACCTCCGCCTCCGCCTCTTGTCTAGCCGTCTCCTTTGCTTGTCCTGCCTGCATCGTCTCTGGCAGGCATATCCGCTTCTTTGGGGGAGTAGGAGTTGAGTCAGACTCATCCTCGAGTGTTCGCTTAGGGGTGGAGTGACCATCGAGACAGGCCCAGGTCCGACTGCACAGGGCTTCTTTGGGGGAGTAGGA